>QRDG01000296.1:0-196979 GCA_012064385.1 Puccinellia tenuiflora | reverse complement strand
CGTGTAGGGCCACTGGATGCGCCAAAGGAAGAGCCTGTCGACTAAGAAAAACAGTTTGTTGTATAATGTTAGCTTGTAACATAAACACGCATGTATGTATGCCCATATGATGTTGTATGGGTGATTTTGCACTTGTAGACCTGTATGGCTCGAGCCCCCGAGTGAATCGAGTGGCGGCCTAGGATTTTTGTGATGCCTGTTAGGCGCAGCCCCCGAGTGATTCGAGTGGCGGCCTAGGCTAACTTTAGACCTGTACAGCGCGAGCCCCCGAGTGCGTCGAGTGGCGGCCGAGGATTTTTGGGTGATGCCTGTTAGGCGCAGCCCCCGAGTGATTCGAGTGGCGGCCTAGGCTAACGTTAGACCTGTACAGCGCGAGCCCCCGAGTGCGTCGAGTGGCGGCCGAGGATTTTTGTGTTGGACCTGTGCGGCGCAGGCCCCGAGTGATTCGAGTGGCGGCCTAGGCTTAACTTTAGACCTGTACAGCGCGAGCCCCCGAGTGCGTCGAGTGGCGGCCGAGGATTTTTGGGTGATGCCTGTTAGGCGCAGCCCCGAGTGATTCGAGTGGCGGCCTAGGCTAACTTTAGACCTGTACAGCGCGAGCCCCCGAGTGCGTCGAGTGGCGGCCGAGGATTTTTGTGTTGACCTGTTAGGCGCAGCCCCCGAGTGATTCGAGTGGCGGCCTAGGCTAACTTTAGACCTGTACAGCGCAAGCCCCCGAGTGCGTCGAGTGGCGGCCGAGGATTTTTGGGTGATGCCTGTTAGGCGCGCCCCCGAGTGATTCGGGTGGCGGCCTAGGCTAACTTTAGACCTGTACAGCGCGAGCCCCCGAGTGCGTCGAGTGGCGGCCGAGGATTTTGGGTGATGCCTGTTAGGCGCAGCCCCCGAGTGATTCGGGTGGCGGCCTAGGCTAACTTTAGACCTGTACAGCGCGAGCCCCCGAGTGCGTCGAGTGGCGGCCGAGGATTTTGGGTGATGCCTGTTAGGCGCAGCCCCGAGTGATTCGAGTGGCGGCCTAGGCTAACTTTAGACCTGTACAGCGCGAGCCCCCGAGTGCGTCGAGTGGCGGCCGAGGATTTTTGGGTGATGCCTGTTAGGCGCAGCCCCCGAGTGATTCGAGTGGCGGCCTAGGCTAACTTTAGACCTGTACAGCGCGAGCCCCCGAGTGCGTCGAGTGGCGGCCGAGGATTTTTGGGTTGGACCTGTGTGGCGCAGCCCCCGAGTGGTTCGAGTGGCGGCCTAGGTTGCAAAGGAGAGGGTGACACAAAATTTCTTTAATCATCTTTATTTATTCTCGCAAACAGGCCGCCTCATTAAAACCCTTCCAGTCCCCTTAGGTACCCTGGCGAGGGAAAGAGTGCGTAAGAAACCTGCTGCTACTTTGAGTTTACAGTGTAGGGTACATCAGGCGTAGAAGCGGCGTAGCTGTGCCACGTTCCACGGGTTACTGCAAACTGTTCCTGTGGCTTGGTCCTTCAGGCGGTATGCTCCATTGCCGATTGCTTCTGTCACGATGTACGGGCCTTCCCATGGGGAGGCGAGCTTGTGCACTTTCTTCTGCTTGAGTCGAAGGACCAGGTCGCCTGGGACAAAAGTTCTGGGTCGCAGTCGTCGCCCGTGGTAGTTGCGCAGGTCCTGCTGGTACACTGCTGTACGGCTGAGGGCGATGTCGCGTGCTTCATCTAGAGTGTCCCTGTCATCTTCGAGTGCCTCTTCTGCGTCGGACTCGTCGTAGGCCACGACCCGTGGAGCGTCAAACTTAATGTCACAGGGTAAGACTGCTTCTGCGCCGTACACCATAAAGAACGGTGTGTATTGGGTGGATCTGTTCGGCGTGGTGCGTAGGCTCCATAGCACGCTTGGAAGTTCCTCTACCCAGGCTCCTGCAGCTCGTTTCAACGGCACTCGCAGACGCTTCTTTATCCCTTTGCTGACTAGGCCGTTGGCCCTTTCGACTTGTCCGTTAGACTGCGGGTGTGAGACGGATGCGTAGCTGAGCTTGATGCCTTGTTCCTCGCAGAAATCTCTGAACTCCTCGGCTGTAAAGTTCGTGCCGTTGTCGGTGATGATACCGTGGGGCACGCCAAATCTGAAGATGATGGACCTGATGAAGTTGACTGCTGAAGTTGCGGTTGAACTTGTGATTGGCACCGCCTCGATCCACTTCGTGAATTTATCGACTGCCACCAGGAGGTGCGTGTGCCCACCCGGGGAGGACTTCCTGAAGGGACCTACCATGTCGAGTCCCCACTGCGCGAACGGCCATGCAAGTGGGATGGTTTTCAATGCTGATGCAGGTGCGTGAGGTTTGTTGGCGAACTCTTGGCAGCCGACGCACCTTTTTACGAGCTCGACTGCGTCTTGCATTGCAGTGGGCCAGTAGAACCCTGCTCGCAAGGCCTTGGCAACCAGTGCTCGACTGCTTGCATGATGCCCGCAGATTCCGGCGTGGATGTCGAGTAGAATAGCTTGGCCGTCAGATGGATCAATGCACCTTTGGAGTACGCCTGAGATGCTTCGCTTGTAAAGCTCGCCCTTGATGATGGTGAAGCCCTTCGAGCGGCGGACAATGCGCCTTGCTTCGACTGGGTTCTCTGGCAGCCGCTGATGCAGCATGTAGGCCAGATACGGGCTTGTCCATGTGGGTTCGACCAGCATGATCTCCATGGGCTCCTTCTCCGTGCTTTGCGGGTTGGCGGTAGTTGTTGTCGATGCAGGGGGTTCTGGCGGGGGCCGGACCCTGATAGAGCGCTGCGTGATGCACTCGAGGAAGACTCCGGGTGGAACCGGAGCTCGATCTGAGCCGAGGTTGGCGAGGATGTCGGCTTCTTCATTGCTTTCGCGGCCAATGTGTCGCAGTTCGCAGCCGTCGAATTGGCCTTCCAGCTGGTTGTACAGCTCCCTGTATGCTATCATGTTGTCAGCGATGGCGTCGCATTGCTTCATTGTTTGCTGCACCACCAGGTAGGAGTCGCCATAGATCATGAGGCGAGTGGCGCCGCAGTTCTTGGCCATCCGCATGCCGTGGATCAGTGCCTCGTACTCCGCCTCGTTGTTGGAGGGTGTTGGAAATTTCATCTGCAGCACGTACTTAAGCTTATCGCCTTTGGGTGATATGAGCACGACTCCCGCTCCGGCTGACTTGAATTTCTTGGATCCATCGAAGTACATGGTCCATGCAGTCGATAAATCAGGCTCGTCTGGTAGCTGCGCTTCTATCCACTCTGTGGTGAACTCCGGGAGGACCTGAGCCTTGATTGCCTTCGGGTGCACGTACTTCAGCCCCCATGGCCCTAACTCGACAACCCACTTGGCGACTCGCCCTGTCGCGGATGGATTAGTGAGGATGTCTGATAGGGCGGAGGAGCTTACCACCGTTATCGGGTGCTCGGAGAAGTAGTGTACCACCTTCCTTGACGTCATGAAGACGGCGTATGCCAGCTTCTGGTAGTGCGGGTACCTCTGCTTTGACTCTGTTAATACCTCGCTGAGGTAATACACGGGCCGTTGGACGGGATGAGCCCTTCCTTCTTCCTCCCGTTCGACTACGAGAACGGTACTGACCACTCTGTTCGTGGCTGCCACGTAAAGGTACAGTGGTTCATTCTCCTGGGGTGCTACCAGTACTGGAGGGGTTGTCAGGGTCTTCTTCAGCCTGTCAAAGGCATCCTGTGCTTCCTCCGTCCACTCGAATTTGTCCGCCTTTTTCATCAGCTGGTAGAAGGGCAGGGCCTTTTCTCCCAGCTTACTTATGAATCGACTGAGTGCTGCGACTCTGCCGGCTAGACTTTGTACGTCATGGAGTTTTGTTGGTGCAGGCATGTCGAGTATATTTTGCACCTTTTCTGGATTTGCTTCGATTCCTCTCGCAGAGACAAGGTACCCCAGTAGCTCTCCGGCTGGGACGCCGAAAACGCACTTGTCTGGGTTCAGCTTGATCTGGTACTTGTCGAGTGCCTCGAAGACCTTGCGGAGGTCGTCGATGAGGGTGTCCTCTTTGCGGGTGGTGATGACGATATCGTCGACGTAGACTTGGACCACCTTCCCGATAAGCTCCTTCAGGCAGGCTTGCATTGTACGCTGGTACGTGGCCCCAGCGTTTTTCAACCCGAAGGGCATCATGGTGTAGCAGAACACACCGTGTGGTGTGATAAACGCCGTCTTCTCTTGGTCTTCGACTGCCATCTTGATCTGCTGGTAGCCTGAGTAGGCATCCAGGAAGGACAGGCGTGCGCAGCCCGCAGTCGAGTCGACGATCTGATCAATCCGCGGGAGCGGAAAGTGATCCTTGGGGCAACATTTGTTGATGGCGGTGAAGTCGACGCACATGCGGAGTTTCTTCGTCTTCTTCTTTTCCACCAGTACTGGGTTTGCTACCCACTCTGACTTCTTGATTTCTTTAATAAAACCGGCATGGAGCAGCCGGTCGATCTCCAAACTGATCGCGTCTCTCTTTGGACCCGAAAAGCGCCTCATGGTTTGCTTGACAGGTCTGGCGTCCTTGTGAACGTGTAATCGGTGCTCGGCGAGTTCTCTTGGTATGCCTGGCATATCAGAAGGTTGCCAGGCGAATATCTTCCAGTTTTCGCGCAGGAACTCGACGAGCGCGCTTTCCTATGCGCTGGTCAAGCTTGATGACACCCGAACCACCTTGTCAGCATCTGTCGGGTGTACCTGGTGGGCCCTGGTATCGTCGCTGGTGTTGAACGCCGAGTCCTTGGATGATTTCTTCTTTGGGGGGAAGAGGGTCTTGTCGTTGTCGACTGCCAACATCTCCAGGTGATCGTCCATCCCAAAGAACTCAGAGATCCTGCTGAACTCGCGGTCGCAGCTGTCGGACCGGTCGAAGTCGCCTCTCACCGTGATGACACCCTTGGGTCCAGGCATCTTGAGCATGAGGTAGGCGTAGTGGGGTATCGCCATGAACCTTGCAAAAGTTGGACGCCCGAGGATGGCGTGGTACTGTGATTTCCAGTCGACCACCTCGAAGTCGATTGCCTCCCTCCGGAAGTTGTCGGGTGTGCCGAAGATCACGTCGAGTGTGATTACTCCCATGGGCGTAACTGCTTGCCCTGGTACTATACCGTGAAAGGTATTAGATGACGGCGTCAGGTTGGAAGTTGACCTGTTCATGCGCCTGAGGGTGTCAGCGAAAAGAATGTTGATTCCGCTGCCTCCATCCATGAACACCTTTTTCAAGGTGTACTCCCCGATCTGAGCTTCGACTACCAGAGCGGCGTGCCCGGGCCGTGGTATTGCCGGCGGGTGATCAGCCCTGGAGAAGGTGATGTCTGTCTCTGATCCTCTCAGGTACTCGGGTACTGCGGGTGGATTGGTGATTGCCTGAAAGACTTGGCGAGTAATGAGCTTCTGGGTCCTGTTGGAAGGACGCCCCTTCTGTATCATGTTCATCTGCCCGCGTGGTGCTGGGAACACGTTGGCAGGGTCCTGTTGCTGCGGTTGCTGCTGCTGCTGTTGCGGCTGCTGCGGTTGTTGCGGCGGGTAGTAAGCCAGTGCTGCTTGCGCTGGGTTGGCGAGTGGAGGAGCTGGTGGTGCGTTGATTGCCAGCTGTCCCGCGACTGGTTGTCCCGCGGGTGATGCTTGATGAACCTGCTGCCCGTCCGTAGCAAGTACGCGCGTGAAGGCCCTGGCCAGCCGTTGCGCCTTCTTGCAGTCCTTCAACAGGTGTCGGGATCCCCACTTGCCTGTTTCCGGGTCCTTGAACATATGGTGCCTGCAGGGTTGCTCTAGCTCTTCCTCATCCGTGAGTATGCGTCTGCGCCACTCGCGCTTGCGACTTCCATCTCCGCGGTAGCCGCTGCCACCACCTTGGTTGTATCCTCTATCATTGCCACCGCCTTGGCTATATCCTCTATCATTGCCACCGCCTTGGCTATATCCTCTATCATTCTCACGGGGGGTTTCGAATCCCGCCGCTACTAACTCTATTGAGTCGTGGCCGATAAAGCGTGGTTTCTTTTTCAGTCGACCCTCTCGCCAGTTGCTGGGTTGGGGATCTGGCATTGAGTCGCGGACGGAGTCTTCTCCATCTGCCCATTGGTTGGCGATCTGCATAAGGTCTATCATATTCTTCGGCCTGAGCCTACCAAGTTCTTCGCGAAGGTCGCGGCGGGTGAGGCCGTAGATGAATGCATCCATGACTCTGTCCTCTGAGGTGGCTCCATCCATGGTGTTGCGGAGCAGGGTCCACCGTTGGATGTACGAACGGAGTCGCTCCTCATGGCCCTGTTTGCAAGCTTGGAGCTCGATGAGGGTGGTTGGCCTGGCGTAAGTTCCCAGGAAACCTTTTATGAATGCAGTCCTGAATTCCTCCCAAGTCCTGAAGGCATCCTTCGGCTGCGTGTTGAGCCACCCGCGGGCGGACCCCGTGAGCATCAGCTGGATGTACTGCATGGCGGTAGTCGAATTACCACCTTGGCAGCTGCATGCGATGAGGTAGTCGTCCAGCCAATCCTGCGGGTGCTGCTTTCCGTCGTACTTTTGTGTCTCCGCCGTCAGCTTGAAGCCTTTGGGCATCTTCGTGTCGCGAATATTTATACTGAAACACGGGGCTCCACGTGGCTCGTGGTCTTCATCATCGTCGAGTAGTCCTGCTTCTCGCAGTCGACGGGCACGGTCTATCCTTCTCTGTGTGACGACGTTGCGGCCATCCTCGCCGGGCTGCAGTTGTCGCAGTCGAATCGGTTCCCGATCTGCCGCTGGTGCGACTCCACGGTCACGACGTCCTCGTTCCTCGTACATCCCTTCGACTGGTTCTCCCCTTGACAAGGCTTCCTCGACTTGCCTCAAGGCTTGGATCTGCTGCCTGTGTACGCGGGCGTTGGCGCTTCCTTCCGGCGGCTGCATGACCCGCAAATAGGTCTCGACTCCCATAAGCGCAGAGGCGGGTGTTCTGGGGATGGGTATTCCGTCCTCGTCTTCCAAGAAAGATGACTCCAAGTTGCGGGTGAGGTGGATGCGATCGGCCTCGTGCACCCGCGGCATGCGAGTTCTGTGCCTTCCTTCTTGATTGACTTCTTCTGATCCAGACATGAACGAGAGCGCTGCCCTCCTGGCACTCGACTCGTCGGCTAGCTCCTTGCGCCGGGCCAACTCGGCTTTATCCTGTTTGATTCGTTCGGCTTCCTTCCAGAGCAAGTACTGGACCGCCTGTCGATCTTCCTGTGGATCTTCCGGGGCAGGGAACGTGCCATCGTCCACGTGCTTCTGTGCCCTAATCGCCAGCTCCCGGGTGATGGTAAGTTTCGTCACCTTGTCTTGCAGGGTGACTTCCATGGGGTACACGGGTGCTGATGGACCGGCCATGTAGACTTGCGCGGGGTAGACCCGTCGAGTGGGGCTGATGCTCCCTGTCGTGCTTCCTTCATCTGAGCTGTACTCGTTGTCGAAGATCACAGCAACGTGGTGGGTACCACGGTCGCTGCTACTGGCGGCTGCCCGATGCGTAGATGCGATCGGCGCAGTCGAAGCTGGTGCGGATCTTGGCTGGCGCCCGAACAGGTAGGTCGGAGTAGACTTGACTCGCCCCGTGGCCGCAGCAGATGCGTTTTTCTTGGCAACCGCAGATGCGATCGCCGCAGTCGAAGTTGATGTAGTCGAAGTAGACGCAGTCGCCTTGACCGCGGTAGATGCGATCTTCGCGACGGGTGAAGCCATGGTCGGCGCAGTTGATGTAGACGCAGATGTCGATGTAGATGCGATCTCCGTAATCTTCACGGCGGGTGAGGTTGCGATCAGTGCAGCCGCCATGGATGCAGGCGCCTCCATTGAGCGCAGGGCGGCCTGCGTAGGGCGGAGGGTTCCGCGACTGTCCACCAGATAACGCAGACTACCAAAGGTAATCCACGTGCTCTGTTGGAATCCGGCGTAAGCCGAAAGATCCGCCGGCGAGTGCTCGACGTACTCGAGGAAGCCGGTGTAGATCGACTCCCTCGCGCTGATGGTGTTGTTGGTTGCGGGTGAGGCCGGCATGATCATGACTCCAGCGATCTGTTCTTTCCCACAGACGGCGCCAATTGACGAGCTTGTGACTCGGCAAATCCCTAGGTCGAATACCCCGGGTTGATTGAAGGAGAAGAGAGAGATCAGGCTGGTGAACACGACGGCTAACAGGGGGCGATTTTACCCAGGTTCGGCCCCTCGAGTTGAGGTAAAGACCTACTCCTGCTTGTCTGGAATTATCGATTGGTGGCTACAATGCGATGTTCAATGATTCGATGCCCTAGACGGCGCACCCTCCCGGCCTTTATACTACAGGCCGGGTCTCGGGTGGACGGTGCGGATTGCACGTACAAGATAAGGAAAGCATCACCGACCTAAGTCGACTACTTGTGCCACACGGTGTCCTTCTTGGGCTTCGCTGGGCCTTCATTGGCGTGACCCAGGTACCACCACCGTGGGAGACCCGAAAGGTAGCCCCACGACAGTAAAAAAATAATATTTGGAGAGCTCTTCTCGGTATAGTTCCGGGTAAGGCAATTTTGTCTAATAGACATATACCTGTGTCTGGCCAATGCCCCATTTGTGCTATTGATGCAGAAGATATCCGCCACCTCTTGTTTACTTGTCCGAGAGCAAAGGAAGTTTGGACATCCTTGGATATTGACCACATCGTTGATAATGGACTTATTGCGGATAGGTCCGGGTCGGTGGTCCTGGAAGAATTATTGAGAAGTAAGATACAGGCGCCAGATCATTTAAAGCACGTGGGAATCAAAGAAATTCTGGCGGTGGGGACATGGTATATACGGTGGCATCGGAGAGAGGCTGTAAAAGGGGAGAAGATTGCGCCCCCTAAACGTACGGGTTTTTCTATTCAAGCCTTAACTCAGAATTATAAAGGGGCTGCATTTGGTGCAGTTCCACATGAAATATCATGGTCAAAACCTGCCCCTGGTACGTACAAGATGAATGTGGATGCATGTTTCTTTCCAAATGGGACGGGTGCAATGGGTGTTGTCCTCCGGAATGATAAAGGAGAAGCTGTAGCAGGATGTGGAGAAGTGCTGAATAATATGCTTGATGCTACAACTTCAGAAGCTCTAGATTTTAAGAAAGGTTTGAGTTTGATCGAAAATCTGGGCTGTCTAGGTTATTTTAGAATCAGATTCGTTGGAGCTTGTTGATGCTATTAACGGAAATACCAAAATATGGAATCCATAAACTACTGTCTTACTGGAGTGCTTTTAGATAGCAAGCGGAATTGGGCAGGTACAAGTTCAGCATTGCCCATCGGAAGCGAACAAAGTTGCGCATAAAATAGCTAGGTATGTTTTTGATTCGAAAGTGGATGTGTATTGGGACGATGATCCCCCTTGCTTTATAGTCTGTGATGTAATGAACGTTGTAACTATGTTTGGTTAAAGCAGCAAGTTTCAGACGCACTCTTTTACTTACCAGGGTACCTAAGGGGACTGGAAGGTTTTTAATGATACGGCTTGCTAGCTTAATATATGGTGGTTTTAAGTAAAAAAAAACAGATACAAACACCTTTGTCGGTTTTCAAATTGAGGACCAACTGTGCTCCGAAAGTGAGAGAAGAGATCTGACTCACCGACATCCACATCAAGAGAAACAGACGAAGCAGCTCAAGCAGAGCTAGAAACAGAAGCCGAAGCAGCATCTTCTTCCTTTTTTCGCCACACCACACAAGCTGAGCCAACAGCACACAAAAACCCAACGAAAAGAAAAGAAGAAAAAAATAGGAGACATAGGCGGTTCGACTAATCTACGGTGACCTGCAACCGCTGCGCTCTCCGGAGAAGTACCACCACGCTCCTAGCAGCGAATCGTTGAGTACCAAGCAACACCTTCAAGAAGGACGTGTCGGCTGTTGCCCGGACCAGAGCTTTGGCCCTAGGGTTTCCTCCGGTACACAGGGGAGCGGACGGAAAGGTAGCCTAGATGCCCTTCAGGAAGGAATGATGTCACCCATAGAGCGTGTTTGGTAGCCACAGTTTTATCATTGGCCATAAGAGATCAACTTAAATTCTACATGAAATTTGCACGAATATTGCAACTCGGACGAAACTCAAAAAATGATTTCTTAGTACCAACACGCATGCGCAGATAATTTCATTATACATGATAACTGATACTAAGAGACACCCTTTAGTCAAGATGTTCGTACAAGCCTCATAATACATTGCCATTTACAAGCAAAGGGATTGTCCACAGGGACCAAGTAGTGATAGAAGCATACAACTTGTACAAACTACCAGGTTTTGTACACAATATCCTAGCAGTAAACACGACACAATTAATCATTAGTTTCAGATGAATAAATTAACTTGCCTACAGATCTACGCAAATATGTTCAGTTTTGACCTAATCCAAAGTAAATCATGGGTATAAATAGATGATTTCGCAACCACAAAACCCATACTAAAAAAACCTACTCTGGAACCAATATATCGAAGTAGGAAAAAAGACATGGATCTACAGATCTACGATGCTTATGAGGCATAAGAGGGCTAGGGAGGATCTTACCGCCATTGACGGAGAGAGAACATGAGAGGAGCTGGCGGTGAGGGGAAATGAAGAGAGGAGTGCGATGAGGGGAATAACTGGCACGTGTTCCCGAAAGGAATCGGCGTCTCCCAGGCGCTCGCACGCGTGCCACGCTTGCGCTCCACCAGACCTGGCTCCACGGGAATGCTCGATTCGAGCGTGCCTGTTGGGTCTGCCCCGACGCTTCTTTGATGAGCGTGTTGGCTTGGCCCGGGAGCTCGTGCAGGCACACAAATGCCACGCTCTTACATCTAGCGAGCCTGGTCTGAGTATCTGTTGGCCACCAAACGCGCCCCAATGACCTTGGATGTGCGTTCCCTTCACTCTATTCGATAGTTAAGGATGTGTTTGGTTCGGAAAGTCAAAAGGTAGCCCGGGCTACATGTAGCCCTGTATTTCAAAAAAAATGAAAATGACATTTTAGAGTTCCAAAATTTTCGAAAAAAAATTCTAGATGATGATAATGATGTATTCTACCAACATGCAGATTCTCAACTCGAAACACCTTGTTGTGTGAGCCACACAAAAAAGACAAATCTGACAAAATTTGGAGGGTTCAAATTTTGGTACTGTTCACGATTCCAAATCTTCACTTTTGTCATTTTTACACAGCCTAGAATATTATGTATTTCGAGTTGAAACTTTACAAACTGATAGAATACATCATTGCCTACACCTAGAATTTTTCTCCAGATTTTTTTGAAACACTAAAATATTGTTTTCAAATTTTTCGAAATAAAGGGCTACACGTAGCCCAGGCTACAAAACGCTGCACTCGTGTTTGGTTCAATGTCTATCACTTGGTTGGCGCTTTATGAGTGGTTGCCATCCATTTGATTGTGAGGATGAGATTTTCTTTAAAAGACTGGTACTAGATGAGGACAACCATTTCTGACGGAGAAAATTGCACATAACATTATTGTTTAATAGCATTGTTGCACAAACATATATTCCAAAAAAAAATTCACATGACCCCGTGTTTTGGGCTAATAACTTGCAGGTAGCCCAAATACATGATTTGCCCTTAAGAAACGTATCTGGCCAGTGGGAGTGGGCCTGTCTTTTGTACTCCCTCCGTTCCTAAATATAAGATGTTTTAGCATTTTCTCTTTTCATCCGTATCTAGACATGTTCTAGTGTAAGATTCATTTGAACCTTACACTAAAACATGTCTAGATACGGATGGAAAGAGAAATGCTAAAACATCTTATATTGTGGAACGGAGGGAGTATATCGTATACCAAAATTATAGGATTTAAGAAAAAGGCTAGCGTAGCGATAGAAAACAAAGACAATATGCACATCCAAATTACTTGAGCATCAATATAATATCGATGCTAGAGGCAAGCCATAAGATGTTAGCACAACCAAGGAAGGAGGCCATCGCCTTCCAGATACGAGAATAATAGCAGCGGCAAAAAAACATATGTTTCGTAGATTCAGGCGCAACTTGGGTCGTGGGGCCAACCCATGTTGGCAATGCGGTCTATCATCCAAAGCATGTTGTGGAGCGCAAGCAAGGTAAAAAAAATTACACTTGGGATGTGCCCATAGTTCTAGACGAGCTAATGGGAAGTCGAAGCGGTATAGCCGAGAAATTGTGCTTTATAGGCAGACGCCAAGGTGTAGATGTCGCTAGCAGTCAGGTTTCAACAAATCTGGTCAGGGGAATTAGGAAGCAAGGCGATAGGTTGTAGCCTGTTCCATAAGGAGATGAATTCCGTCAGGTTATCGGGGGAGAGCTCTTGCGGTCTAAGGTCCAGCATCCAAGGTTCTGAGCGAGGGCCTGCACCACTTTTTGTTCTTGCGGCTTGACGAGGCATAAAGCAAAGGCAAAGTGAGAGGAAGGGGGGGGGGGGGGGGGGTTCCATCTAGTGAAGCAGACTCCTTGAAGATGGTTGTGCATATACCTGGCCATTTTTCCGACGCAGAAAATCTAGGCCCAGGCTTGGCCCGACCCAACTGTCGGGCCATAGAAATTGGGCCCGAGCCCAAAAAGTCCAACTAGCCCGACCGGCCTGGCCCGATCATGGCTGAAAACGTGTTTTGTACAAGCCTGAGCCCAGCACCACCCGACCCTCGGGCCCAAAATTCAGGCCCAGCCCGACCCGATGGCATGGTTGGGCCAGCCTAGGCTTTGTATTTTCGCGCTGGGTCAGGTCGGCTGTCCATGGCTAGGTCTATTGGAGGCTGGGCTCAGCCCCATTTCGAAAAAAATGGCTAGGTCTATTGTGCAGCCGTTTCCAATATCGATGGAGGTGCGTACACAGATACACCGAGTAGTTGGTGGATCCAGCCCATTACACGGAGTAGGAAGGGCCCACCTAAGATTTGTGTGGCGACTTTCAGTAATGCTGGAGCCTGGAGCCATCTTAGTCACAGGCCGCCATGGCAAACTTCTCATTGTCCAGAATTTCCAGCCCGCAGAGCACTTTGGACCGGCAAACGCGTAACCTAGTCTCTCGAGGCATTTCTATTAAGATTACTTCACCACACGATGATAGAATCCTTGGCATTTTTCTCCACTAAATATGCGTAACATTTTTAACAACATATATTTGATGTGAGAGAATAATAGTTTATTCGCACACATGTGACATATGACGGGAATACACACATGGGCAATCAGCGCAAATATTTTTTTACTTGAATTTACGCTAGATCCGACGAGATCTTGTTGGCAAATATTTCTAGTTTTGTGCTTGGATGAAATATTTTGGATTAATTACACGCATGACGCACATGGGATAAACTAGCAAATCTTAAAGTTAATACCCATATTCTGAAAAGATTTCCTCTGCGTTGGAGCATATATATTTAGATCTTCGAGTAAATCTTTTTGTACGCAGCAATTATGAGCGTCCGGATAATTTGGTATAAAATGGGCCTTCTCCTCCCTCCCTTGTCCTCAGTCCTCACTTCCCACAAATTAACCTGACAATGGCTCGTAGTGGGAGAACGACGGGGAGGGTGAAGATCCAGTGGATCATGGATAAGAAGAAGCGCAATTTGACGCTGAAGAGCCGCCTCCCCGTTGTGCTCAAGAAGGCCCGCGAGCTCGCCATCCTCTGCGACGTCCCCGTCTGCCTCGTAGCGTACCGTCCCGGCAAGGCTGAGCCGGTGACCTGGCCTTCGCCGGGGGCGGCCGCCGACGTCGTGCGGGAGTACAGAGCCGTGCCGGACTTGGACAGGTTCAAGAACAAGCTGGACGGCACGGAATTCGTCGAGGAGATGAATGACAAGGTGAGAGTGAGGCTGTCCAAAGTCCAGCGGGAGATCCACGAGGAGAAGATCAAGCACGTCATGGCCGACTTCCTCGCCGGCCGCCGCACCAGCTTCGACGACCTGCCTACCGACTTCTTCATCTCCGTCGGAATGAAAGTGCAGGCTACACTCCGGGCCGTCCGCGAGCGTCTCCAAGAGTTCCGTTCGGCGCCGGCCAGCTCGTCTTCTGCGGCACGACGTCGCAAGGACCTCCATGATGGTGGAACCTCAACGACGGCAGCATGATGGTCCTCCTCCCATGACATTGGATGGTGAGCCACGACATGCATGGTAGCTACCTCTTCGAGGTGCTCGACGCCTTCGGCGATGGCGGTGACCTCCCCAGCACCGAGGAAATGCATGCCGTCTTTGTGCAGGCTGGGATATTCTCCCCGCCTCTGCCGAAGCCGAACTCAATCTTCGATCCCTAGAATCCTGTCGTGAGATAGTTTATTTTGCTGGAAGAAATGTTTTATTGTTGTCGTGGTATAGGTTAATTCTGTTCGAGTTGGATCCATCGAGTCATCTGGTTCGATCATCTATTCATCTGCATGAGCGAGCATGGACCTTCCATAATTTCTTAGTTATGTTGTGCTGCTCTATTTATTTACATGTTCATTGTACTTGATCGAGAAGTGGTGAAAATTATATCAAAGCGAAAGATTTTAATATTCACAAATTTCTCAGTTAGGGTTTCTCTCTATGTTCCACGTCCAGTACATGTTCTGTCACCATAATCAAACTAGCTAGATATCAACATATGTTGTAGTAGATTATTTAAATGCACTTTTTCTGAAGGCCGGATCAAATATATATGCCGACATACGACGCGGAACACGGAAAAGTTTGTGCCGTCAGGGCCGACATAGGCACTCGGCACAAGTAGTCCTCGGTAAAAGCATGCTGCCGGGAGACGAGCCGGCACTCGACAAAGTGGTTACCGTTAGGCAGGCGACATACTCGACAACGACTTCGCCTCGGTAATGAAGGAATGCCGAGAGACAGTGCGGCACTTGGCAAACATTTTTGTCGAGGCGATCTGGGTGGACGCGTGTCAGCTTCTCGTTCTCAATGGTGTCGAGTGCCGAGGTCTGGCACTAGGCAAACATCTCACGGCCGTTAGCCAACAGACGTACGTGATCAGGTTTTTTGGTGCCGAGTGCCAGGCAAAAACACACGGCAAACTAGCTAGTTACCGACGACCTCGTGGTATTACACTCAGCAAAATTCTGGTTACCGTCCTATTTGTTACCGAGTGTTGGTTCCTGAGTGTTGTACTCAGCAAGAGGTTTGCAGAGGATTTTCTGGCTTTTGCCGTGTATTTTGAACACACGGTAAAAACGTCACTTCCTGTAGTGGTGTTTTTTCTTTTGCATGCCAGCGGCAATGCTTCTGGACTAATACGCGAGCAACTGAGCACATCTACTGCATGCAGGAAAAAGTTAACATATATATAATCTCTTGGTCCGTAGCCAATATTTTGTGCCATAATGTATCAAGATCTCATGACATGGTATATCAAGATCTCATGTCAGTAACATAAGCCTAAAATATTTGATCATAATTATTTGCTTGCCTTTGAGAATTGTTTATTTGCATTTTTTTTAGTTTGGAACGCATTTACATAACTATATAAATGTATATCCCGTCCCCACATGGTTTGAGGCAGATGTTTTAGAAGTATTTGAATATAGTAAAATACTGTGAGTAACTGACTATTTGCGTGAAATAGTTTACAAACACAAATAATTCATCAGAGTGCAAATAAGCAAGAAAATATAATTTCAGCCTCTCTACAAATATAGAACTAGGGGTATCGATGAAAAGATACTGATCGATTGGTTTTTTTAGGGAAACCGATCAACTG
This sequence comes from Puccinellia tenuiflora, assembly GCA_012064385.1. Taxonomy (NCBI): domain Eukaryota; kingdom Viridiplantae; phylum Streptophyta; class Magnoliopsida; order Poales; family Poaceae; genus Puccinellia; species Puccinellia tenuiflora. The sequence goes on along the minus strand of QRDG01000296.1, from coordinate 181,321 downwards.
GGGCGGGTCGCTCTCAGGCATGCACTCGGGCTCTCGGCCCATATAGGAAGATACATAGTATTGGGCTGATGGGCCTGTGCGTGGACTGGTGGGGATGCCGGACTAGGCTGCATGCACGGTAATCGGCCTATGAAGGAAATCACTAAAAAAAAAGGGAACCCTTCGTGAAGGAAACTTTTCCTCCGTTGTCCTCGCGGCAAGTGGCGCCTTCTCTTTTGTTCTTTTGTTTAAATATTCGCCACGTGTCGCAACAGGAGTTAAAGTGGGGAGGAAGAGAGAGAAAAGGAAGGGTACGGGTGGGAGGGAGTTTCTCTTTTATTTTCTTAAACCGAAGTTTAAAAACGAAATATCTTGAGAACCGCTTATTCAAATTACGAACCGTTTTCACTTTTGAACTCCTCGCGTCGAGATCTTCAAAACTAGATCCCATGTCGATAGGTTTTGACGAACTTTTTTTTTGTACATCCAAAAGCTGAATAGCTGTACATCCGGTTTGAACATAGCTGTACTTCGGATTTGAACTTACTTGTACATCCGCTGTCAACGTGTTTTGCACTCCGTTTTCTATTTACCTGTACTCGGTGGGAGGGTAGTTTTTCCTTTTATTTTTTTGAACCGAAGTTTAAAAACAAAATATCTTTAGATCTGGTTATCCAAATTACGAACCGTTTTCACTTTTATACTCTTCGCGTCGAGATCTTCAAAACTAGATCCCATATCGATAGGTTTTGACGAACTTTTTTTTTGTACATCCAAAAGCTGAATAGTTGTACATCCGGTTTGAACATAGCTGTACTTCGGGTTTTAACTTACTTGTACATCCGCTGTCAACGTACTTTGTACTCCGTTTTCTCTGTACTTGTACACCCTATTTGCACTAATCTGTACATCCGAATGGCTACATTCTGTACTTTCTGTTCTATATACTCTGTACTTTCGTGTGACGCGTTAGCGTAGGTGTTAGGGTACGGAGGATTCATCGCCGTCGACGCGATATCGTATGCAAGAGAGATTTAGATTTAAGTAGCAGCATGAGTTTGTACACCGTGATTGTACACCGATGTGCGCGCGGATGTACAACGATGTGCACGCGGATGTACAACGATGTCCGCGCGGATGTACACCCGTGTGTGCGCGGATTTACAGGGGAGCTGGGGTGGGGATATTCGTTTTTGCTTCCTTCACTTCGTGTTCAAATTCGATTTTGCTTTCTACATGCGGGACAAGCGTGCTCCCGCCACGTGGCACGCTTAGGAGCTAATAAAGTTCCCTTTGCAAAGGTAACCCTTTTTATAGTTGCACCCGCCTATGAATGCACGCGGGCACCCTTCATAAAGGGAACCGCACGTACGCGAGCACGCCACGTGGCTACCGCGGATACACGCCCGCGCGCGTACGGCTGGCCGACGCCCCACGTATGAACGCTGTATGTTTCACTGCCCGCGTCTGCGTTGTACTTTGCGTGTTTGTTTCTGCGCGCGCGTACTCGAGCTATACGTTTCCGTCCGTGTTTTCACCCGCGCGTACCCGAGCTATACATTTCCGCGCGCGCGAGTACGAAGCAACCTGGGATGTAGCTTTCCGCGCGGATGATGCCCCCTGCGGCTTGTACATTCCTATGCGTACGAAGCTCCCGCGGAATGGTCGGTGCGTATATTTTCCTGGACGGTTGATGCTCCGTGTACGTGCGGTACCCATCGCGAATGTACAGAAGTACAAATAAATTAAATCTAAATCTGTTTTGCATACCGATATATGAGTTGGTTTATACGCCACTCTCATCCTAACCCTAAGTTATTCATATAATTTATAAGTTTTTTATGATCTAGCGGCTCGGCTTCGTCGCCCGTCGCCGCTACCGCGACGTATGGGCGGACTCAGCCTCGGGGCGTTAGACTACGGAGGCTTCATCGCTCGTCGACGCTATCACGTCGATGGCGACGAATCCTCCGTACCCTAACGCGCCACATGGAAGTACAGAGTATATATAACAGAAAGTACAGAGTATAGCAATCCGGATGTACAGATTACTGCGAAAAGGGTATACAAGTACACAGAAAAACGAAGTACAAAGTACGTCGACAGCGGAAGTATAAGTACGTTCAAACTCGAAGTACAGGTACGTTCAAACCGAATGTACAGGTATTCAACTTTTGGATGTACAAAAAAAAAGTTCGTCAAAACCTATCGACATGGGATCTAGTTTTGAAGATCTCGACGCGAGTAGTTCAAAAGTGAAAACGGTTCGTAATTCGGATAACCGGTTCTTAAGATATTTCGTTTTTAAATTTCGGTTCAAAAAAAATAAAAGGGAAAATCTACCCTCCCACCGATTACAAATAAACAGAAAATAGAGTACAAAATACGTTGACAGCGGAAGTACAAGTACATTCAAATCCGAAATACAAGTACGTTAAAATCGAATGTACAAGTATTCAAATTTTGAATGTACAAAAAAAAAGTTCGTTAAAACCTATCCACATGGGATCTAGTTTTAAAGATCTTAACGCGAGGAGTTCGAAAGTGAAAACGGTTCGTAATTTGGATAATCGGTTTTCAAGATATTTTGTTTTTAAATTTCGGTTCAAAAAAATAAAGAGAAACTCCCTCCCACCCGTACCCTTCTTTTGTCTCTCTTCCTCCCCACTTTAACTCCGGTTGCGACACGTGGCGAATATTAAAACAATAACACAAAGGATAAGGCGCCACTTGGCGCGAGGAAAGCGTTCGCAAAGTTCCCTTCGCGAAGGGTTCCCTTTTTTTAACGATTTCCACGGTAATTTCGGTAGACCCTATATATCGGGAGCTCCTATCTCACGCGTTTAGCGGGTGCTACGCCGCTCTGCGTACCTCCGTTGTATGCTGATCCTTAATGGGCTTGGCCCATGTTTCCGACTGGTTCGCTCGCTTTCTTGGCGGTTCGATCGTTCGCTAGCTCCTAGCTAGCGTTGCTAGTCCAAAAAAAGTAACGTGAAGAAACCTTTAAAAGTAAAAAAAAATGTTGGTTTTGATAATTCGAATAAAATCGTTTTTCTGTTTTAGTTTCTCTTTTATTTTTTGTTAAAAAGAACATGTTCATGTTTTAAAAAAATCATATATTTCGAATTTTTTGTTTATTTGAATGATCTTCGAATATGAAAAATTATGTTCTTTGAACGAATTTTTTATATGACCTTATATGTTATTTGATTGTTAATAAAATATTTATCTTATTAAATGATTTTTCAAAACATAATATTTATGTTCTTTGAACAATTTTTTAATAAAACATTTATCTTATTTGAACAATTTTAAAATATGAACAATTATGTTATTTAAACAAATTTTCAAATTAATATTTATCTTATTTGAATGATTTTCAAAACATGAACAATTATGTTATTTGAACGGATTTTTAATAAAATAATTATCTTATCTGAACGATTTTCAAAATATGAACAATTATGTTATTTGAACGATTTTTCAAATATGAACAATTATGTTATTTGAATGATTTTTTAAATAAATGATTATCTTATTTGAACAATTTCAAAGCATGAATAATTATGTTATTTGAACGATTTTTTAATAATTTTTATCTTATTTGAACGATTTTGAAAGCATGAACAATTATGTTATTTGAACGATTTTTAATAAAACATTTATCTTATTTGAACGATTTTCAAATCATGAACAATTAGGTTATTTGAACGAATTTTTAATAAATCATTTACCTTATTTGACCGATTTGCAAAACATGTATAAAATATGTTATTTGAACGAATTTTCAAAAACATTTATCTTATTTGAATGATTTTCAAAACAAGAACAAAATATGTTGTTTTAACAATTTTTCAAAATATGAACTTTACGTTATTTGAACGAATTTTCATAAAAACATTTATCGCATTGAACTATTTTCAAAATATAAACATTTTTATATTATTGAAAATTTTCAGAATATTTATGTTATTTAAAATAAATAAAACTACTCCGTTTTTCCACAATATAAACATTTATTTAATATAAAACTAAAAAAGATAAAAGACGAAAAAAAGAAAACAGAAAATAAATATAAAAGAAATAAGAAAAAATGAAAAAAATGCAAAGAAGAAAAACGAAAATAGAAAAGAGACATCTAAACGAAAAACAAAAACAAAAAACGAAAAAGAAACCAAAAATATTAAACATTAAACAAAATAACTAAACATGAAATAGAAGAAAAAAAGAAAAAGACAAAGAATAACGAAAGGCAAAACTGAGAAAAAATGAGGACGCTCTTAATGGGCCGACCCATGCGCGCCAGGGGGGTATGCGGAGCTTTGTTAGCTCCGCGTTATGCGGAGCATATGGTTTCCGCTATATATCGCCCAGCGGCCAGCAGCGACGCTACAGCCTCCAGCTGATGGGCCGCCCATTAGGCGCGACTTTTTTCTGCTTTTTTCTTCTTCTCTGTTTCTTTTTCTGTTTCTTTTTCTTTTCCTATTCCTGTTGTTTTCTTTTCTGTTTGTTTCGTTTTTTATTTTCGAAAAAAGCTTCAGATTTTCAAAAAAAATTTTGAAAATTCTCCACATTTTCGAATTTTTAAAATTAAAAAAATCGTATTATTTTCAGATTTTGAAAATTGTCCGGATTTTTAATTTTGTTCAGATTTATTAAAAAAAAATCAGATTTTGTAAAAATATTTGAATTAAAAAATATTTTCTTTTTTTCTATTCTTTTTTTGTCATCGATATTTTTCGTTCACCATTCCGTTCACTTTTAAAATCGATCAAAAATAGTTTTTCTTCACCAACATTTTCTGTTCATTTTAAAAATCGTTAAAAATTAGTTTATGTTCACCAACATTTCTGTCCACTTTTAAAATCTTTTAAAAATAGTTTATGTTCACACACATTTTCTATTCACTTTTAATTACGGTCAAAAATTGTTTCCGTTCAACGAAATTTTCTGTTGAAATTTTGAAAATGTTTAAATTTGAAAATTGTTCATCTTTGAAAAATGTTCGAAATTAAAATTTGTTCAATTTGGAAAAATGTTCAAATTTGAAAAAAAATTTCAGTTTCAAAAAATTCAGAATTCAAATTTGTTCAAATGTTTAAAATGTTCAAATTTGAAATGTTCACATTTAAAAAACGTTCATATTTTAAAATTGTTCAGATTATAAAAAATGGTTTTTTTTTCAGATTTATATTCTATTTAATATCAAAAATAAAACAGGAAATAAAAAAGGAAAGTCACCTGTTAAATGGGCCGCGTTATTGCAGCCCATTTGGTGCCAAGTTGCAGGCGGTGGGAGGCTCCCACGTCGCCGCGGGGCGATGTATAGGAGCTCCCGTTATTTCGATCTGTTCGGTCCGTCCGTTCGGGTACCGGGAAATGAAGCCCGTATTGGCAGTAATAATTTTTGTCTTTGAACATTTACTACCCATTTTTTAATCGGTCTTTTCAGTCTCGGTTTCTTGGTTTCAATCTCGGTCTTTTCGGTTTTGGTTTCGGTTTACTATCACCCCTACCCCCACCACCACACACAAATGGAATATGAGTATTAGCAATGAATTTCCTTACCAAAGAGAACTTGGAAACGAATTCCTTCCAAACATAGAACCATTAGCAATCCAAATTTAATATGATAATAGAAAGAGCAAATAAGAGAACCAAAAGTTTTCTTTTTCTCAAATTTTATGTGGTCACGATAGCATTGTGGAATAACTACAACAGGAGTTTTAATCTTCGAAGTAAATTTTTGTTGCTTATCAACAAAATATTTTCCTATCCATTGATACTTATATTTAGTGGTAAACCCGAACACTTTTTCTGGTAATATCTCGAATAACTTCATCATCAATGATACTGAAAGTATACAAAATTAGCCTAGTTCATTTTATGTTCCCATTGCATATTAGGTCAAAGTGTAGTCTTCTCCTAAAAGAAAGAGACAAGTTCCTAGCTAAAGCATGTTCAAAAGTAACATCCGAAGAACTTAAAATGCCAAAGAGGACATGATAATTAGCAAATAGAGGTTCACTTTCTAACCAAGAATCCAGCAAAAACCTTACCAAGATAACCTTATTAAAAATGTTTTTCCGGCCAACAAAATAAGCCTCTTTAACTTTGAGTAAACCATTCTAGCAACGAGAGTCAGTTACCAGTGTTTATAGTAGACACCTTATGGTACATAACTAGAAAAAATAATTCTCTTCCACATACCCTACTAGGTTTCAAGCTTCCACCAACAATTACAAAGCAATTAACCATATATTCTCACTTCTCAAAGTTTTAACTCAGAGTCCCCCTCCCCCTTATTTTTCGGCCTTCGAATTATGGTCAATTTCAACAAATGATACCTCATTTTATTTTCCAAAAGAACCCCCTTCTACATTTTCTAAAATTTTGAATAAAAGTTTTGTTCATTAAAAATATCAATACTATTCTTTGCATGTTAAAGAAGTTTTATTGAATAAGATCCTAGCATAAAATATTAATTTTATAATCATTATGCTCTATGTAGAATGATGCTAAATGGTTATATTCAGACCAATAGGTGGGGTATGGCTAGATTATGGTTTTGGCTATATATCACACTCATTAACACTGTGTTTGGATGTAGGAAATTGGGCTCGAAATTGGGGAATCTGAAATTCGGGCCTCAATTCCGAAGTTTGGAGTGTGCATAGAATTTGTCCTTGGAAACGAATACCAGTTCCGAGCGGGCCTCGTGTCCTACGTGAAACGGTACTCATCAATTCAGAGGTGGGAACCTCGGAATCGCTCGGAAATCCTCGTCCAGCATACCGCTTCGCTCGTCTCCCCGCACAGGCCTTCTGAGAGCGAGGCCAACCGGCGGTGGCGATGCCGGTAAGCCGGCTCTCCCACCCTCCTCACCCTCATCCCTCGCCGGCATCCTCTTCCTCTCTCCTTCCTCCTCCGATTCCCTATCTTGGTCCCCCTTTCTATCCCCTTCCTTGCACCGACCCGAAACCCTAGATCGACCATAGGCGACGGAAGGGGAACGGCAGCCATGGCCGTGGCTTTATTCAATGCAGGCTGGGGTCAGGGCACGCGCCATCTAGAAAATGCGAGCTCCAGTGCCGCCCTCTCGTTTTCTTGGCCGTGTCTAGGCCTCCAGGGCACGCGAGCTCCATTGCCCTTGGCTGCAAATTCCAACAACAAATTCTATGATTTGTACATTGATGTCTACACACGCTTCTATTCTTGGTAGACAGTGTTGGGCCTCCAAGTGCAGAGGTTTGTAGAACAGCAGCAAGTTTCCCTTAAGTGAATCACCCAAGGTTTATCGAACTCAGGGAGGTAGAGGTCAAATATATCCCTCTCAAGCAACCCTGCAATTAAGATACAAGAAGTCTCTTGTGTCCCCAACACACCTAATACACTTGTCAGATGTATAGGTGCACTAGTTCGGCGAAGAGATAGTGAAATGCAAGTAATATGGATGATTATAAGTGGTAATTGCAATCTGAAATAAAAATGGCAGCAAGCAAACATGCAGCGGAACTGAGAGTAAACGGTGTTTCAATGCTTGGAAATAAGGCCTAGGGATCATACTTTCACTAGTGGACACTCTCAACAATAATAATATAATTGAATACATAAATATTTCCTCTTCATTATGCTACTCTGAATTATTCTCTTGTTGGATAACGAACACCAATCCACTGCGTAGGGCTATAAAAGCACACCTTAAAGTTGCATTCCACATCTAGGGAACCCCACACTGTCAACTTGAGCCCCCTAAATAGTACTAGACAAACACCACAATTTTATAGAGAGATCCAACACAAATAATAAATCATGATAAGTATTCATGTAATCTTTAGCCTAAGAGCCACACACGGTGCGCACACTGTTAGCTTCGCACCATGCGACAAAGGTGACTCCGGAAATTACATTAATAAAACCACTTGAGTAACATAATTCATAAGATAACGAAGAGTAACATCTATGGATTCAACTAGATTACAAAGCTCATGATCACATAAAGATCACACCATGGGAGAGAGAGATAAACCAGATAGCTACCGGCATGAGCCCTCAACCCCGAGGGAGACTACTCCCTCTTCATCATGGAGACGGTAGAGATGTCAGTGGGCGAGATGGAGACCACCCCGGCAGCGCCCCGCCGGAGTTTCCCCCCTCAAATCTGCAGCTCCAGGTCTCTGTTTCATGGTTTCTGTGTTTCGGCAGCGCTCCCTTCTGGAAAACGTCAGGGGACTATTTTTATAGGCGTTTTTAGGTCAAGACGGAGGCGTGGGGACGAAGATCGACGGCATCGGAGCCTCGAGGCCCAAAAGAGGGGTCCCCACGCGGCCAAGGAATCTGGCCGCGTGGGACCACCTATTTTGGTCCTCAGGCCTCCTCTCGTGCGCTTCCTTGACTCCCAAGCTTTGTTCCTTCCAAAAATGATGCTCGTAAATTTTCAGGTCATTTGGACGTCGTTTGGGTCCCTGAAACATCAAAATATAGAAAATAGGGTTTTCTGCCAGTGCAGGGTTAATTCCAGAAAAATAGGAAAACTGTGAAATCTTCCCAAAATCATTATAAAACAATGATATAACCCTTATATGATGCAAATATGATTGAAATATGAGTAATATAATGCAAAGTTCATGTATGCATTTTACATGCATCAACATCCCCAAGCTTAACCTATACTCGTCCTCGAGTATGAAGGTGATAAAACTAACATGGACTTTGCATTTAAATGCTAACAATGGATATCAAAGATGATTACTATTGCTACATAAAGTCAAATGATTCATTCTTTAAAGGAGTAGCAATATGCAAGATAGATTATGAAGTGATATCAATTACTCAATGCAAGGATGTTCAATGATAATTCACAAAGTGTAACTTAGAAGAAAGTACTATGGACCAAATGTATGCATAATGAAAAGTAAAAACATCCTATAATGGTCATAGAGTACTCTTATAAAACTAAATATAAAAGGTGGACACTTTGGAAAGATATATATATGAGTAGAGGTAAAACATGAACAAGTTTCATCTAACTTTCAAATACTTCTACTTAAGTTAATGTTTGCAATGTGGTATTGGTGTCAAGCTCTCATTACCCCTTATCATAACATCTTGAATGGTTAAAGTTTAAAGTGAAAGCAAATATGAGTTGTGTGCTTGACAAAGAAATGGTTGAAAGTCTCATGTCCCGTGAATACGAGTACCTACACCATGGTGTTACTCAACTTGGGATACAAAGCAAGTTCAAGTAAAAGTCATTGTATAATAGCGTCATCAAGAGGGTCAACTGGGGTACCTCTTGTCCCAGGACATGGAACAAGCCCATGTCAAAATGACAAGACAAACAAACATAATGAACAATCTCAACACCCTTTTTATTTACTATTGGTATAGCTTTTTATTGTGAGGTGCATCACTGAAGGTTCACAATAGCATGTAAGTAAATTTCCACCATGACAACATGCATGGCTTAGATTAGCGGCCCAAGTCTCTCTCTAGCCATTTATACAAAATACTTAAACTTACTTAGTTTCCACATTTCTTTGGCACTATGATAGGCATCCATAAACAAAAGTACATGATATCAACTAAATATAATTATGAGCATGTTGAAAGCTTGCCATGTGACAACACATTTGGGCTAACTACCAACCAAGACTCTTGTCAATCTCACAACTTCATAATTTTAATCACAATGGTTCATGTTTATTAAATGTAATAGTAAGGTGTGAGAGCTATTTAACCAACTTTTCTCATAACAATCAATAACATAAGCATTTTAATTCAGAGGTATAAATAACACAAAGTATCATGATAAACATACTCGGAATAGCATAAAGCTAATAGGTAGATATGGTGGACTCGCTGGAAAAACTTTGGTTGAAGGTGTTGGAAAACAAGTTTTTACTTGTTGGAATTTTTGGGCTAGCAAAAGGGAGAAAGTTGACCGTCTAAATGCATGCACAAGTATCCATAGAACTAACCAATCCATGTTAAACAAAGTAAAGTAACATTCAGCATCAAAACATGAATAAGAGATAGCTCTTGATAAAACACTTGCAAATTAACACTCATTAAAAAGCACATGAATTATGCAACTATATGTATCTTTTTTTAAATCAACTCGAACATCCCTTTCCCAATCTTATTATAGCATCCAACTTAATTCAACCCAAACTTCCAGTAGCTCTCTCATATATAAATGATAGTGGTGGTCCAAAACAAAAGTTAAACTAAAATAACAAGCAAACAAAAGACGCTCCAAGTTTATGCGATAAAGTGCATTGATCGAAAAACAGAAGTTAGACGTGTGCAAACCGAGAGTGTGTTGGTCCAGTGGGATTGTCTTCACATCCCCAAGCTTATGGTATTCACCATCCTTGGATAGCTCTTGGTGCATCTCCTCTAATCCCTGTGAAAAACTTTAAAACACTGTTTCTCTCATTTCTTTTTTGTGGGATGACATTAGTAGTGATAGACAAATGAATTACTTGCTGCATAAAATCCTTAGACAAAAATTCATATTAATGTCCAGAGAATGTATTATGTTGTATGCCTACTTATAAACTTAATTGGATCAAAAAGATTCAAGTTAACAGTTCAAAGAATGCATCAAACAAAATGGGACAGAATCTGTCCAGAAAATTAGCAGCAGCAAAACGCATTTTTCTACCTGCCTTATACATTTCTAAAAATTCTGAAACAATTCAGGCATACAGAGGATGAAAAGTTGTAGTTACAGTAAAAATATGAGCTCATTCGGAGTTACAGATTAGGAATGAAAAATTATACCGTGCACAGATTCGTGCTGGAATAAAATCTCCGAATGCAAATATCAACTTTTTCATACCAAAATAGGTAAAACTTGGCACTTTATTAATAATTCCAGAAACTAAACTAAAAACTAAGTCTCTTGTTACAGCAAGAGGACACAAAGAAAATCAAAAATAAAAACAACCGGGTTGCCTCCCGTAAAGCGCTTTCTTTATAGCCATGTAGCTAGGCTTTCATACCTTTGTTTTCATGAGGGGCACATGTTGTGTGGGTAATATTTCTTGATTCTCCCCTTCTCAATTTTATAAAGGAAACATGGTAGCAAGATACCAGGGTCCCATGGTGTGATCAAGCTCAAAAGGAAACACCATGTAGCATATATTAAGTAGCATCGATATCTAAATTTCTTCCTATGCATTGGCATTTTGTATATGAATGAATTAAAACAAGTATGAGTAGACCAATGCATTTTATCAATAGGATTGCAACTTAAAGTTATTATAAGGATTCTTTCATAATAGTTGCAAGTAGTAAAAGCAAAGTTGACAATATAATTACTAGATTGAGGCAACTTTGTAGATTTTGTAGTGTGGAGAGGATCATTAAAATTATCATGGCAATCAATATCATGCTTTCCTCTCTCAAAATTGTTGCAAGAAATAGTATCATCATTAGCATCATGGTTGCAAGTAGAATTTCTATTAGATAATTTCAAACCATGCATATATTTCTCACATAAAGCATATTTCTCCTCATTTGAGTAAATAGTTGAATTCAAGAATGATATAGGACTCTCATGAATGAGAGTATCATTACAACCAGCAAGTTTATCATATTTATCCTCACATAAGCTAGTAGCAATTTCTAAGCATGGAGGATTATCAAGCAAAATAGGACCATTAACTAAAGCCTTATCATATTGCATACCAAAAATGCCCTCATTATCACCAAAACATAAAAGACCGGTGGTGAGTTTGAGAATTACCATCATCTTGTATTGGTGAACTTGGAGGTCCCTGCACATCCCCAAGCTTAGAGCTTTCCATATCATTATTGGAAGGAACATGGATAGTACTAATAGTATAGCAATTAATAACATCATCATTTTCAGAATTGGTACCAAAAAGATTTTCAATATCAAAAGTAGTGTGCTTTTCCCAATCATGATCACTACTATAAGTAACAGGCATGGGATCATCATCGAATTCAGACTCATCATCAGCAACTATAATAGGAGCAATATGCTTAGGGGAAGATACCGTTTCCTCTCTCATTTTACTCCTCCTCTTCTTCTTCTTTCCCTCCTTAGGAGGGAGAGGCTTGAAAAGATGCTTCTCCACATACCCTGGTTTATTGTTGTTTTCCGATATCCCTTATGATCCGGACTGTACAAAACTAATCAGAGATGCGGCCGATGATCTTGATGTGTCTATGGCTGAATACTTAGGCTCTGTAGTAGAGTTCCCCATGGCTGAATTAGCATACAAATACCGGTACGGGAATCCTCTTGTCAGACCTGAGGAGGTCCCGAAGCTATTAACAAAAATGCGAAGATTGCATCAGTGGTACATGGAAGAAACAAAGAAAGGGACAAATTGGATCATTTTGGGAATTAAATATGAGCATTACTTGCGTGGAAATGATGAGATACACATTGAATTTGAAGAATTATTTCAATTATTCAATCAAGACGCCTACTGTCAGTAAGTATTTTTCCTGTAATTAAGTCTCTAGCTCAGCTCGTTCATTGCATGTATAATTATCCTCACTCTATTATGCAGAATGAAGATTCTCGAATGCAAAAAAGGACAAATCTATGACCTTGGGTTCGTTGACCCATATGTCAATCATCAATATAATCTAATAAATCAAGCCAAGCAAACGGAGGATAACTTGGTAAGGGCGTTAAGGAGACAAGAAACCAAAAGAGAAATACTATTTCCTTACAACTTCGGGTGAGTGTTACTGTCTTGTACACATTCTTTTCGCTTACTCGATGTTAAGTGTAATTGACGAGTTATGCGTGCGCAGGTTCCACTTTATTCTGCTAATCATTCTTCCTGACAAAGGACTAATAGAAGTCATGGACCCGCTACGTAATGGCCTTGAGAAGTGGGCGGACATGGGTGAAATGCTCCAGAGGTAATTTCAATCATTATGGCACTATATCGGCAACTTTCATTCATTTTCTGGTATCTAGTAATTAATAAGTCCTTTATTCATTTTCTTGGCCTGGCAGGGCTTGGAAACGGTTCACCAAGAGGGCTAAGGGTGATTGGAAAGAGAAGCTTACATTTAAAGAACTAAGTGTAAGTACTACTAGCTAGACCCACACATCTGTTTGATTCTAGTTTTAATACCATTGTCATGCTTGATTATTATTTTGATTGAACTCTGTTCTCGTAAATTACCCGAGGCAGGGATCCGAAAATAATTTTTGTGGATACTACGTCTGCGAGTTCATTCGCGAGACGACCTGTGAGACGGGCAGAATCTTAGAACAACTTCGAGTACGTAAACAATATTCACAATATTATTTTATTACCATCAATTATGTTGAGATTCATTCATATATATTGACCCCGTCTTTAAATTAGATCGAACGGATGCGGGATGGGCTCCTACCAAAGGAATGCGTGCAAGCAATTCAAGAGGAGTTGGCGGGATTCTAACTTAAAGAGGTCATATATAAAGACGGAGAATACCATCCCTAATTGGTAGTTAGATACTAGGGATCGTAAGAGATATTGTATTGTATATATGGTACTATATCTAATATGTTTGAGAAAGCACGAAGAAAGAGGTCACTTCGATCTCTATATTCATGACGATGCTGTGTAATGGTTCCTTCATTGTTGTATGTAGTACCATCGAATTTAATGCAAAACATAAAATAAAAAGAAAAACACTAAATGAAAAAGAATTGAATGGTAAATACAAATTGAAAAGAAAAAAACTAAATGAACCCCTAAACCCTAAATCCCAGCCGACGCGTGCCGGGACTAAAGGTTCTCTTACCCGGGCGCTCGAGAGCGGCCACGTGGAGCCCCTTTAGTCCCGGTTCGTAACATAACCGGGACTAAAGGGTGGGGCCTTTAGTCCCGATGCACAGTCCCGGTTGCGCAACCGGGACTAAAGGCCCTTTGGGCCCGGGACTAAAGGCATGTTTTCCACCAGTGCAAGTAAAATTTTTTACACACAAGCACACCTCAAAACCACATGTGGTCCACCGGGCTGCCATTCATGCTGATGGATGCCTTTATGGATACACCCGGATGCAAAAGAGCTGACCAGTCTTGAGCGTCAACCAGAGCAAACAACAGCTCCACCCATCCGAGGCCCATGCATGTGGTGGGAAACTGGCAACGGGTTGTTTTAGTCCCACCTCGCCGAGGCAAGGATGTTTAGACCAGCATATAAGGGGAGGCTCTCACAAGGTTCTAAAATAGTAAAGCCACAACACGAAGTACATACACATAGCGCATGCATTCGCGTGAATAATTCGCGACTTAAGACTTTAGGCTCTTTGGCGACGGCGCGGCTAGCGTAACAAATATAAAAAGACTATTTTTTCCTCTTCCCAACATAAAAGTTTAAAGGGAAGATAGCCAAGTGTTTCTAACAATTAAGATTAGTTCTTTCTCCACAATCTTATATAGTATGACGTCAAAGCACATAGCATAAAGACTATTTTTTCCCTCTTCCCAACATAAAAGTTTAAAGGGAAGATAGCCAAGTGTTTCTAACAATTAAGATTAGTTCTTTCTCCACAATCTTATATAGTATGACGTCAAAGCACATAGCATAGTCAAAACACCATATTGGCACCTGAAATCGTATTTTAAGGAAATAAAGCATGTGTTTTACGGAAGTTTTACGAAAATGTATTAATTATGAAGTCTTTTTAGTTCAGATTATATTGTTTTTATTTGATGTTGATAGCTAGCATAAGAACGCATAAGCATATTTCTACTTAATTAAGTGCTGTCTACTATGATATAGTCCATAATATGACATGTAATGTTGTGAATTTTTTTTACTGGTCAACAATTTATAATTTGATCTATGTGTTACGATTTAACTGGATTTCAATCGACTTTTCATTCATACTCCTGATCCAAAAAAATATAATAATTACCGAGTCCTTTTGTTGAAGGAGACTTGTGCTCTGCCATGAATTATAATAATAAAAATACCATTGCAGTTCATTCTATAGACAAAAGACATTCTTTATACAAAAGGTTATAAAGTCCAACTTGAAATTAATAAAGCCAGCACCGCTACATGATGTTGAGAAAAACCTCTTACAAATCGCATCAAAGAACAAGCTAAAACTAGAAAAATAGTGTACATATACACTATTGTGAGCACCTTTCACTTGCCAACGAACAGTGCCGGCCTCGGTTCGCCAAGAGACCCTACGCGCCGGCAGAGCACAACAACGGTGTCCGCCCCTTCAACAACCTTCAATTAGCAGTACATGAAAACTTGCCAAAAAAAAAGCACCACAATAGTTGAAACAAGTTTGACATCATGGAGGAGAAAGAGAAGTGAGTAGAGAAGACGATGAGAATAAAATAGAGGAAGCCCAACATCATAGCGCCGGACTACACCACAACGTCCAACATGGTGGCCACTCGAAAGGACCCATGTCCTCTCGCTCCGGACTGAGGAGCGCTGCTCCTTACTACGAGAAAAACACGGAGAAAATGGCGGCAAAAGACACCACTTCATCTCTTGCCTCACCCCTTTAGGATGTCGAAAAGTGGCAGCCTATCTAAGTTGTTGTCTGTATTCATAGTACTATTATGCAAGATATATTTGACGTAATCACACCACTTCTCCAAAGCCTATAGTACGTAGTATGACATCTTAAAGGAAATCCCACAATTAAGTTTTTGTAATGTTTATCAAAATCCAACTTAATGACAATTCATGTTTTTCCTCAATATGAGATCACTAGTACAAAAAGGGCCTTTGGTCCCGGGCCGTAAGGGCCTTTAGTCCCGGTTGTGTTATGAACCGGGACTAAGGGGGCTCCACGTGGCCGCTGTCGAGCGCCCGGGTTGGAAGACCTTTAGTCCCGGTTGATAACACCAACCCGAACTAAATACCTATTTTTTTTATTTTTTTTCGATATTTCGAATCTTTGAATTATTTGCCAGTTTAATCTTAAATCACCCCTAATCTCAAGATCTCGAATCACCCATAATCCCAAGTCAATGTGCAACTCGTGGTCAAACTTCCTGGTAGGTCACCCATCCTCACACTGCTTCACCCCCAGCACGCTTAACTTTTGAGTTCCTTCCCAATTAGCTTCCAAAATTGCACTGATAACATCTTGATAATACTATGCTATCAATCTTATTATCCCCTAGTCTTTGATGTCACATGATATTATTTTTTGAATTCCAAACCTATATTAACATAAACAACAATGATTAAGTAATAATAATCTTTATGCAGAAATCAATTGTTAATTCCAAAAAAATAAAAATATTTTGAATTTCTGGCAAAAACTTAAATCTTTCTGCTTTCATAGTTTCCTTTGAAATTTTGAAAATCTAAAAAAATCCCAAACGGCCTTTGGCTATCTCGAGCGGATTCAGATTATAAATAATTTTTAATAGAAATTTGTATGAATTCATAAAATTCAAAATAAATCAATATAAATGTGTGGATTATAATTATTATCCTATTATATATATAAATTCATATAAATCCTAATATATAAATATTACCCTATTTTTTATATATGGATTTATTTTGTATTTACATGGATTTATATTAAAAAAGTTATTATATAAAAATGTATTTATATGAATCTACATAAAAATAGGGTAATATTCATACATTCAGATTTATATGAATTTATATAAGAAATAGGGTAATATTTATATATTAGGATTTATATGAATTTATATAAAAAATAGGGTAATATTTATATATTATGATATATTTCGCGCTGAACATTTTGATATATTACACAATTTTTTCCGAGTTCGTACGTAAAGTAAAAGTTATTGCCATTTTACTGAGAAATCAACTTTTTTTTGCAGAAAAATAATGAAATTCAAAGTTTTCGATTTTTCCCTAAAAGTAGGCTGCGTGAGGTATAGGCATGTCAAAGGATTTTAAAATTTGAAGTTTTTACCATTTTCGTTTATTCATTGTGGACGTTTTTTTTTTGCGCGGGGACGATTAAAATTCTGATTTTTTCCCAAAAACCTTTAGTCCGGGTTGGTAGCTCCAACCGGGACTAAAGATCATGTTTGAACCGGGACTAAAGCTGGCCGGCCGCCCTAGCCGTTTAAACCGGGACAAATGCTACATTAGTCCCGGGTCCAAACACAGCCGAGACTAAAGCTCCGGATGGAAGGCCTTTTTTTCTACTAGTGGATTGATGCATAATTTCATGTCAGGAGATGGTGCCATCCATAATGTTCTATCTTAATGAAAGCACAATATTGACGTGGGGTCTAATTTAAGGGGATTGACAAAGAGAGAGAGAGAGAGAGTTTTAGTACAGCATGTTTTTATATCCTCTTGTCCCTAGCATTAGGTGTTGTTCTTAGTCTCCTTGTATTAGCAACTGAGATGTATATGCGTGTTTATTTTACCTTCTTGGTTGCATATCTAATTTTCTTAGTAAAGTTGATCTGTTTAATCTCCTTAATTTGATTCTATGACATGCCGTATCTAGTTAATTTCTCAATTAATATACTAAAAAATCTCATAATTCAACATCACATGCATCTTACCAATCCTCGAGGGTCTAATAACCTTGGCGAGCTTTCCCACAAAAATATCTCAAGGCCAACACCCATCAATTGTGAGGAGCATCGTTTCTTGCATCCGCCACCCAGCCTCAACCCAAACATGTAGGGAATGTTCTGACTGAACCCCATGAAACGTACACCCCGCACCTTTTGTAGTCTTGCCTTTTGTATATCTCAAACAAATATTTAAAATTCAAAACAGTTTCTTTAAATATTTATAAATTTAATGTTCGAAAAATACTGAACTATTTTGCCACATTCCATCGCAAATAATTTAGTGACATGTACAATTTCAAATTAAAAGGTTGTATGGTCTGAGAGATACAAATTAACAAAGTTGCTTGAGAAGCAAAAAAGGGCTAGCACGGATCTTGGTGCACCGTACCTATGAACACCGGTACCCCGATAGGGTGGTTTACCCAAGTGCCTGCTCAGAAAATATCTCGATCGGGGCTTAATTGTTCCTTCAAGACCGTATTTCATGCCATCACGTACGGCGAGCCTCTGCTTCGTCCGGTTCTCGAAACGTTTCGCCGTCGTAGACTCGACGATCATGCCGACGAAGGAAACCGACATATGTAACACATACATGCACCGGGTGATGAAGACTTTGCCATCTCCTCATCTTCGTCACTTCCTTGCGCCGAGTGAGCCCAGAAACGACCAACGGGGTGACTGTCCGTGACGGCACCGGAGTCACCCTCAAAGTCGCCCCATCAGACGACATATGACATATGAGTCCATAAGAAATATTAGTTTTTAATATGGATTATTAAGATTACTTCACCACATGATAATAGCATCATGGGCATTTTTCCCATCAATTACGCGTAACAATTCTTATCTACATACATTTGATGTGAGAGAATAGTAGTTTATTCTCATACATATGACATATGACGAACTACGCACATGCACTCTGGCAAATATTTATGACTTGAATTTATACACCTGATGACGAAATCATTTTCGCAAATATTTTTACTTGGCTGGGAAATATTTTGGATTAGATCCATGACGCACATGTGATAAAAGAGCAATCTGAAAATTATTATCCTTCTTCTGAAAAGATTTCCTCTGCGTTGGAGGAGCATATATATTTAGATCTTCGAGTAAATATTTGCACACAGCAATTATGAGCGCCCAAACAATTTTTTGGTATAAAATGGGGCCGCTCTCCTCCCTCCCTTCTCATCAGTCTTCACTTCTCAGTTCTCACAAAAAAACAAGAAATAAAATGGCTCGTACGGGAAGAGAGAAGGGGAGGTTGAAGATCCAGTGGATCATGGATAAGAAGAAGCGCAACACGACGCTGAAGAGCCGGCTCCCGATTATGGTGAAGAAGGCCCGCGAGCTTTCCGTCCTCTGCGACGTCCCCGTCTGCCTCGTGGCGTACCGCCCCGGCGAGGCTGAGCCGGTGACCTGGCCTTCGCCGGGGGCGGCCGCCGACGTCGTGCGGCGCTACAGAGCAGCGCCCGACTTGGACAGGTACAAGAAGAAGCTGGACACCACGGAATTCGTCAATGAGACGAATGACAAGGTGAGAACGAAGCTGTTCAGAGTCCAGCAGCAGCGGCGCGAGGAGGAGATCAAGCGCGTCATCGTCGATTTCCTCGCCGGCCGCCGCACCAGCTTCGACGACCTGCCGACCGACTTCTTCATCTCCGTCGGAAGGGAAGTGCAGGCTAAACTCCGGGCCGTCCGCACGCGTCTCCAAGAGCTCCGTTCGGCTCCGGCGGCGCTTCTGCCACCTCCTCCTGCGGCCGAGGATGTGCAAATGGTTGAACCTTTGGTCATGATGCCAGCTCCTCCCATGACCTTGGACGACGAGCCACGCCATGGGAGCTGCCTCTTCGACGTGCTCGGCAGCGCCCTCCCCACCACCGAGGAAATGCATGCCCTCTTCCTGCACGCTGGGCTATTCAACTCGCCGCTGCCGAACCTCGATCCATAGAACCTCGAGGGCTTCGCTCGTCTGCACTTATCGTGTCGCGGTAGTTTATTTTGTTGTCAGTAGGTTGTCATCGGCTTCCATCATCTCATCATCTGTATGTTCCTTTCTCGCTCTGGATGAGCGAGCATGGAATTTCAAATTGTTCTTAGTCTTGTGTTGCTCTCCTTATGTCCGTGTCCATTGTACTCTGGAACGGTTGACAAATAAATCAAGCCAACATTTCGGGTGTAATGTGGACTTATCCCGTTTATTAGTTTGCTTATTAGTGCTGCCATTTTTCTAATATGTTTCATGTCCAGTCTATGTTATCAAACTAGACATACGGTAGTAGATTACGCTGTTGCAATCTTTCTGATGCTTCTACTTCTACGCATCCTGTGTGATCCTCTACTGCAGAGAATATGGTCACGTCTAATCTCGTGGCCAATCCACGTAAACTATGTTACATGTACCTATAAAATCATCCTTAATTAGCACATGATATATAAAATCTCAACAATATTTCATCGTGATTATTTCTTGCCTTCATGATTTGTGGTGTGGCACATCTTTTGATTTGCAAAATACGTCAAAAGACATTGGCTTTGCCAAGAAAAAAAATTGAGCTGTACAAAAACATTATTCTTCAAGTCTGAATTGACCTGGTGAGCATCCCTTCTTTTTATTTATGTACAATTGCAAAAACCACTGGTAAATGTTTTTCATGAAAATTATGAGAGCGTAACATGTTTTCAAAAGGAAATCTCGGATTTTTTCATTTTTCAAAATTTAAAAATACTCATATTTGTATCTATCGCTGTGCTAGCTGCACAAATAAGGCTTATCGGGGTAGGCTTCGCTTTACAAGTTAAAAAATCTTCAAGATTTGTAAAAGCATCCTTAATGCATGTACGTTGTAGAATGGAAAAAATGTTAGTGATATGACAGTAGTTACAGTTTTCTGTTTGATTAATTAATTTAACTGACTGCTGCAATATAACCTGACTCTCAAGCTATCTAATATTTTCTGCTTAGACAAATTAAGACCCATGCTGGATCATTTGCTTATTTTTTGTTCATTTCCAGGGATCTAGGAGGATTCATTTTGGTATGGATCATAGTTTAAAGTTACTCTTAAGTTTGTCAGCTCCGGTTATACAGATTTTACAATGTTTACCACTCTCTGATTCGAATTATAGATTTATAGGTGATTAGGGGTGAAGTCAGAAGTTTGCACTTGTATGTGTGTACTGTGGAGAGGAAGATCCAGTTCATGAAGATTATATTCGAGGCTACAAACATTTGAATATGCCTCTAACTGAATATATAACAAATTTTGTATGCTGAATCGGAAGTACTTATTGTATCCTTGATTTGTTTCACAGGGAAAAACTAGACAATTCTCTTCTTAAAAGGCACCATATTTCCAATATATATGTGTATGAATCCAATATTACGACCATGTTTTCTGTCAGTCTCATAGTCCTTAATATTTCAAGGGCTTCGCTCATCTGCACTTGTCGCACTAGTTTATTTGGCTTGAATAAAGGTGTTGTTCTCGACTCTCAGCTGGTTATTTTTTTCGAAGCTCATTATATTACCGTAGGGGAAGCCCTTATGTTCTAATTTTTTATATTAATAAGACACCCAACCGTACAAAAAGATGATTGCATCAGGGTGGAAAGAAAAAGAAGAAAAGGAACATCAACACTAAACAAAGACGTCTGCATGGGTTATTTTACGTCAGCTTGTAGTCTCATCGGTTTTGATCATCTGTATGAGCGAGCATGGAATTTCAAAATTTTCTCTTGTGTTGTTCGTTGTATGTCTGTGTCCTATAATTGTACTCGAGAAGGTTTGGACATTAAACCAAGGCAAGAATGTAGGGGTAATGTGGAATTCTCTCATTAGCCATATTTCCTATTATGTTTCATGTCCAGTCTATGTTATCTGTGTTATCAAGTAAGATATGGACATATGGTATGGATCTAGGAGAATTCATTTTGGTATGGATCATAGTTTAAAGTTATGCGTATCATGATAATTTTTCTGATACTTTGAGCTCTATGGCTTTACTTGCATGCCAGCGGGGATGCCTTTACTTATGTGTATCATGTGTGAGCACTACTTCAGAGAATAAGGCCTCCTCTAATCTTTTGATCCTAGCAAATATTTTGTGCTATTATGTATATAATTAAACTATGCTACATGTAGTTAGAAAATTAATCATCCTTAGCACATGATATCAAGAGCTCCGGTTACTCCGATAAGCCTAAAATATTTTCACTTTAACTATTGTTTGCCTTCCAAAACCTGTTAATTGAAGTCTTTTCTTTGCTAACGGAATAGTATAACTATATGAATCCCGTCTACACATGGCTGTAGAATTTTTATTAGCAAATTCACGAGGAGGTATATTAGAGGAAGTAGTTTCTAGAATTATTTGACTATGGTAGGGTATTTAGTACTACAGTAGTAACTAAACTATTTTCATGAAATGGTTTACAATCTCTAATTCATTGAGTTGAAATAATAAAAGCTATGCAAATATTATTTGGGATTTTCTACACACTAGACCATGGGTTGGCGACTAGTTTGTGGTAATTCTTTGTAAAAAAAACATTATTGGCTTGGTCGGAAAATTGAAAAACTTCCTACCCATGAAAACTACTAGTTTTACAAACTAGTATATTATGATGAAAAAGTTTGAATTATTGGAAAAAATTGATCTGAGTCTAAATCGATTATGAAAAATGGAAGAAAAATTTATTGTTGATCATCTCTCCTTTTTTATTTTGGTAGAGTTTCTTCCATATTTGTTCTTGAAAATCATAAGGTCATAACATAATATTTCAAGGCACATCTAAGAATTTATTGATTTTTAATTTATTAATGCACTACTTCATTACGTTAATGTAAAAGGTGCATTCATGAAAGGGTGCAAGAAAATTACACTCGACTATTTGTTCCTAACTAGCGACCAAACCCTATGTACATAGCAGGGTCAATAAATACACAAAATGAAATATACAATGTATCGGAAGCAGATAACATCAAGAAGCCTAATTTAGATATTGACTCTTTGGTCCTCATGGCAGCTTGATTCATGATCCTTAAAACAGTATCCTTTCGCACATTATTGTCCGTTATCTACATGTAAATATGCAGAAGAAAAAAGTATTTACAACATGTCATTCCTACAAAGAAGCGAAAAAAGATGAAATGATGACATGATTCCTGACATCCTTATCCTTCAAACCAAGCTGCATGAGAAAAATCAGAAACCTTATAATTTAACTGTTTCGTAGCCATCATGCAGAAATATAAAAGATATTCAAGTGGAAATAATAGAATTTCATTTTTTTTTTGTATTTCATATGGAACTCTTCTTCAAATTTGGAACTTAACATTTGTGGACATCTAGGAAATAATTGTTAGTGATATGAAGTAAGGTCAAACAAAATTTCAAGTAAAAAATAATATTAGTCTTGGCCTGTTGGTATAAGAATGGAAGCAGCTATAACGTGAACAAAATATGCAAAAATGTAGGGATGTAGGAGAAGGTTTAAGAAAGGATTACCACACATGATAACTATTAGGGGTTTACTGGGAAGGAGATCCAAACTAGCTAATAGTGGGAGATGACGATGACCTAGATAGAGGCTATAGTGTTGCGCCACCAAGAATATCTTCATCAATCTTAGTGGATTTTTAATAAGGAAAACATGCTCCTTTAGATTCGAACATATTTGAAAATTTTCACTTGGAAGGGTTGTTAGTAGAAAATATATAGTTTGTGTAACTTTTCCAAGGTGATTAGCAACAAAATGAACATAGAATGACAAATTTTTATTTCACGTCCTTCTAAAAAAGGGAAAATAAATTACTTAAATACGTATAAAAACTATTTTCGAAATGTGAGGGTTAAGAAATAACATAGACCATAGAAATGATTGGCAACACAATTATTTTTTTGGAAAAACTACCGTTCTTTCATAAATAAGCATTTTAGTTTTTTTTAAAGATGGGAGAAATCAAATAGCTTTTCCGCCAAAGCAAATTATGGAACAAAGTAATTGAGGATAGCCCTCACAAGGTAAGATCACATGTATCATTTGAATGTGTTGGATATTTCTGGTGGTAATTTGGAAAGCTTTATCGAACTCCAAAATTCAAAGAACATGAAATAAAACAAAAAAATTAAACACTAAATAATTTTTTATATTCTATTTTTATTAACTATGTTAATGATATTGTTAAATTTTTTTTTAGGATTTGAACCTTTTTGAATCTCCTTATTCCGGTCAGATTATTTCGGTGTTGTTTACCCCCTCCCCGTGGTAGCTGGAAATATTCATTTTCAAATTAATGCTACATCTCTGACATTAAAAAAGGATTATGCTGGAGATTATTGTGTTAAATTCCATGTGTTGTATTAGGACCATTTTTTAGTGTGTCTTGGTCACAATTGATGCCTGCAAGTGCACATTGCTATTGAAGCATACTTTTCTGGACGTACTATCCTAGTTCTACATCGATCCGGGGGAGCTATTAGGAATGCAACTACCAACCCCGCAAATATGTCGGAACTTACATAGCTACTCGCACACAAACCGAAATTGAAATATTATATTCTATGGGTTGCTAGTCAAACAGTAATAAAAAGATTAAAGTAACTATGAACAAGAATATAAAGTAAACTAATATTGAAAGTAAACTAAAGTTCACCAATATCATGGGGGTATAATTGTGAAGAATAATATTTTATCTCTATAGTATGTTATGTTTGGGAGGAGCCCGATATAAGGATACAACCGAATTCCTTGGCAACGTGTCCTCGCAACTATTATTACCCCTCCAAAATTGACTCTAGAATAAAGTAATAATTAAGAGCCTTACCATGGATGTGAAGTGAGGTACTTAATTGGATCTCCATTATTCCCTTACCGATGATCAAATGAGAGAGATAGCCTTTTCAGTGTTGTACCTAGAAAGCTCGCTTAGCAATGGTAATAATATCATTCACGTCCAATAGGTAAATATTATGCATTCGATGGTCACACCATATTAGGAAGAATATTACCATATGTTATACCACACATATCAAATACATTCTATCATTAAATTCATGTAAATACTAGGGTTCCTACATGCCCTTGATGAACTGCACAGGCACGAGGGCAAAAGACATCATTGGAATACTCGTACTAATGATAAAACTAATACACATATAAATAATCAATAGAGTTTGGGATTACAACGAGAAAGATAGAAGACTCAATTGACGAGAGCGTAGGTGACGATGACTTTGCTGAAGTTGTGACCTTTTGAGACCCAAGCCTCCTCCTTATCTTATGTAGGCAACATTTTGGTGTTGGAGGTGAAGAAATGGATGATGAATATGGTGTGGCGGCAGAGCTTCAACATGATGTAGATGGAGCGCTTGGCCGATGCCTAGGGTCCGCCCCTCCTTATATACGATTTACGACGTCTGAATTAGTGACTCGGGGCGCATAGTCTAGAATTAACCCTGAGGCCCAATAAAAAATGTTTCTCGGTTTGACCGTGATGCTAGGCTCGCGGGTCTTTAAATCATCTGGAAGCTCCTCCGATGGCCTGCTTTATATGAAATTGATCCTCTCTTAAGCCTTTTCCGCCTTCAAAATATAGATTTAATTATATTCATCGCACCTCCAAAATAATTCCACTTCTCCTACAAACACCACAGAGCCAAATAAAAGTAATAAAAAGTAAATGGTATGCAGTACTTTCAATAAAAAGGAGTGGAAACTAGTAATCCTGCATAATTGACGTGAAAGTAGGTAGATGCGGCATAAATTGAGAAATTTATATGCCACAAGTAAACTCTATAACAATAAATAAAATTAACACATCAATATTCCGAAGCTTAAACATTACTTGTCCTCGAACAAGAAGGTTGATAAATTTATTGATGCTATCCATCTAGCTTACCAATGAAGACACCATGTCTACAGGCTTTAGATTTAAAAAAAAAAACCTTGTTGCTTTAGACGGCGCTTGGATGGCTGTATTCTATCGGAAGAGCACCTAACGAGCGGAACCGGATCCTCTAACTTGGAGAAGGAAAGTCAGGATACTACAGTACCAGCCTAGTGTAAACTGAAGAAGCAAAGTCAGGGAAGTGTTAGCAGATTATATACTTGTTGATTAATGTAGGTATTTATTGTAGATAAAATAATCAAAATTTATTTTATTGTGCCATAATTTTGTTTGCATATAATTACTGCAAATGTACATAATAGATTAGTAATTAGCAAATTAATTTAAATCATTTTAGCCTTAATCATATGGATTGTAAGAAGCAAAGTTAGGGGATTGTAGCTTCTCTAAGGCTGGTGCCAGTGGGGGCGATAGCGCGGGCGGTACCGCCCGGCGCCGGGCGAGAGAGAGGCGAGAGGGAGGCGAGACGGTAGCGGCGGGCGACGGATCCGTCGCCCGGCGGTAGCGGGCGCTACCGCCCCACTACAGCCCGCATTGGCACCATGGCGCGGGTGAGAGGGAGGCGAGAGGCGGGCGAGAGCGGGGCGACGCGCTGGCGGCTGCAGGCGAGAGGGAGGCGGGAGGCGGGCGTGAGAGGCTGACGTGTGGGTCCGCCTGGAAGAAAAGGGAAAAAAATTAAAAGGTGAAGGGAAAAAAAGGGAAGAAAAAAAGGTGACGTGGCTATAGCCTGGGACTACAGCCCATACACTGGCACCGTGAGGTGAGAGTGGGGTAAAAACTAACGTGTGGCGGGGGCAATAGTGAGGCGGTGCACTGGCACTAGTCCTGGCCATGGGAAGCCCGGCCCGGTCGGCCCGCCCAGGCCCGGCCCAAAATTTCAGGGCTTGGGCCTGTGTTTTGAGGCCCGTGGGTGGGCTTGGGCCTGCGTTTTAAGCCCAAAGGATTGGTAGGGCCGGGCTTGGGCTTCACATATGGGCGATTTAAGGAAGAGGCCCGGCCCACGGCCCTAGGCCCGCCTCTATTTTCCACCAATGGGCCGGGCTTGGGCCTGGATTCTAGGCCCACCGACAGGGCCTGGGTGGGCCTGGGCCTAGGTTTTCTGCTGTGGGCTTTTCCAGGCCCGGCCCCAAGCCCGGCCCGGCCCGGCCCGACCCATGGCCAGGTGGCACCAGCCTAACTTTGCTTGTGTACGTTAGAGGTTAGTGCAAAAAATATGGGGAGAAAATCCACAGCCTTTCCAAGCGTGGCCAGTCGTTTTGCACCTCAATAGACCACACAGGCCGGTCTCCAGCTGCACGCGCCGCCGACCTGCCGTCACGCTCCCGACTGTCCTCGGTCCCGCTGCCGACACCGCCGCCTAGGAGGCCGAATCTCGAGCCTCCCGTGCAGCTGGGAGAGATGTCGAGCTCCTGTCGCCGATGGCGCCGCGAGGTATACAACCTTCCTGCGCCGCCAATCGAAAGCCCCTGCTCCGGCCGTCGTCACCTCTTCCGCTCCAGCTAGGCTGAGCGCTGGCATAATGGCTGCCGTCAAGGGGAGAGGAGTGGCGGTGCCGTTCTTCACGAAACGAATGCGCCTCGATCTCAACCTATCAGAGCGGCGTTTCTCCTCTGCATAACCACCCGTGAGTGCCCTCCGCTGCATAACTCCGTCAGATTTGTTCTCTCTTTCTGCGTGCTTTTAGGCCTTGAACATGTTCGACAATATTCCTCACCAAGGCCACCGCTAGTTCATACTAGTTTCGATGCCTGATGTTGTGTCCACGGCTCCACGCTGGTATTTCAAAACCTGCCAAATGCATGTGGTCAATGGTGCTAACTTGTCTCATCTTGCCAAATGCACCCAAGGCCCAAGGGTGAGCACTATGCATATACAGCATAAAGGCACCCAGATCTCTTTTCACGGTCTGGAATAAAATGCTTGATAGTACGTATTACCGTTGTTAATATACTTATATATGCCAACCAGATGCAATCGAATTGCACATGGCTCAACTTGGATAACTAGATAGCCGATAGGAGATCCTTTGGATAACCGTAAGAACTAGAGGCTCAACTTGATAACATTAGAGGAGTGGATATTCTTAATGGTAGGTTTGTTGTTGGAGAGAGAGATTCAGTGTGCATCTTAAGGTTTAGATTCACAAAGAATAAACAATCACACAACAATTGTATGGAGGGAAACGAGAGACAGAAGGTGAAGGGTGCCGCCCGTGTCGTCAAATTCAAACGACGCGGGACAGGTTATGACATGTTGTATTTTCTTTTCTCACAAATAAAACAAGTGTGCGTGAGAAACAACTAATGTTTAGATTCACAAAGAATAAACAATCACACAACAATTGTATGGAGGAACCACAAAAACTCTGAAACTTATTTTACAGAGCTGATAGCCAGAGGGTAAGCCTCCTATTATAAACAGTTTATTAGGATGGTACCTTTTCTTGTACTTATCATTCTACCAGACCAATCATTCTTGTTCATGAGGCAACAAATCTAGCTATCAAAGGTAAGAAAGTATATGCACGCCTCATTACACATGTGATTAATATATTGTTTAAGCTACATCATAAAGAAGTAAGCACTCTCCGCACCATCAAACAGAGTGCTCATCTTCCTCCTGAAATGCTTGATGCTGTGTCGATAGTACTTGATGAAGGATATGACATGATGTATGAATCGAACCCTTCATTTTGCATCAGGGCCAGCGCTTGGAAGCTCTGCTGTGCTATTAGCTCAGGTAGTTCAACATGCCCATCTAAGTATTGGATCACTTGCTGCATGCTAGGCCTTGCAGATGCAAATGGGTGTGAGCATAGTAGTCCTAGCTTCAGTGCCAGATATGCCTCCCCAACATTGTAGTGCCCTCTAAGCCTTGTATCTATTGCATCAGCGAATGATCCTTGTTGCACATGCTGAAGCACCCAATCGACCAACATGAGCTGATTGTCTTGTGTGCTTTGCATGATAGGTCTTTGTCCACAAGTGACCTCTAGAATAAAAGTACCGAAGGCGAATACATCGGTAAGAGGAGTAGCCTTGCCTGTGCGTGCTAGCTCTGGAGCAAGGTAACCAATGGTGCCAACAACACGTGTTGTTTCTTGTTCGACGCCATGGTCATACAACCTTGCTAGACCGAAATCACCCAGTCGTGCATTCATCTCATCATCAAGGAGCACATTGCTTGCCTTGATGTCTCGATGAACAACCACTTTCTCCCACTCCTCGTGGAGATAAATCAGTGCGGATGCAATGCCCCTGATGATCCGAATCCTTTGGTCCCATCTTAATGTGGACTTGTCAACTTCACCATACAAGTACTTATCAAGACTCCCTTTGGGCATGTACTCGTACACCAACAGGAGCTCACCATGACGCCTGCAATAGCCAAGTAACTGTGCCAGATTTGGATTCTGAAGGCGACCAATACTAACAATTTCTGCGATGAACTCCTTCATGCCTTGCTTAGAATCATGTGACACCCTCTTCACAGCTACCATTAATTTGTTCCTTGGCAGCACTCCTCTGTATACTCTTCCGAATCCTCCGGCACCTAGGAGATTTTTGTCGTCAAATCCTTGCGTTGCACGGAACAAATCTTTATACGAGAACCGATGTGGGCCGAATTCGACCTCCCAATCATCATGTAACTCTGCGTACCTCAAGTGCCTCCGCACAAGTAGGGAAACAATGGTAGTCACAGACAGTATGAGTGCTGCCGTTGCTAGTGGTAGAACGATCCCCAGTACCCGGAGACGTCCACGATCCTTGGGATGAGAGGACGAGGAGGCAGTTTCGGTAGCATGGTGGCATTGATGGCTGGAGCTGGGCTGTTCATGCCAAAGCTCCAACCGAGCACATAGTGCCTTGTGTTTATCTTGCCCATTGCAGCTGTGAATCCGATGTATGCCACATCTGTGAGCACAGTTGAGAGGTCGTAGTTCGCTGATACTGTTGGTCTTGTAGGTTTGGCCATGCCGAGAGGCGCCATGGTGGCGTTAATCTGCATCTTCTCTCTGTGGTAATCCACCCACACCTGCATCGCCTCTTGGCTATCAAGACCCAAGCCCTGGAAGGTGTTGTTCTTGTCATGGTAGAAGCCTGCATCGTGGGATTGTATGGAGTGGAGACTGTTGATGTCGATACCGATATGGTTGTCGTTGATGTCCTCGAACTCCATGTTCTTGAACGTATCTAGCTCGACTGCAAAGATGTGGTTTGTCTGGTTGCCATTGTTCTGGCTGTTGAGGAGACCCAGGAACTGCACCGGCATCGCTGCTGAGAAGTCCTTGCTCGGTGCAATGAACATGGCCATGCCATTGCTGCTCAAGTTGTTGTAGAGGGAGATGATGGTGAAGACGAACGAGATGGAGAAGGACTGTACGGTCCCATCGGACGAATTATGGAACCGCAGCGGAGTCGGGTAGAAGGCGTGGCCCTTGCCGAGGGTCGTTCCATTGGTGAGCTCAAGTAACCCGTTGGGTGTGACCGAGGCCGTACCGTCGAGGGTGAGGTTGGTGTTGGAGAAGCCGGAGTAGCTAAACTGGTGGTCATCGCCGGCAACAAAGCTAAGGCCAAGAAAGAGTAGTTTGAGAAGCAATAAGGAGATAGGCTTCATGGCGGAGATGGGCATGAAAAACGGCATAAGCAGATGCATGTATACATGGGCAACAACGGACCTTCTAGATGTGTATCGATGAGAGGACTCCAATTTTTGCAGTGTTTTCACGAGTGGCAGACTTTTCCTTTTTGCTTGGTCTCCTCTAGAACAGAGCTTTGATCCTGCTATGTGATGTAGTATTGATACAGACAAATTTGAGAATTGAAGTGTCGTTGCTGGAATGGCAGAGCATCTCGGTCAACCTTTTTTAGTATTCAGTCATGTGGACGATGGGAAATTTGCCAGCACACACTTGACCTTTCCGTCCCGATAAAGCACACACTTGACTTGAGAGTGCCATGTCCAGACTCCAGAGGAACCTTCCTAGTCTTTTTATATTTCTGTTGAAATTTACTATGCCGTTACAGCAACGGCCGAGAAATTTATTATACTCTGTTTTCAAGCTTGACAACGTGCGTCAAATAGTCTATGTTGAAGTTTAGCTGTTTACTTTTAGACTACAAAGGTTGATTGAGATCCTCTGCCGTTCCTGCAACGGCGCAATAAATTTCAACACAAACACTAGTAGACTAGAAGGGTTGATTGAGACTCGAAGGGAGCTTCATGTAAACATATAGCATGCTGCCTGTGTACAAGAACTTGCCCGGGCAACCAAACACCTCATTCGGGCCATGGCCAATACGAAGCGTGCATCGTTCCTTCCGTCCCTCCTCCTCGTCCTTACTGCCGCAACCAATGCCGCTGGTGATGACCAATTCGTCTTCTCCGGCTTCACACAATCCAGCCTAACACTAGATGGCAGTGCCGTCGTCACACAAGGTGGCCTCCTTGATATGTCCAACGGCACAAATAACGTCAAAGGCCATGCTATCTACCCCACTCCTTTGCTCTTCCGCAATTCATCTACCGGTAATGTGCAATCGTTTTATGTCACCATCGTTTTCACTATCGTCGGCACATTCCCCGGCGTGAATGCTAATGGCTTGGCCTTCTTCGTTGCTCCAAGCAAGAATTTCTCGGATGCACTCCCGACACAATTCTTTGGGATCCTGAAACAAGAAAGCAGTGACAACCTCCTGGTGATCGAGGTCGACACCTTCCAGAACCCCGAGTTGCAAGACATTAATGACAACCACATTGGCATCGACATCAACAGTATCTTCTCCGTTCGGTCCTACATGGCTGGCTTCTATGAAGACTCTAGTGGTGCCTTCAAGAACTTGACGCTGAACAACGGCATGGAGTTGCAGTTGTGGGTGGACTATGATGAGGAAGAAACAAGGATCAATGTGGCCTTGGCTCCACTTCATGTGGGCAAACCGTCGAAGCCACTGTTGTCTACCATCTATAACCTTTCAACAGTGCTTACAGAGACGGCGTATATTGGTTTCTCATCCACGGCTGAGCTGATGAACGCCCGTCATTATATTCTTGGATGGAGCTTTGGCATGAACAGGCTAGCTCCGTCCATTGACATCTCCAAGCTTCCCAAGTTACCTCGTGTTGGATCAAAGCCCGAGTCCAAGCTCCTGGCGATCATCCTACCAATAGCCACTACAGCATTGATCATCTCTATCGGCACCATTGTCATTCTGATGGTGCGAAGAAGACGACGGTATAGGGAGGTGCGGGAAGATTGGGAGAGCGAGTCCGGTGCACACCGATTCTCGTACAAGGATCTGTTCCACGCTACAGAAGGATTTAAGAACAAGAACCTAGTTGGAGCAGGAGGTTTTGGGATGGTATATAAAGGGGTGCTTAAACAGTCCAAGAAGGAGATTGCCGTGAAGAGAATGTCTCGTGAGTCAACACAAGGGATGAAAGAGTTTGTTACTGAGATTGTTAGCATTGGCAAATTGCGACATCGTAACCTCGTGCAGCTTCTCGGTTATTGCAGGCGAAAAGGTGAACTAATACTGGTGTACGATTACATGTCAAATGGTAGTCTTGACAAATATATACACTGTGAAGAGCGCAAGCCGACCTTAAATTGGTCTCAGAGGTTTCAGGTCATCAAAGGTATTGCTACCGGCTTGCTCTACCTCCATGAGAAGTGGGATAAAGTTGTGATCCATAGAGACATCAAGGCAAGCAATGTTCTCCTCGATAATGAAATGAATGGGAAGCTCGGTGACTTTGGCCTCGCAAGGTTAATTGATCATGGCACTGATCCACAAAGCACACATATGGTTGGCGCACTGGGATACCTTGCCCCTGAGCTAGTACGCACTGGCAAGGCATCTCCTCAGACGGACGTGTATGCGTTCGGCATGTTTCTTCTTGAAGTTGCATGTGGGCAGAAGCCAATCAAGCAGAATACCGAGGAGAAGCAAGTTTTCTTGGTAGACTGGGTCCTGGAGCATTGGAACAATCGATCACTTAGCGAAACAATGGACACACGGCTCCGAGGTGACTACAACATTGACGAAGCATGCCTGGTGCTACAGATAGGACTTTTATGCTTGCATCCATTTCCTTGTTCAAGGATGAGCATGCGAGAGGTTGTGCAATACCTCAATGGTGAGATCCCACTACCCGAGCTGAGGCCGACACAGGTGAGCATGGACATGCAAGGCTTGATGCAAGACAACGGATTCAACACATCTGTCATGTCTTATCCACAGCTGATGTCAAGCTTCAGCACAATGTCCGACCTCTCTAGAGGACAATGATATCCATGTCTTTTAGGGTTTGTTCTCGTCTAGCAATATGTGGCTTGCATCTTCTAGCTTTACATATGATATGACTAATTAGATACTCTGATTGTTTCTCTGACGGTTGCTCTATTACTCTCGAAAATACTCCGTTATTCTGATCTTTGAGGTTGTTGTCGAGCAACAAGAATAGTCTATATTGTAATAAAGTGTTTTGCAGACACATACTTCGAGCGAGTTTTTTCAGCGACTGAAAGTACTCCAGTTGATAAATGGTATTATTATGTTGGAGTTTAGCCTACCAAGACTACTTGTACCAACACTGTTCTTTTCCTATCTATAAGTTCAACAATTAAATAAGAAATGCGTTGATGAACCATGAACAGAGGAACATAGCTAGGTTCAGCATCATAAGAGAATCTCACCGAGTCATCAGCATGCAAGTAGCATGTTAATACTAATCGACCATCTCAAACTGAATTCGAAACAATTGGAGCACGCAGCCTCAAACTGGGTGTAGTCTCACTTTATGTATTGCTATCTTACAAGCAGGACTAAAAGCAAGCAAATTCGAGACAGGACGGCTGGAGGGGGATTGTTTGGTGGTCAGCGAGGGCATGACAAAGAGGGGGAATAGCTGAGGTGAGAGAATAAGAGGGAGAGAATATGATATGTAAGCTGTCATCCCCAGCACCCTAAATGTTGTGATACCTTGCGATGCAGGACTTCATTAATTTAAAGCCGGGCTCAAAAGCCTTTTATCTAAAAATAAGAGGGAGAGACATGGTGACATTACGAGCCTTAAAGTGCATGTATTAATCACAATGGTCCATCAATAATTCCCGGTGCCTTCTATGCTTACAGGTTCCAAATTCAAATTCCTTGTACGTATAGACATAAGAAGTAATGTGAGAAATGGAATTGAGTAATTCCAAAATATTAGGAAATGAGGAATAAGGTATTCATCATTTGCTAAGGAAGCCTTGATCTTTATAGAAGTCTTGTTTGGTCGGTCGGTAGTGACATGATGTCAATTGTCCTCGAGTAGGTCAATAGATAGGTATCTATTTGTTATGAACCTAGTCCTCGGATAGGTCAGAGGCAAGGAGAGCTTTATCATCATATAGACAAAACAATGCATGGATTCAGGTTCACTGCAGTTTTTTTCCCTTTTTGCTGAACCTAGGTTCAACCACTGCAAGTACTCCAGTCGATAAATGATCATAGTGGAGTTCAGCCCACCACCACCTCTACCAAGTACCAGCACTGTTCTTTCCCTATCTTAAGTTCTACAATTAAATGTGATGTTGTGATGAACGGTTGAGCCTAGCACCGTACAACAGGACAAGACAATTAAACCGGGCCACCGTCACAAGGTAACATAGGAATACTGATCACCCTCTGTCTATCCTTGCCTACAAAATTATGCCTAAACTGCATTCAAAAATGTTTGCAGCGCATTCATCATCACGCAGTCGAAATCTGCAATAGTATATTCACTGGTGCAGGTGTATGTAGATTCAGAAAGTTCTCTTATTCTACTAATACGAGAAATAATCATGGTGTATTATGGTCAAAGTCTTTGTTTGATTCCTACTCTATTAACCGTTGTTGTGGACAGAAAAAGGATAATCTGTCGCTCTGAACTCCTGATCTTTGATATTACTGTCAGAGCAACAAGAGGAGTCTATTCTGATAGAGCCTTTGAGACTGAGACACACGTACAAGCATCCTGGCTAGCTAAACTATGCTTCCGTGGCTCCAAACCAGGTAAATATGTAGTCGTTTCCAATCAACTCGAGGAGGCGGTCTCAACCACGGTTTCTGATTTAGCGAACGGCCCATGTTTAAAAATGTCAACTTTTCCTGGGAGGTGTCAAGTCACTCGCTAAAATTCCGGGGTATTACAAAATTGGAGCAAGCTGAATCGCTGATCCTCACGCAGCCTCAAACTCGGCGCCTAAGTTACAAGCAGGACTAACAGCAAGCACATCTGAGACTCTCTAGTGAGCACCAACAAAGACATTGGGAGGTACTCGGTCCTACTTTCCTATTTATCTGAACTAGTCTCTCTCGATCCCCGTTCCATCCCAGACACGTGGGAATCCACTCTGCTAGTTCCTCTAGAGAGCATGAGAGTGTGGCGCATAGGATGCCTGGAGCAGGATTGTTTGCTGGTCAGGGATGGCATGAGAAAGAGAGAGAATAGCTTAGGTGAGAGAATAAGAGGGAGACACATGGTGACACTTTCAGTATTGAAGTGCATGTTATGATCACAACAATTCATCAATAATTCCTGATGCCTTCTATGCCTACATATTTTGAATTCCTTGTACGTATAGACATAACAAGTATAAATGTGAGAAATGGGATTGAGTAGTTCTAAAATATGAGAAAATGAGGAATAAGCTATTCATTATTTGCTAAGGAAGCATTGGTCTTTATAGAAGACTTGGTTGGTCGGTAGTGACGTGATGTCAATTGTCCTCGAGTAGGTCAATTGATAAGAGACAAGGGGGGCTTTATCATCATATAGACAAAACAATGCATGGATTCAGGTTCACGGCGTGTTTTCTGTTCTTTTTGCTGAATCTAGTTGAACCACTTCAAGTAGTCGATAAATAATCAGAGTGGAGTTCAGCCAACCACCACCTCTACCAACACAGTTCTTTACCTATATCTAAGTTTTACAATTAAATGTGAAAGTTGAACCTAGCAATGCACAACATGGCAAGACAATCACACCGGGCCACCATCATGCAGCTAACATAGTAATACTGATCACCCTATGTCCATCCTAAGAGCATCTCTAGCAGATCCCGAATAAGTTGGTACCGGATAACATTTATCCGGTACGAGATGAACTGCGCCAGATCAGATGCAGAAATACGAACTGCACATTCAAACGGGAGGGAAATTGTTCTTCGCTCGTTAATTTACATACCAAAATAGAACTATGAACTACAAACGGAAATCTAAACTAGTGGCGGCGGCGGCGGTCCTCCCTACCGATGCCAAGTTCCTCCTCCTCCTCCACAATGTAGCACGCCGCCCAGGCGACCTCGTGCTCGTCCACCGCCACTTGCGGGCGCTCCGTGGCACCGGGATCGCCTGCCTCGAATGACGCCGTCGTGGCCTTGAGCTCCTAATCGGCGTCCTCGTTGCGCTTCCATGCCGGCATCAGGACGGCCGTGACGACGTCATGCCTGCAGATTGGCAACCGCTCTGACCAAGGGTGACGCCTACCCTGTCCGGCGGATTGGCAGCACGTCCGGTAGGCAGTTCCCATCGTCCGCCTCCGGCTCCGGCTCCGGTAACGGCGACCTCCTCGTCCGGCTCCGGTAACGGCGACCTCCTCCTCCGGCGTCATCCTCCTCGAGCTGCAGAACTCTCGCCCTCGTCATGATGCGGCCTCGGAGAGGCGAGTCCTACCCAGCGGCAGCCCCTGTAGGAGCTCCGCGGGCGCGAAGTGTTGGAGCAGACGCGGCGGCCCGCTCCTCCTCCGATTTCGGCGGAGTGCGGGCTCCAAAGCCTCCATCATGCCCGCCGGGGCCGCGCGTAGAAGATCCCGCCATGGATCTACAGTCGGGAGGGGGAGATGCATGGTGGTGGGAGAGGAATCGCTTGCCGGAGTTGCTAGAGTGGAGCGGCGGAGGGGAAGGAAAAGTGGCGGAGGGTTCCGGTTTTGGTGCCCGAGCCACCGCTTATCTGGAGGTCCGGATAAATTTATCCGGGCCGGTCCGATATTCGGTATCTGCATAAAATGGCTTTGTACCGCATATCGGCCGGACTTTTCTGGGTGGAGAGGCTTATAGGGGATCTGCTAGAGATGCTCTAAGACCGGCTACAAAAAACCAAAATCGAAGACTGATGGGATGAGCACGGAGATGTCACGGGTGTTGGCGGCGACCCAACACCAGCTTGGTGTCAGGATCTCGTTTAGCTCCGGGCCTTCGGCGGCAGTGCGTACCGCCGTGGAAACTTTGAGCCGGGACGAGGCACAATCGTTGTAGCCGCTACAAAGATCCCCTTGTCGAGATGGTGCTTGGGCGCGACACACCCCGATGCCCATCAGTGATTTCTATGCTTGGATTCTCTCCACCGAGAAACATGTTTAAGTCCGCCGTGGTACTGATGTTCACTCGCCCAATGCTGCCAAATTCAGGGAAACAAGACCTACTCTTAAATGCTATTTTAGAATTTTTTTCCCGAAAAACAAGCTTCCTTGAGCTTGGAAGCCATTTGTCCCCCTGAAAGCCATTGAAGGGGCCTCTTATATTGTAGATACCACAATTTTCCACTTACTACTCCCCTAGTTCCCCAAATCCTACTTTTCAGCATTAATCGCACTGGCATGCATGGCCCATGTGTCATGTTGATCCACAGTTGGTCAAGGGTGTGCGATGAACACCCAAAATTTCTGCAAAACAAAATATATGTAGTGTATACTGTATAGTCGACATATGCACCATTTGTGCTATTTATTAGCATGCATACACACCGTTTGAAGTCCAAATCAAGGTCCAATCTCAAATTTATAATTTTATTAGCGTTAAGTCATGAAAAATATTCAGTTTTTCACCTATATATTTTGTGTTGGTTGGAATTTGAACACCCAAAATTTAATTCCTGGACCCGTCACTACTGGGTGAGCAGTCGTCTGAACCTAGGTTCAGATGGAACCAAAGAACCTCTCACTGTACCTACATCTTTAAAGTCTGAACATCCAAAATGATATGATATACCAATCTCTCGCTTGTCTT
Organism: Puccinellia tenuiflora; assembly: GCA_012064385.1. Classification (NCBI taxonomy): domain Eukaryota; kingdom Viridiplantae; phylum Streptophyta; class Magnoliopsida; order Poales; family Poaceae; genus Puccinellia; species Puccinellia tenuiflora. The sequence continues at coordinate 143,841 of QRDG01000296.1, read as the reverse complement.
CTAGAAAATGGGAAAACATTAATACATTGTGTTAGTTCATATGCTATGTTTATGCCATAAATCCCTGCTTATCAATGCAATGTGTTAGTTCATATGCTCATTTTATGTTATAGATTCCTGCTTATCAATGCATTTACTTAGTGCGTGTTTTCTTTATGTTATACATTTTTGTTTATCAATGCATTTACTTAGTTTATGCCCTGTTCAACAATGAACAATTAATGCATTATGCGGCGACCGTGAAGATGTAGGAGCGGGGCTCCATCCACGATCCACAAAAGTCGGCATATGCGGGAGCAAGATTTTTCTATAGTAGGAGATGAGGTAGAATACGACGACCATCCGGTTGCCGTCTATATATAGGAGCGGGGCTCCATCTACGGTGAAAATCCGTGTCACCGGATGGACTTTTGAACAGCAAGGCGAACAGGAAGACAATGTTGGGCTTGGGGTAGTATGGACGATCGGGGGAGGCGGCAGAGCTTGCGGAATTGTTGGAGTTGTCCGAGCGTCCTCTGGGCGGCTAAAATATAAGGTATGGATAGATGGGGGGGGGGGGGGGGGGGGGGTTGGTGCCAGTTTTTGAGATTGAGAATGAGTTTAGGGAAGCTATGGGAGAAGCTTTTTGTCAGAAACGAGGCTCAACACACACAACATATACGATCGGTTTTGTGTTGCATGCGACATTTTATATGGATCGGAGGGAGTAGCATTTCTCTTTTTCCCGCTGTTGTAGGTGTTACAAAGCTAATAAATGATCCTAGAACTAACCTAGAACTAAGCCATATCTGAGCTAACGACACTACGTCACGGCTGATCTATCGGGGCACTTCAAAGTGCCCCTAAAAGTCAGCTAGTTGCCCCTAATGGGTTTTAAGGGCACTTTTTCAAGTGCCCAATATACTGGTGCCTCTAAAGACTTTAGTGGCAGTTCATTAAAATGCCCCTAAAATACCATTTTAAGGCATTTTAGCAACTGCCCCGAAAAGTTTTAAGGGCACATTCCCAATCTGCGCCGAAAAGTTTTAGGGCACATTGCCAATCTGCCCCGAAAAGTTTTAAGGGCACATTGCCAATATGCCCCGAAAAGTTATTACGGCATTTACCAAAAATGCCGCAATAACCTTTAAGGGCACATTGCCAATCTGCCCCGAAAAGAATTTATATTTTAATCATCCACATATTACACATAACATATGCAATCATCCAAATATTACACATAATTCATCCAAATATTACTAAGATATGCAATCATAAGATCTGAAATCATTCATAAGATTCTGCTGTCTATCTTTGACTGTAGCTAGTTAATTTTTTTGTAACACTTGCACACATCAGCGACTAGCTAGGTAGCTAGGTTTATTCTGAAACCTTGGCTGCTCAGGCAAAGCTGATGCACAGCAGCATGGGAATTTCCGCAACACTGAACCACAAACTTCAATCCCGGGACGGTTACATACAATACAACATGCTAACGAATCTGAAACCTTGGCTGCTCATGCATTGCAACCATAGCATCGCAGAGTTAATCAAGGTGCTAAAATTCTTCCAGTTTCCCAAGTGATGCATCAGGTATGAGCTGCTACCCTGTCCATCGTATAGTTATCCTCCTTGTTATCCTCGAACAAGAAGAACAAAACAAGATGGTCAGCTCTAGAGCATATTTAGCAAGGATAAATAGATTGAGAGGAGGCATCTACAACAGGCTAGCTACAACCGTTTGTTTTCTCGAAATGGCAGACGCCTAAGTGGAATTACTACATCACGGTTTTCTAGCAATTGGGAAATAAATGTGAATTTCAACTACATAATTGTTTCTGATTTCACTAGTAACTCAATTAAACTTGCACTACCACGTACACTCACAACTGACATGATAATGATTCAGTTGGCCGAAAGAGACATGTTCAGGAAAATCATCATACAGTGAGTGGTTCGAGTTGGCACAATTTGATTACGGCCACAAAACTAGAAGATGGGTAAAGGAATCGAGCTTTCTCACCAAATTGAAGCTGCAAATCTCTACACCATGGAGGGGCGCCTCTGCGCTAGCACCACTAGAATCTGCAATTTTATATGAGAAATCAAGATGAGGATATACAAGCAGATCACATAAGAGAGATACCACCACTAGTTTCATATGCTACTAGTCCAGGATTTCCTAAACTTTAAGAGGTGGAGATAAAGTATGAGGCATATATACCAGATGTCAAATGTTATATATACAGTGCACCCAACAGCCAGCACAATAAAACATAAATCGCAATATAATTCTATTAATGGAGTTCAGCTCAGAATGAGATGCTCCCTAACTGAAAGATCTACCTACACTGTTCAAGATTCACTTCATAACAATGCAGAAACAGCTGAGCAATTCTGATCACGTTCTCACACTACTAGGAAAACAGTTACCCGTGGCGCACCTATTTTGATTACCCGTGGCGCAGGGGCCTGCGCCACAGATTGCCACGCCACGGGTAACAAAATAGCCGTGGCGCAGGAGTCCCGGTGCGCCATGGGTAAGAAATTAGCCGTGGCGCACCTCTATAACCTGCGCCACGGGTATACCACCATATGCGCCACGACTATGGGTTCCGGAAATTAAAAAAAAATGCCGCCGCCGGGCGGCTCCGTTTTTCGTTTTCCGTCACAGGGGTTTCCGTTTTTCGTTTTCCGCCGGCCGCTCGACCGCGTCGCCGTCTCCTCGTCGCGGCCGCGCTCCGGGTCGTCATCGGGCGGCGGCGCACGGGGACCGGGGTCGGTGGGGGAAGGTGCGGGGCGCAGGGTCGGGGTCGCTGGGCGGCGGCGCACGGCGCGGAGCTCATCGCGCCTGTGGGCGAAGAAGCAGATGCGACGCGCGCACCCGACCTCGTCCTTGCAGAGGCGCGTCCCCGTGCGCCGGGTGGAGCCAGCACGGCCCCGTGCGCATACTCGCAGCCGTCGCCCTTCCAGGGGGATACGGTGGGCTCGCTGTCAGCCGCCGCCGCGACGGGATCCGGGACGGGCAGACATCGGTCAATGCCGATGCGGGCGCCTCCGTCCCCGAGGCCTCCTGCCCTGATGCCGCAGGCTCCCTCGTCCCCGAGGTCGACGCGGGGGGCTCCGCCCTGCTGCCTCGACGCCGCGGGCACCGCCCTGCTGCCTCGACGCCGTGGGATCCGTCGGCCTGGATCCACACTGGGGGCTCCGCCCTGCTGGCCGACGCCGGGGGCTCCCTCGTCACCCGCGCGGACGATGGCTTCCTCGCCCCTCCTTTCCTGGCTCCATGCTGGCTTCCTCTTCCGCGCTACCTCGCCGAGAAGCTTCCTCGCGTCCACGTTCGTGTCCACAGAGAGAGGATGAGAGAGAGGATGAGAGGACGCGCGTGGATCGAGAGGATGAGAGGCACACGGATTATGGTTTTGTTTAGAACGCTTAGAGCCGTTGGATTGTTTCTTTAGAACGTTGGCTGCTGTTGGATTGTAGGGCGATCCGCATGTTGTCCTATGGACTCATCTGGTTGGCTGGTACGCATGGTGCTTGCCAGCTTTGTCTCCTCCACCCATGTGCAAGTCAGACAAGGTACGTCTGTGCTGCGCTGCTCCTATAGCTAGCTCTGTTCGATAACCTGGACCACAAACGGTCGTGGCGCATGAGCACACCGTGAGCCACGCATATTTATTTAGACGTGGCGCAGCGAGATCAAGTGCGGTACTAGTACTATCCTAGCCGTGGCGCATGTGCGTAAGGTGCGCCACTCCTATTTGTGCGCACCACTGCCACCCAGGTTTCAGCTTAGCCGTGGCGCAGCGCACCATACCGTGCGCCACGGCTAATTGCTTAGCCGCGGCGCAGCAACAGTTGGTGCGCCACGGGTACTTAGTCATGACGCAGGGTTTGATAGGTGCGCCACGGCTACTTTGATTACCTATAAGCCTTTTCCTAGTAGTGTCACACACAAAATTGCAGAGAAGACTTGAGGTCACATTTAAGATATGAATTCCTGAATTTTTTTATTTAGAAAGGTTTTGGAGTTGGAAATTTGTCATAAGAAAAGGATTCACAAATATGACAGCACGCACTCATATCTTGCTCAAAGGCAAGACACGTATGCACATTGTAGTGGTGCGTCTGCGTAGTGGCTACAGTTGCATGTCTCAATGCATGATTGTGTTGCCACGGACAGCCAAAATTTGCAGTAAAAGGAAGCAGGAGGCACACCTATCAGTGGTAGTCGTTCTTGTCCCCGGCGTCCGAGTGGAGGAAGTCATCGGTAGGGCGTCCATCCTGTACAGACCTTGTCGCAGCCTACAAGCTCAACACACCCTGTGACAGGAAGAAGAAGAATTTGAGGGCAATGGCGTCTCACACTGACTGCATGTAAGATCGAAAACATATTTCATAGCAGGATTTAAAATCATTGCAGAATGAATACTAAACTGTACATTGGACACTAATATTTTGGTCAGCGCGTAAAAAATGACACGTCGCCTTCATTTTCAGCAGACTGCTACACAAGGAGATCACCAATTCACCATATATCATCAACGGATGATTCTAGAAACATTTATCAGGTTAGGACCTGAAATTTCTCATAGTTAAAAAAGACAGATCTTTGTACTACTCATACTTACTGTGGCAACATGGTTTACAACAAACATGTCTGAAGTCAGAACTGACCTCTTCCTGCCAATGTATGCTCAAAATTCCCAAGGAATGGATTTACAGTAATATGAAGCCATACATGGCCGCGCAAAGATCGTCAAGGCTATACTGCAAACAGTGTGGCAGATAATATGAAGGAAGCTCATAACCTCTTGAGTCAAATATGACAATGTAGGGCGCATGAATCTGTAGAATGTACATATGTATCAAGTATTTAACTGAAAGCCAACTAATTCAGGTCATGGTGGTGGGCATCAACATAAGCATTTGATAAAGTGTTTCAACTTTTTTTTGCATGTCAATCTAACAATCACAATGACAATAAACTCTCAGCTTGAAGGGGTTAGTGAAAACACTTACTTTCTAATATGATGCAAGTGGCCATATTGATATGATAGTATTTTAAGTGCATGAGGTGAAGCAGGGCAAAGACAATGCAAGCGAGCATCAGGTAGTCTGCTTGGCTTTCGTACCAACGAACAAAACACACAAATTGTTAAATTTCTCAATAATTTTATAAAATGGCATATGATTCTCTAGAAGTATGCTGCAACTTTATCTTGCTACACATAGTTTTGTATGAACTAAGTTCAAACAATACATTCTAACCACTTCCAGTGCTATATTGAAACATCTCACGTTTAGCTAATAAAAAAATCATATGGAGCTATGATGTGCTCAAGTAACATTCATATTTGTAAACAATAGCAACATCTTAACAATTATTAGGAATGTAAATATTATAGGAAAATTCCAAACAAGTAATATGTATGTGATCAGAGAAAACCAATCTAGCATGCTAGCCTGGTCATGGGATCATTAGAAAACCACACACAAGCAGTATATAAAAACAACCAGTATGAACCTATCAAACTACTTTTACTGCATGATTTATACAAGAAAATATGTCAAGTAATTATCAGGCATGCTATGATATATAATTAAACGAAATCGTGCTTTAGGAAGCATTCGAGGATCATACCATGCACAAGACTAACAGCAGGACCCTACTTATTAACCCAAGCATGTGTAGGACATAGATGCATCCATCTGCACATTTAACAGAACATCGAATCACCACACAGTAGAAACTAGAGCTAACCAGGCCACAAATAACCAAGGAAATATCTGACCGTAGACAAAAGATAGGCGACGACCACTTTGGTTGCGGTGTAGACAAATCACCGCCGTGGAGCAGCAGAACCACTGTGGTAGGTGAGGAAGACGAGGTAGTGGTCATAGCCGGGTAGCAGCATCCGCACCATCTCCACACCACAGCACCAACACCGCACTACCAAACCACACTACCAACACCGCACTACCGAACCACACTACCACCAAATCACCGGTACACCACCATACCATCTCCACGCCACAGCACGACCACCATCTCCACACCACAACACCACCACACCACCACATCATCACCTTGGGGAGGCCGGGACAGCTAGGTCGAGCAGGGGCTCGAGTTGGAAGTCGAGACCGTCGGGACGGAGGATCAGGAGCACGTGATGTCCAGGAGGTCGTGGGCGTTGAGGATGTAGCCGGAGGTGCTGCTGTGCGGAACACCGGCAGCCCGAGCCGGACCCCACGGTTAGGGTTTGCCACGGGGGCGCGTAGGAGGCGTGATGGCCTGGCGGCGGCGAGGATGTGGCGGAGGACGTCGTGGCGGAGCCATGCCGGCAGGTGGCGACGCTGGGAGCCACCGGCGATGGCCGGGGTGATCGGCAGGGGAAGCGGCTAGGGTTTCCCGTGGTCGCGCGCGCGGCACGGGGGAGCATCGAGGCGGCAGGGAACTATAAGAGGAGAAGGCGGCAGAGCTTGGCTACCGGGCGTCATCACCGGAGGCGGCGAGCGGCGGCTGAGGCAGCGAGCAGGAGCGGCAAGCGGCGGTCGGGGCTGCGAGCTGCGGCCGGGGCAGCGAGCAGGAGAGGGGAATCAAGGGGAGGTGGAGTCGTGCGATCCCTAGAGAGAGGAGAAGTGAGAGGAAGGTGGGGTCGGGCACTCGGGCTGGGTCTAGTCAACCTGATCCGGATCGACCTGTTGGGCCGGCCTGCTAGACCACTTGGAGTCTTGGACCGTTCAGATTAACGAACGTCTTTATTATTCTTTCTTTTTCTTTTTTTATTTATTCATTCTCTATTTATTAATTTATTTACTCAAGGTTCTTCCTAAGCCAAATTTACATTTCTTTATAGCATGATTTTTTTTATTTTATATTAAGAATTTGTACCAAGCTAGTTTAGAGAAGATGGGCTCAAGGTCGGACTGGCAAGGTCAAAGTCGAAGTTGTCGCGGAACACCTCTAGGCAACATGCCATGGAATTGAAAATAGCCTGGCTGAAACCACTTCATCCGTTACCATCACCAAGAAAAGGAAAAAAACCACGGGCCATATTCAGTAATCAGATGTTCTCACCCTTAGAAGCAAGCGACAAGAACAAGCATGGATTTCTCACCCGTCAGCGTCAGTGGCCTTCAGGAGCGTTGATCGTGGCAGAGATTCCGGTGCGTATTCCGTTCAATTTTAAAACTACAGATGCTCTATTCTGCTCATTTTTTAAATGGCGTACCTGAACAAAAAAGCGGATACTTGCAGTTGCAGGGAGGTGCAGGTTGTCCCTTACAAGCCGGCGTTCAGTGTGGCGAGGTCCTCCCACACAGGCCGGCGAGGCCGTCCCGTGTAGGCCGGCGTTCAATGCGGCCAGGCCGTCGCGTGCCTGCGGCGGCCAGGCCCAACTGTGTAGACGGTTGTTATGTCGTCCCGTGCAGGCAGCCGACGGCGGGAGGCGAGGCCCTCAGCCCTCCAGAGCAGACGGCGGCGAGGTCATTGGACGTTGGATCGATGGGTTTAATGGTCAAGATTTGTTGGATCTAACCCTCTAGATATTTACATTATTATTAGTGTGATATATTCAATTTAGAATTTTTTTGCTATATGTTTGTTTGATTTGTTCAATATAATCTTTGGGGCACTTTGAATTTGTGCCCCGAAAGTTATGACATTTAGAGGCACTTTGAATTTGTGCCCCGAAAGTTATTACATTTGGGGCACTTTAAATTTATGCCCCTAAAGGGTATGATATTTGGGGGCACTTTGATTTTGTGCCCCGAAAGCTATGACATTCGAGGGCAATTTGCTTTTGTGCCCCGAAAGTTATGACAATTGGGGCACTTTGATTAAAATGTCCCAAAAGGTCAAAACTATTAAGTCACTTAGCCAATATGCCCTTAAACATAGGCTTTTAGGGTACTTAGAAAAAATGCCCCTAGCAAAGTGCCCCGATAGCCTTGCCGTGACGTAGTGCCATCAGGCAGCCCAAACCACGATACGCGGTCAGCACCTCCAACTATGCCGTTGTACGTGCGTAATCTCATGCCCATCCCAAGAAGCGACGTACGAAACCGACCAATTATTCGGTCAGCTCCAGAACAGGCTCAATGAACTGACCAATTATTCGCCTAACCAAAACTAAGGCTAACTAACGAAACCGACAGTAGCCAACAATGCTGCAGTGTTGTCAGGTTTCAGGTTCAAGTTCAACATTCTGGTAACCATATATTCGTACGCAATTGCGCAAAGGAGAGAAAGTCACATATGTATATTTTGCAGTGGCAGGAAATTCAGTCATGCATGCACGGATGAAGGTTCATGATCCTCTACCAACCTGTCTACTCTTACTTCTCATCCATTTTAAACACGTTCTTGTCGATGGAAACAACTGCATTTTTTTTCCCTGAACCTAGGTTCAACCACTGCAATTACTCCAGTCGATAAGTAGTCATAGTGTAGTTCAGCCCACCCCCACCTCTACTAACACTGTTCTTTGCACATGTCTGATCAACAGGACCAGAGAATCTCACAGAGCCACCATCATGCATGTAGCATAGTGATACTCTGATTGTTTCTCTGAATGTTGCTCTATTACTCTCCAAGAAATACTCTGTTATTCTGACATTTGAGGGTACTTGTCGAGCAACAAGAAGAGTCTATCCTATATCCTATATTTACTAATTGGAGGCACCAATGGAGCCCCCACGTTAATCCTGAAGTTTACAAAATTTCAGCCATCCAACGAATCGATGAGTCATCTGTAACCGTTGGATGGAGCCTCGACTAATTTTCCTCCCACGTAACGGGTTGTCTACGTGCGGTGTGACTCCTATTTTCCTGTCGTTCTGTTGCCACGTAAAATTGTCACGCGACACCACGATAACCGTCGTACTTTCGTGACGACGAACCGATTGCTTTCCGAGCAAAGCAACAAAGATCTCCTCGATTTCGTAGAGGAGAGACGACCGCTTTTCAGCGCAAAACGGTAAAGATCGACGAAACCCTAGGGCTGCTAGAGCTCGGTAAAAGAAGAACGATAAAGAAAATAAGAACAATAAAAGATAGATTGGTTTTTTTGTGGAATCACGATTGCCTGTCTGTCAATCGGCCGTGGCCTCTATTTAAGGCACGCGGGACTTGGCGTACAAGAATATAACTCCAACAGCTAAAACCGATAAGGATTTGTCTTTCCTTGATTCGGTCATCTTGTACAAATTCACACCTTCCAAATCAGCTAGCTAACCTGGAATAATACGTAGTAGTTCCAAAGACTAAGCCATGCTACACGTACAAATACGTTTTGGCTCATAAGAAAAGTAATAAAATATCCGGCCACAATGCTAATCACCTTAGATAATAACGATTGATCATGCATCACCTCTCATGTGCATGCCGTCTCCTGGTTGATTTTTCCTCATGCGACTTCACAGTATTTGCAAACATTCGTCGGCTTGGCACCTGAGTGTGGCTAGAACTGGTCACAAATAGCAGCGGTGTAGCTAGACCATCCAAAATTCCTGCTACTATTCTTAAGCAATGAATCAATTAGCTTGATCAACGATTAAATTAATTTGGCTCATTATACAGACTAGCTAGCCAAATTACACTATGAACACATGCCCCCCTGTTTTTGGTACAATTTTATTGACCAAAAATACTATGGCCATTACCTTACGATAAAGTTGATTACCTGGGCGATGTCCAAAGAATACATCGGCCAATTGTTATTCTTAGGGCGATGTCAAAATGATTCATCGGCCAAATTTTATGTTTCAAATGATGTCCAAATAATTCATCACCAAATTTTCTTCTTAGGGCGATGTCAAAATAATTCATCAGCCAAATTATGTGCTTAGGGCGATATTTTGAATAACATATCGGCCGCAATATCTTCAAACCTTAGTAGCACGAAATTCAGTGGGAAACGCGAACACCGCATTAGCATCCATATCAGTAGGTATATCTTCGCAATTTTCCGAGTTCCCATCACCCATCGTGTCATTTGCGGCTGTACTCTCCTCCCCTGCAATGCGCTTCTCCCTCCAGATCATCTTTGGTACCATTGGTTTTTCCCCGTTGAAAAAATCATCACGTTTCTTCACGGCGATCTTTTCCTTTATTTCCAAAGCCCGCAGTCGCTGTACACGCCGTTTCTGAGTGTGAGTGAGTCCTGACGGATACCAACGAGGTCCTGGTTTAGTCCCTGGAGCGACAGACTTAATTCTGCTGCCCCCCGAGTCTCTCGGCCTATACTGTCGTACCGCTTTTCCTGGTACAAATATTCTGTTTTTGGCCGAAATACTTTTCTGCTGATCAAATACACCACCGGATCCAATATTCTGGCCTCCCCTACTGCTTGGACTTCCGTGCTGTGTAGATGTGCGAGAACCTGATTTGAAAACCATTGGTGATAAATTCATGGATGTACGTGAGCTGCTAGCTCTCATGACCGGATCGGTATGCATGTTAGCTAATTCTGATTCGTAACTCGTACCGGAGGATGCAGCAAGTGTATTTCCTGAATCATTATCTTGTATACCAGCATCTCTTTTCTGCACCAATCCACTCCCTACTCCATCAGTGTTTTTTGCTTCTGTACTATTTTCAACACCTTCGGTTGATTGGCCTTCCCCAAGTTTCAGACCATGAGAAGCAACTGGATCATCTGAATTTTCAACAGGCTCAACTTCAGTATGCTTCACCGGCATCCAAGTAAGCTTATTACCACCCTATAAACTATGCCATCTCCATTCTGTATTGGTGACCGGTTCCCTGGAATAACAACTGCATCACATGATCTATCTTTCTGATTGAACCGAAATCCTTTTGCATGCAATGGTTTTCTGGATATAGGCCGTGATGGAGTCCACTCTGGTCGAAAACAACACGCTGGCCCTGTAGGATATGCCACCCAAGGATTAAAATCCAATGGTGAAAATTGTTGATACATGGAAGCTGCACATCCCCAATATGTCGGCTCCATTGTGAAATACCGATGGACATATGAGTTTCTTTGTCGTCGCTCATGACCGCCATGTCTAGATGGACATCCAGGATTCTTAACGCCTTCGAGCCGGTTAAACACATTGTCGGCCTTGCGTAAAGTGTATTTTTCCAACAACATGTTAACTTTCGGCTTTGGTCTTGGAATTTCTCTCCTTCCTCCATCGACGTTCCGCACCCCTATTTCTGGATCATTAGGTTTGATCATCCTCGGCGCAGCATTATCATCGATGACAACATTTTTTCCTTTAGTTGATTCGGTCTGATCCGACCGAATAAGCACTTTCTTATTCTTAAACTCGATCACATTGATAGGGAACGAATCGCTATCGAGGTTCATTCCAGTACTCTTTGTAAATGCCAATCGTCCTTCATTAATGGCCGATTGCACATGTCGATGAAACACATTACAGTCATTAGTAGAATGAGAATTTGAATTGTGCCATTTGCAATAAGCTCTCTTAGCCAATTCTGCTGAAGGTGGAATTACATGACCTTCTCTCATTCTAATTAATTTTCCTTCCAATAACATATCAAAAATCCTATCACACTTGCTAATATCAAAAGTATACTTAATTCCCTCTTGTCTAGCAGGTGTAGGCTTTAAAGCAGAACATGCAAAAGATTTTGACTTTGGCGCTTGAACCCATTCGGCTACACATATGTTAAGGGCATCCTCACTAGCCGAATCACTATCACAATGTAATGCATTAATCACATGGTTTTCTTTCTCTTTATTCTCATCATCACTAAACCGGCTGTGTTGTTCAATTTCCTTAGCTCGGTTTTCTAGCGCTAAAGCCTTATGCAAAACTTGATTAACATCTAAAAATGTTTGCCCTTCTAGTCTATCCTTAATATGAGCGAGCAAACCCGAAAAGGCAAGATCAGCTAGATCCTTTTCAGATATGGTCAAGCTAAAACATCGGGTTTTGACATCTCTAAACCTCCTAATATAATCATGAACATGCTCATTATACTTCTGCCTAACCATAGTTAAATCTGAAAGCCGAAGTTCAGTTTCACTACTATAAAAATGCTCATGAAATTTTTGCTCCAATTGTGCCCATGTTGAAATAGAATTAGGAGCAAGCGATGTAAACCAAGTAAATGCTGTATCGGACAAAGACAACGGAAATAATTTAACTCTATAAATATCCGATGTGCCGACCTCACTGCATTGTGCTAAAAATTGGCCTACATGCTCAAAAGTAGTTCTACCATCTTCCCCTGTAAATTTAACAAAATCTGGAATTCTAAAACCACGAGGATATGGTGTCGAGTCGAAATAATCAGGGTATGGTTTTTGATAAGCACATGCTCTACCCTTAGGCTCTAAACCAAATTCTCTAAGTATACTAGCAAGCTCATTCTGGAAACTATCATTCTGCTGTAGAGAATTGGTTTGTGGAGCTAATGAAACGCAAGCACACGGTAGACACTCCGGCGGAGAAATTTGAGTATGCGATGTCTGCAACGGAGACCCACTAAAATACTGATCGGGTACCGGCCCGTACGGAACCCCGGTACTGACAGACATCAGCGATGGTGTATTGTATGCTACTGTGTGATAATTAGACTGCTGCAAATTAGAATTAAAGGCTGCACTTCGGTTATTGTTGTTATAATTTTGTGGCACCGAAGTTGAGACAATAGGAGAAGCAACACTAGAAATAAAGTTGTTAGCCGAACTGGTGACACAGTTTCGGCCGCCATGACTATTATTCAAAGGGACGTGAGGTTGTGCAATATTAGCCGATGCATCGGGTGCATGAAAATAACTATACGAATTAATTAATCTGCTATTTTCTGGCAGCATTGGCTTTCTCCCACAATATTCATCATTAGTCGGCCGTACTAAAGACTGAACTTGACGAGGTAGACTACTTTCTAGATCTTTATTAAGCTGCTCCTTAAAATCATCAACTTTACTAGCTACCGCCTGAGTAAATGTGTGTGCCATATTTTTCAAATCAGATCTAAACTTACTAGCCACAGACACATCAACTAGATGATTAATTTCTTCGGTCGATTTTTTTACCTCAGCGCCGAGCAGATCGGAGCGACTCGGCGCGGCTACCTTCTTGACGACCTTGTTCCTTGTCCTTCTGGTATTCAATCAAACATCAGTCTTCGTCGCTCAGCCATCTCTTTCTCAATCTCTTGTTCAAACTTGCGCCGATCTTCTTCCGACAGATCATCGAGTGTGACGGCGATGATATTCTCCGGATCGGCCTTGCTGCCGATCCTGGCTTCGCTGCTCATCGTGTGTATGTCCTTATTCTTCGTCCCCAGCGGAGTCGCCTGTTGCCACGCAAAACTGCCGCGCGACACCACGATAACCGTCGTACTTTCGTGACGACGAACCGATTGCTTTCCGAGCAAAGCAACAAAGATCTCCTCGCTTTCGTAGAGGAGGGACGACCGTTTTTCAGCGCAAAACGGCAAAGATGAACCAAACCCTAGGGCTGCTAGGATCGGCAGGAGAAGAAACGATAAAGAAAATAAACATGTAAAGATAGATTGGTTTTTTTGTGGAATCACGATTGCCTGTCTGTCAATCGGCCGTGGCCTCTATTTAAGGCACGCGGGACTTGGCGTACAAGAATATAACTCCAACAGCTAAAACCGATCAGGATTTGTCTTTCCTTGATTCGGTCATCTTGTACAAATTCACACCTTCCAAATCAGCTAGCTAACCTGGAATAATACGTAGTAGTTCCAAAGACTAAGCCATGCTACACGTACAAATACGTTTTGGCTCATAAGAAAAGTAATAAAATATCCGGCCACAATGCTAATCACCTTAGATAATAACGATTGATCATGCATCACCTCTCATGTGCATGCCGTCTCCTGGTTGATTTTTCCTCATGCGACTTCACAGTATTTGCAAACATTCGTCGGCTTGGCACCTGAGTGTGGCTAGAACTGGTCACAAATAGCAGCGGTGTAGCTAGACCATCCAAAATTCCTGCTACTATTCTTAAGCAATGAATCAATTAGCTTGATCAACGATTAAATTAATTTGGCTCATTATACAGACTAGCTAGCCAAATTACACTATGAACACGTTCATGATCTCGCTAGGGCAACCAATCCTGCGGTATCCTTCCGATCTAGGAGCTGCGATTAATTTGGCAGCCATGCAAGCAATCCGGCGGTATCCTTCGGATCGAGCACCGGTGCAAGATGCCACCGTGCGCGGGAGTGGTGGCCGAAATTGGCGGCATCCTCAGGATCGGCTAGACCGCGGAGTGGATCTGGCTGTAGTCAAGCTGACCCTCAGGTACCTAATAGATTCTCCTTTTCCTAATCAGATCCATATGTTGCTTAATGTGTTGATAGTTTCGCAAACTAGATTGCCGCCACCGATGGTATAACCTCGGACGGAGGATTCATTTGCATGCATCGTCGTTCCAAAAAAAAAAAAAATTGCATATGCATTGTAGGAGCCTAACTAGCTTGATCTTCTGGTGAATGATTTTGCACACGGTTTTATTTTCCTCAGCTGGGACTAGCCCGTGTACAAGTATAGGTACCGTATAGGCCATGCAAGCAAGCAGAAGACCTGAGCAAACACAATAATTACAAATTCAAGCCCATGTTCAGTCCGTCAAGGTTAGGTTTTCCATACCTTTTATTTTAATTTGAACATATACATGTGTAGAGTAGCTTATGTCGTACTTTCTCAGCACAATTTATTGATGACTAAATCTTCTGCCATAATATATAGTCCTTCTACGGGGAGAGAGAGAGAGGCAATTCTACTACATCCGTACATGAAGCAACTTAAAAGTTGTTAAGTTTGTATTGTCTGGAGATATATACCTAAGTAGATGTACAATTATTACTAGATATTTGACAAATGTTCTGCAGTTTCCTACATAACTACGAAGCTTTCCTTGCTCCTTACTGTGACGTTTATGTGTGAAATGTAGAAATCCCAGAGTAAAATCAATTACAGTGTAAGAAAGAACAAGTCCAATTCAGTTTGCAAGTTACTATCTAATTCTGTTTTACAAAGGAACCCACGAAGCAGGCGTACATCTACCAACACTACGGGAAAGCCACACTACGCCGACGGCCGGAAGCCGTCGGCGTATGGACCAATCCCGTCGGCGTACCTATACGCCGACGGCCGCCGTCGGCGTCTAGCCGTCGGCGTTTAGACTCGTCGGCGTAAGCAATTCGCCGTCGGCGTATAGGACGGCCGTCGGCATATGATAAGTGGGGCCCACTTGACGCCGTCCGTCCCCGTCCCCGTTAGCAAGTTAAACGCCGACGGCAATACCGTCGGCGTATCTGTCGACGTGGCAGCATCCTGGCACCTGGAGGGCATCAAACGCCGACGGCAATGCCGTCGGCGTATCTCCCCGTTATGGCAGCTAGGGCCCACAGCGGCTGGTGTCCGCCACTATACGCCGACGGCAAGGCCGTCGGCGTATAGGTGACCATTAGGCGACGTGGCCGGCTCCTGCGCATCCTGGAGGCACTCTACGCCGACGGCATTGCCGTCGGCGTATGGGTGACCATTTTTCCAGAATTCAATTTTCTGGATCCTGGTTTCCAGCAGGTTTTAAATTCAAATAAATTTCCAAAAAATCATAAATTGACAGAAACTCACATAATATCATATATACATATACCAAAATATCATACAAAATTCAAATCACACATATAATCCAAAATTCACAACTACAAAGTCGAACTCATCCAAAATGGCACAACACTTGTTCAAACTCACAGCCGACGCACTACACCCTACGGCTACGGCTACGGCTCCGTCTGCTGCTCACTCGAGGTACCCAGCTCCGATAGGGTGAAATTGGGCATCCGACGGCTTGGGCCACCCGCCGTCGAATCACACTGGGAAGCCGGCGACGGTGTGGCATCCGGGGAGGGACGGGACGGTGTGCCATCCGGTGTGGCATCCGGCGAGGCATCGCCATGCCGCACGAGAGCACGACCAAAGGGTGTAGTCGTGGAGCATCCCGTGCCCTACATGGTTGAGTCCAAGTTAGGAACGCTGAAAGCACGGTACGGCGGTAACACCGGGTTTGGCAATAACTTACCGGAGTCCTTTGCTTCAAGGCGATGGCGACCGCTTCCCTCGATGGGCACTTGGGAAGTGTCCCCACGCTAGGTGGACGCGGAGGCAGCGGGTCCCGCACTCCAGTGGCATAAAACCTCTCATCCCTCTACAAGATAGTTTTGATGTCAGGATTTGTAGAAAAAGAAGGAAATACAGGAAATGAGACTTGTCATATTGCAAATATCAAGGTTGAAACTTACAGCATCACGCAACTCTAGCCACTCGTCATACGCCGCTCTCCTCTGCGTCCACGCCTCATAGTCCGCCTCATAGGCCTGGTAAGCGGCCTCGAATGCTGCCTCGAATTCAGCCTACAATTTCAAAATAGAACGAATCTCATCAACTTAGCAACTTATGTAGGAACGAATGCCGGAAAGGAATGAAATTGAGTAAAACTTACATCAGGGCGAGCTCGGGAAGGCTGTCGAGGAGGCATGACAGGGGTATCATCGGCGGTGAGTGTAGCCTTGATACGCACGAGCCCCAAGTCAGGAGTATGCGGGGTTACCGCATTAAGACAGAGTGAGCGGCCATGCTCCCAACCGTGCCCGGCGAGGATCAACGCCCTTTGGTCGGTGTCATGCTCAAGAGGGTCATCCACCTCCGGATTAAGACCGGTGAATACCTCTTTGTACGCCTTTATACTCTGGTCGGCGTTGTTGTAGAAAGTGGGAAGCGAGGGCTGAGGCTCGGATAGATCGGGTTTCTTCATCTTCATCCTCTCCCATACCTGCATGTCCGTCAGAGGACCCAAATCGGCCTCCTGCATTGCCAAAAATGTGGTATGCGTATCAAATTAGGAACATGTGGGGAAATGAATGAAAGCCATCAAATAAGGACCCATACCAGCTTTTCCTTGAAGCGATCATGGGAGCGGGCTCCCGCACAATGTGTCCCCGCCGTCCCGCGGTTTGCCTTGTTCCGCTCGCTCAAGGCTCTGAACGCGGCGTCCTCCCCAAGCCACCTCGATGCCAACGCCTCCCACGCGTCAGCCTTACCATAGCACCATTCTGGCATAACCTGAAAAAACAATACTCATGTGAAGAACACATAATGCAATTGCAACTTAGCAGAAACATGTAATCTCATTGACAATTTACTTACAGATAGGTAATCCTCTATGGTCATATCAGGTGGTTCGACCACATTCTCATGCTTCGGCGCCTTCTTCGAGAGCTTCTCAGAGCTGAAATGGTTCATGGCGGTATGCTTACAATTGTAGAATTGTTGACGTGTCAACTTCTTGCAAGCCCCCTCCAAAGTCTTGTCCGCCATGTCACGGTGCTCAGGGAGTACCCTGTAGAATCTCTTCAATCATGCAGAAAAAAGAATTTGTGAGAGCACGGTGGGGACATCAAGTATGAAAGAAATTCAAAAAGTTCAACTTACCCAAAACTTGGTGATCACGGCGTCAGAACATTTCCCGAAGCCCGGGTGATCAGCAGCCTGATAGTCTAGCCAACCGGTGGCTAGCTTCCTCTCGCCGTTGGGGACCGTGCTGTACAAGCCCGGCCAAAACTTCCTAATCAAAGCGCCTAGCAAGGTGTTAGGCACACGGACACCTTTAGGGAAAGTCCAATTGCTGCACAATAATTAAACATTAGTACATGTCAAATTGTACTGACCGCAATGAAATTACCATGTAAGAAGTTAGGGTAGTCACTTACTCAATCCCATTAGGCGTGATGAGGGTTTTCTCCTCCTCGGTAGCAGGTTCCTTCGACTCGGGGGGGACCATGGATTCCCCACGAATCTTTGGCCTCTTCGACGTGGAGGACTCCGTCCCCTCGCCTCGAGACTCCGTCTCCTCGCCTCGAGACTCCGGAGCATCGTCTCGAGACGACGTCTCCTCACCTCCCACGTCGCCAGAGGCGGAGGGTATGTCCGAAGACACATCGCCCCCACCTCGTGCTCGGCCTGCACCTCGTGCTCGGCCTCCCGCACCGCGTGCTCGACCTCCTGCACCGCGTGCTCGACCTCCACCTCGTCCCCTCGAAGGAGGTGCATCGGCACCTGCCCCTCGTCCAGAGCCTCCTGGCTCACCACCGTGCTCCAAGTACCGCGAGTTCGGGATAGGCGCCCGGCCACTTTTAGTGGCTTTCCTCTGATTAAACCTCTTGAGCAAGGAGCCCGATGACTCTTTGCCGTCGCTCATCTTGCTCAATCACCTGCATTGAGAAAGGGTAAACAATTAATAAGCATGATAAAAACATAATAAAATGTAGAAGGGCAATTAATAAGCATAATAAGCATGTACAAGGTCAATTAATAAGCATGTTGGAAAATAAATATTAAGCATAATAAAAACATAAAAAAATTGTAGAAGACATAATAAAAACATAATAAAGATATAATAAAGACATAATAAAAACATAATAAAGACATAAAAGACCCTCACCATCACTCTCATAGTTATGTCTTGGGTTCTCATCATCACTATCAACATCACTATCACGGGCGTAAATTGGAATCTCATCGCACGGTGGAACCTCATCGCACGGTGGAGGCTCATCATTGTCAATATTAAACTTGTTGAGAACATCTATGTCCTTTACATCCACCACTAAGTCACCACCTGTCTGTGCATTGTCCTCGCGGTCCTCAAGACCTTGTATACCAAACTCCCCAAAGGTTTGTTCCTCTTGATAGAAAATCCCCTCGTATGTTTTAGGGTCAATGTTGTTGTAATCGTCTTCGGAGGGCATGGGTAGCTTACCATGTGGCGATACATGGAACACAACTTCCCACCCAATGAGTCCCTCTTTCTTGCATGGGTAGGGCAAATAATAAACTTGCCTCGCTTGGTGAGCCACAACAAAGACATCGGAACCCTCGTAGGTGGTTGAAGGCTTAACTTCAACTAACCCAATGGAAGGGGTACTTCTATGTCCATTAACAGGGTCGAACCAGTGGCATTTGAACACAACAAGTTTGAGTTCTATGTTCGTGTTATTGAACGTCATCTCGTATACGTTCTGTAACTTTCCGTAGTAATCAAATTCACCGGCTCCTTTGGTGAAGACCCCGGTATTTATAGTCTTTGCATTTGGCCGACTGTTCTGGTGAGACTCTGTATGGAAGCGGTAACCATTCACATCATACTTCTCATACATGTCGACTCTACGGTTACAACCTTGGGAGACACATCTCAACTCATCCGACATCACAATGTTCGGATCGGCTCCCTACAAGTACAAATTGTTTGTGCATTAGAAGGAGGTACAAGACACGGATTGCAAGGTAGAAGGGACAGGTTAGAAATTACCTTTTCCCTGAACCAAGCCGTGAATTTTTTCTTTCCGGGGGCACCCTCTTTCAAAAGAGTGTCCAGCTCGGCTGCATCGGGTTCCTCCGATATTCCCGACCACATTTCATCCGTGAATTGGCTAAAAGGAGAAAATACATATTAGACCAAAACCGAGTTAGAAATTGCAACATAATTTGTTCACCATTTTACCTAAGGAAACTGCCGTCTTCCTCGTCCCCGTCGCGGACCACTTCATTCATGTTCATAAGCACATAGAGCATTATGCACTCCAGCTCTTCATTGCTCAAGGTATACCTTTTTGCGCCACCGGCCTTGCCACCGGGAAACTGGAAGAGGGCGAGCTTGGGGTCTAGCTTGGGCTCGTCGATGTTGTACCGAGAGGCCTGGTTATGCATTGTGGGAACATCATCGGGATAGTACGTTAGCCTGGCATCTGTCATCTCCTGGAGGATAGTTGCCTCAGCTATGCATGCTTCAATCTTATTTTTGTTTCCACATTTGGTTCGAATATACTTGAACTCTCTCTCAATACAAAACTGCCAACGAAACTGCACCGGTCCACCCATGAGTGCCTCGTTCGCTAGATGCACAACAAGATGTGCCATCGGAGTGAAGAAGCCGGGCGGAAATATCATCTCTAAGTTACAGAGCAACTCCGGCACAAGGTCATGCAGCTTCTGAATAATCAGTGGACATATCTGCTTAGCACAGAGCGTGCGGAAGAAATGGCTCAACTCCGCGAGCACTCGCCAGATACGGTCAGGGAGATACCCTCGAACCATCACCGGTAGCAGCCGCTCAATCCATATATGATAGTCGTGACTCTTGAGCCCGGTGACTTTTCCCGTTTTTATATTGACCCCCTTACTTATATTCGAACAATAGCCATCCGGGAACATCACGACGAATTTGAGCCAAGAGAATGCCTCAGACTTTTGCATATTATTAAGGCAGAAGTCGGCATGCGGCTTGAACCAGTTCTTTCGACGGCCTTCAGGTGGCTTCATGTGTAATCTCTTCCTATCACATATCTTGCTGAGATCGACTCTAGCCTTAACATTATCCTTCGACTTCTCCGGAATGTTCAGGACTGTGTGAAAGAGAGACTCTGCGACATTCTTTTCGGTGTGCATCACATCGATGCTATGGGGAAGTTCGAGGTCCTTGTAATATTCGAGCTGCGTCAAGCCTGCCACGTGAGTCCAGTTGTGCGTCTCACCATATCCCACATACCGTGGGCCTTTTCCCTTAGCAGGCACGAGAGCACGTAGCTCGGCATCAACAGCTGCACCATCAAAAGTTGGTATGTCTTTTACTTCATGCTCAACTCTACCCTTCTTGAAGTTCTTTTTGTCTTCTCTATACTGATGCCCTCTTTTGAGAAACTGTCTATGTGTGTCAAACGCGGAAAACTTCATACCCGCGCTTAGCCACATGAACTCAAGTCGGTTCCTGCACACTGGGCATGGCCACTTACCAGCTGTACACCATCCGCAGAATAGGGCATACCCGGGCATGTCGTGCATGGAATTGTGGAACCAAACCTTCATCAAGAAGTTGGTCTTCGATGCACGATCATATGTCAACGTCCCGTGGTGCCAAGAGTGGTTCAGATCATCCACAATCGGCTGCATGTACACACTTAAATTTTTCCCCGGGTATTCAGGACCTGGAATGATCAGCGACAGGAATATGGTCTTCCTTTGCATTAGGGCTCCGGGAGGGAGATTGAGCGGAATAACAAACACAGGCCAGCAGCTGTACGAGGCAGTCGACATACCATATGGATTGAATCCATCGGTGGCTATCGCGATTCTGACGTTTCGAGCCTCTGCAGCCTTATCGGGGTGCTTCATATCAAAGTTAGCCCATGCCGTACCATCAGATGGATGTCCCATCTTTACCCGTCCGTGCTCATCCTTGTACCTCTTCCCAGTCTTGTGCCACTGCATCTGTGTAGCGGTCTCTTTGTTCATGTAAAGCCGCTTGATTCTGTCTATGAATGGGAGGTAACGAAGAATCTTAATGGCGACTTTTGTCTGCGTTACCTGACCATCGGCTCCGTTTACCTCATGATACCTAGAGGCCCCACACAGGCTACAGTACTTGTCCTCCGCAAACTGTTTCCAAAACAAAAGGCATCCTTTTGGACAACAATCTATCTTTTCATAATCCATGCTGAGATCTCGCAGGATTTTCTTCGTTTCGTACATGTTTTTAGGAAGACAATGCCCATCGGGCAACATGTTACCAAATGTTTCCAGATGCCCTTCAAAGCATGAACGGGTGTTGCCGTGCTCGAGCTTTCTGGCTAGTGCTTGCGAGATGGCATCGAGCTGAGAAATTTTTGCACCCTCGTACAGAGGCCTCTGAGCCGAAGCCATCATATCAATGAAGGCCTTCGCGGTTGGCTCCGGGTCCTCTGGTTCGCGAGGCTCCTCCAGTTCTGGCGGTTCCTCCTGTGAGGGTGGCGAATCTGGCACGTCGCCATCACGGAGATCTTCTAGCCAGTTTCTAATCCCATCATCTTCAATGCCATTGATCCGCTGCCGCATCACCCTACCATTCTCGCGTTCGTACTCATCAAAGTCTACTGTCGTGACGTAGTTCGGCATATACCCAAACGACCATAGGTGTTTACTCATCTCATCCTTTCCCTGACGTTGACGCAACTTGCAACGAGCGCAAGGGCAGCTTGGACGAATGCCTGACTTTGAACCACGCGCTAACTCATTCACTAAAAAATTGGTCTTCCCTACCCACTCGGGTGTTCTGTCAAGCAAACTACTTCGGCCACTATACATCCACCCATTATCAGCCATCCTCTGCTTTACTATGAGCCAAACCTCTGCTTTATTATGAGCCAAATAATAATAACATGAAATTAAATGCATGCAATGTCACCGTAAATTTATTCAATGTCACCAATTTATTACGGCAAAATTTTATCTTTTAGAACATGCGACGGTTCACCTAAGCTTCTAATAGGAAGGCCTATCCCACCCGAGTATGTGTAGATCGAGTCGTGTTCCATGCTCTACCCCGACCCGAGACGGAATTTCGGCAGCACCTCCCCGCTGTTCTTCAGAATACACGTCTCGAGCTTGTCAAGCCGAGAGGGTGTGCATCCGAAGAACAACAGGGAGGTGATGCCGAAATCCGTCTCAGGAAGGGGTAGAACACGGAACACGACTCGATCTACACATACTCGGGTTGTCCAAACGTGGACAATCCGGAAGAGATACGGTTATAAATATGCAAAGATGGACAATCATGCATATTTATAAATTTGTATCTCTTCCGGATGGGATCTGACTCGGGTTATGCAACTGACTTGGTGATCTAGACAAAAATAAACCTATGCAACAAGAGAGGCGAAAGAGTTATACCCTCGAAGCGTGATAAGTGGCCGGAGAAGAAGCCCCGCAACGACACGCGGGACCGGCGGTGCTGGCTGGTGAGAAGCTACGTCGTCTGAAAAAGCACAAACATTAATCATTAGCACACTAAATTAAAATGATCTAAAATGAACTAAATGAGCTAAAATGAACCAAAATCATGAAATAAATTAAAATGAAAAACACATATGTCAAAAAAACATGTCTGTTTAATTTTGACTAAGGTTCTGTTTGGTTGAGCTTAATTTTGACTTTTGCCTTATATGTCACAAAAATATCATAATATGTGTTTTTGATTTTGGCTTTTGACATGTACCATCATGCAACAATGTCTAATTAAAAACCAAAATACAAACTAAAAAACATGGATTTTGAGTCGAGCGACTAGTCAAGACTAGTCGACGACTAGTCGATGAGTCACCAAAAAAATGTTGACTCGACATCTCGACTCGACTCATTTGTTGCAGCAAAGCGCTCCTCCTCGCTTTTCCTCTCGCTCAGGTCAAAATCTAAAATCTAAATATTGTCTAAAATCTAAACATGTACTGCCTAAAATCTAAAATCTAAAATCTAAACATGTAATGTCTAAAATCTAAAATACAAATATTGTCTAAAATCTAATATACAAATACTGTCTAAAATGAAAAAAAGAAAAATTACCTGCTGCAGGGTGCCGGAGAGCAGGGGGTGGCCGGGGAGGGAGGGGCGGGTGGAGCTAGGCGTCGAGGTGGAGCTGGGTGGCGGCGCAGCTGCTTGGAGGTGGAGCTGGGTGGCGGGGAGGAGGGGAGGCCGGGGAGGGAGGGAGGTGTCGGGGCGGCCGGGGAGGGAGCGAGCAGGTGGGGCGGCCGGGGAGGGAGGGAGGCCGGAGAGGGAGGCCGGAGAGGGAGGGGAGGGAGGAGAGGGCGGCCGCGGAGGAAGGAGGAGAGGGACGGCCGGGGAGGGAGGAGGTGGGGAGGGTGAGGAGCGGCGGCGGCGGCCGCAGCGATGCGTGCGGGTGGGCGGCGGCGCGGGGAGCGGGCGGCGGCCGGACGGCGGCGCGGGGAGCGGGCGGCGGCCGGACGGCGGCACGGGGAGCAGGCGGCGGCGCGAGAGGAGGCGACGGCGCGGGAGAAAGATTTGGGATTTTTGATTCGGGTGTCTCCCGACCAGGGGAACCCTGGCATTAATTAGGGTTGTATATAGGCCGACGGCAATGCCGTCGGCGTATATACTGCCGTCGGCGTATCTATTTTTTTAATTCCAATTTTCCCTTTTTAATCGCACACTTTTACTATTAAATATTAAATATTCCAACTATACTATTAAATATTCCAAAACCAAAAAAATAATATTCTCAAAAATTTGGTCGGGTTCCGACGCTCCGGAGCGCCTCTCCGGCGAAACCCTAGATCCGGTGAACAAAAAGGCGTATAAAAAGGCCGTCGGTGTATCCTTTTTTTAATTCTATTTTCCTTTTTAATTGCAATAAGGTAATCACAATTTTAGTTGTACTCCACAATAATATTATTAAATATTCCAAAACCAACAAAAAAATATTCCCAAATTTTTTGATGGGGTTCCGACGCTCCGGAGCCGCTCTCTTGCGAAACCCTTGCTAGACCCGCTGGAGAATCAAACCGTTATTTTATGCGGGTGGGATGCAGAAATAAAAAAATATACAACCCAAAACATACTTGTACACATGTGATATGGCACCCCCTAGCTTATGGTGGGGTTCCGATGCTCCGGAGCCCCTCTCCGACGAAACCCTAGATCCGCTGGAGAAAACCCTAGCTTTTCCGTCTACGACCGATACGGGCGTCGAAAGTGGCTAGCTAAGTGGATCTTTTTGCTTGGTTGGGTTAGGTTAGTCACTAGGTACAATGAAAACACACATATATCCCAACTTTTGCAACTTTTGAGAAAACCCTAGCTTCTTCCTGGAAGACGTGGTGTTTGTTAAATATGGAATCGTTATTTCATGTTGTTTCCCCGTCTCAGCTTCTTCCTTTTCACGACGCTTCTGATCTTCTAGTGTTTCTTCTTCTTGCCTTTCCTAGTTTATGTGATTCATTCTCTTGACTTGAGTTGTGGCAAGTGTCTTCATTCCATCATCTTCTTTTCTCACATCTCTTCTGTTCTCTCAGTGCCTCTTCTGGTTATACGACGTCGATCGCACCTGATTGGACAAAGAAGCATAAGAAAGTAGCTGAAGAGCATAATCACACAAATATGGAATCGTTATTTTATGTTGTTTCCTCACGTAGTTGTCCATGCACTTGTTGTAGGAGAAGTCTGTTTGCGTTCCATCTGACGACACCACATAAAAGCACCGGCTCTCCTGGAAGACATGGTGTTTGTTAAATATGGAATCGTTATTTCATGTTGTTTCCCCGTCTCAGCTTCTTCCTTTTCACGACGCTTCTGCTCTTCTAGTGTTTCTTCTTGCCTTTCCTAGTTTATGTGATTCATTCTCTTGACTTGAGTTGTGGCAAGTGTCTTCATTCCATCATCGCACCTGATTGGACAAAGAAGCATAAGAAAGTAGCTGAAGAGCATAATCACACAAATATGGAATCGTTATTTCATGTTGTTTCCCCGTCTCAGCTTCTTCCTTTTCACGACGCTTCTGCTCTTCTAGTGTTTCTTCTTCTTGCCTTTCCTAGTTTATGTGATTCATTCTCTTGACTTGAGTTGTGGCAAGTGTCTTCATTCCATCATCTTCTTTTCTCACATCTCTTCTGTTCTCTCAGTGCCTCTTCTGGTTATACGACGTCGATCGCACCTGATTGGACAAAGAAGCATAAGAAAGTAGCTGAAGAGCATAATCACACAAATATGGAATCGTTATTTTATGTTGTTTCCTCACGTAGTTGTCCATGCACTTGTTGTAGGAGAAGTCTGTTTGCGTTCCATCTGACGACACCACATAAAAGCATCGGCTCTCCTGGAAGACGTGGTGTTTGTTAAATATGGAATTGTTATTTCATGTTGTTTCCCCGTCTCAGCTTCTTCCTTTTCACGACGCTTCTGATCTTCTAGTGTTTCTTCTTGCCTTTCCTAGTTTATGTGATTCATTCTCTTGACTTGAGTTGTGGCAAGTGTCTTCATTCCATCATATTCTTTTCTCACATCTCTTCTGTTCTCTCAGTGCCTCTTCTGGTTATACGACGTCGATCGCACCTGATTGGACAAAGAAGCATAAGAAAGTAGCTGAAGAGCATAATCACACAAATATGGAATCGTTATTTTATGTTGTTTCCTCACGTAGTTGTCCATGCACTTGTTGTAGGAGAAGTCTGTTTGCGTTCCATCCGACGACACCACATAAAAGCATCGGCTCTCCTGGAAGACGTGGTGTTTGTTAAATATGGAATCGTTATTTTATGTTGTTTCCCCGTCTCAGCTTCTTCCTTTTCACGACGCTTCTGCTCTTCTAGTGTTTTTCTTCTTGCATTTTCTTCTGTTGTTTCATTAGATGTTGTTCCTCTTTCTCCTGATTGGACAAAGAAGCATAAGAAAGTAGCCGAAGAGCATAATCACACAAATATGGAATCGTTATTTTATGTTGTTTCCTCACGTAGTTGTCCATGCACTTGTTGTAGGAGAAGTCTGTTTGCGTTCCATCCGACGACACCACATAAAAGCATCGGCTCTCCTGGAAGACGTGGTGTTTGTTAAATATGGAATCGTTATTTTATGTTGTTTCCCCGTCTCAGCTTCTTCCTTTTCACGACGCTTCTGCTCTTCTAGTGTTTTTTCTTCTTGCATTTTCTTCTGTTGTTTCATTAGATGTTGTTCCTCTTTCTCCTGATTGGACAAAGAAGCATAAGAAAGTAGCCGAAGAGCATAATCACACAAATATGGAATCGTTATTTTATGTTGTTTCCTCACGTAGTTGTCCATGCACTTGTTGTAGGAGAAGTCTGTTTGCGTTCCATCCGACGACACCACATAAAAGCATCGGCTCTCCTGGAAGACGTGGTGTTTGTTAAATATGAAATCGTCATTTTATGTTGTTTCCTCCGTCTCAGCTTCTTCCTTTCACGACGCTTCTGCTCTTCTAGTGTTTCTTCTTGCCTTTCCTAGTTTATGTGATTCATTCTCTTGACTTGAGTTGTGGCAAGTGTCTTCATTCCATCATCGCACCTGATTGGACAAAGAAGCATAAGAAAGTAGCTGAAGAGCATAATCACACAAATATGGAATCGTTATTTCATGTTGTTTCCCCGTCTCAGCTTCTTCCTTTTCACGACGCTTCTGCTCTTCTAGTGTTTTTCTTCTTGCCTTTCCTAGTTTATGTGATTCATTCTCTTGACTTGAGTTGTGGCAAGTGTCTTCATTCCATCATCTTCTTTTCTCACATCTCTTCTGTTCTCTCAGTGGCCTCTTCTGGTTATACGACGTCGATCGCACCTGATTGGACAAAGAAGCATAAGAAAGTAGCTGAAGAGCATAATCACACAATATGGAATCGTTATTTCATGTTGTTTCCTCACGTAGTTGTCCATGCACTTGTTGTAGGAGAAGTCTGTTTGCGTTCCATCTGACGACACCACATGAAAGCATCGGCTCTCCTGGAAGACGTGGTGTTTGTTAAATATGGAATTGTTATTTCATGTTGTTTCCCCGTCTCAGCTTCTTCCTTTTCACGACGCTTCTGATCTTCTAGTGTTTCTTCTTGCCTTTCCTAGTTTATGTGATTCATTCTCTTGACTTGAGTTGTGGCAAGTGTCTTCATTCCATCATATTCTTTTCTCACATCTCTTCTCTCTCAGTGCCTCTTCTGGTTATACGACGTCGAGTCGCACCTGATTGGACAAAGAAGCATAAGAAAGTAGCTGAAGAGCATAATCACACAAATATGGAATCTTATTTTATGTGTTTCCTCACGTAGTTGTCCATGCACTTGTTGTAGGAGAAGTCTGTTTGCGTTCCATCCGACGACACCACATAAAAGCATCGGCTCTCCTGGAGACGTGGTGTTTGTTAAATATGGAATCGGTATTTTATGTTGTTTCCCCGTCTCAGCTTCTTCTTTTCACGACGCTTCTGCTCTTCNTGTTTCCCCGTCTCAGCTTCTTCCTTTTCACGACGACGCTTCTGCTCTTCTAGTGTTTCTTCTTGCCTTTCCTAGTTTATGTGATTCATTCTCTTGACTTGAGTTGTGGCAAGTGTCTTCATTCCATCATCGCACCTGATTGGACAAAGAAGCATAAGAAAGTAGCTGAAGAGCATAATCACACAAATATGGAATCGTTATTTCATGTTGTTTCCCCGTCTCAGCTTCTTCCTTTTCACGACGCTTCTGCTCTTCTAGTGTTTCTTCTTCTTGCCTTTCCTAGTTTATGTGATTCATTCTCTTGACTTGAGTTGTGGCAAGTGTCTTCATTCCATCATCTTCTTTTCTCACATCTCTTCTGTTCTCTCAGTGCCTCTTCTGGTTATACGACGTCGATCGCACCTGATTGGACAAAGAAGCATAAGAAAGTAGCTGAAGAGCATAATCACACAAATATGGAATCGTTATTTTATGTTGTTTCCTCACGTAGTTGTCCATGCACTTGTTGTAGGAGAAGTCTGTTTGCGTTCCATCTGACGACACCACATAAAAGCATCGGCTCTCCTGGAAGACGTGGTGTTTGTTAAATATGGAATCGTTATTTCATGTTGTTTCCCCGTCTCAGCTTCTTCCTTTTCACGACGCTTCTGATCTTCTAGTGTTTCTTCTTCTTGCCTTTCCTAGTTTATGTGATTCATTCTCTTGACTTGAGCTGTGGCAAGTGTCTTCATTCCATCATCGCACCTGATTGGACAAAGAAGCATAAGAAAGTAGCTGAAGAGCATAATCACACAAATATGGAATCGTTATTTTATGTTGTTTCCTCACGTAGTTGTCCATGCACTTGTTGTAGGAGAAGTCTGTTTGCGTTCCATCTGACGACACCACATAAAAGCATCGGCTCTCCTGGAAGACGTGGTGTTTGTTAAATATGGAATCGTTATTTCATGTTGTTTCCCCGTCTCAGCTTCTTCCTTTTCACGACGCTTCTGATCTTCTAGTGTTTCTTCTTCTTGCCTTTCCTAGTTTATGTGATTCATTCTCTTGACTTGAGCTGTGGCAAGTGTCTTCATTCCATCATCGCACCTGATTGGACAAAGAAGCATAACAAAGTAGCTGAAGAGCATAATCACACAAATATGGAATCGTTATTTCATGTTGTTTCCCCGTCTCAGCTTCTTCCTTTTCACGACGCTTCTGTCTTCTAGTGTTTTCTTCTTGCCTTTCCTAGTTTATGTGATTCATTCTCTTGACTTGAGTGTGGCAAGTGTCTTCATTCCATCATCTTCTTTTCTCACATCTCTTCTGTTCTCTCAGTGCCTCTTCTGGTTATACGACGTCGATCGCACCTGATTGGACAAAGAAGCATAAGAAAGTAGCTGAAGAGCATAATCACACAAATATGGAATCGTTATTTCATGTTGTTTCCTCACGTAGTTGTCCATGCACTTGTTGTAGGAGAAGTCTGTTTGCGTTCCATCTGACGACACCACATGAAAGCATCGGCTCTCCTGGAAGACGTGGTGTTTGTTAAATATGGAATTGTTATTTCATGTTGTTTCCCCGTCTCAGCTTCTTCCTTCTCACGACGCTTCTGATCTTCTAGTGTTTCTTCTTGCCTTTCCTAGTTTATGTGATTCATTCTCTTGACTTGAGTTGTGGCAAGTGTCTTCATTCCATCATATTCTTTTCTCACATCTCTTCTGTTCTCTCAGTGCCTCTTCTGGTTATACGACGTCGATCGCACCTGATTGGACAAAGAAGCATAAGAAAGTAGCTGAAGAGCATAATCACACAAATATGGAATCGTTATTTTATGTTGTTTCCTCACGTAGTTGTCCATGCACTTGTTGTAGGAGAAGTCTGTTTGCGTTCCATCCGACGACACCACATAAAAGCATCGGCTCTCCTGGAAGACGTGGTGTTTGTTAAATATGGAATCGTTATTTATGTTGTTTCCCCGTCTCAGCTTCTTCCTTTTCACGACGCTTCTGCTCTTCTAGTGTTTTTCTTCTTGCATTTTCTTCTGTTGTTTCATTAGATGTTGTTCCTCTTTCTCCTGATTGGACAAAGAAGCATAAGAAAGTAGCCGAAGAGCATAATCACACAAATATGGAATCGTTATTTTATGTTGTTTCCTCACGTAGTTGTCCATGCACTTGTTGTAGGAGAAGTCTGTTTGCGTTCCATCCGACGACACCACATAAAAGCATCGGCTCTCCTGGAAGACGTGGTGTTTGTTAAATATGGAATCGTTATTTTATGTTGTTTCCCCGTCTCAGCTTCTTCCTTTTCACGACGCTTCTGCTCTTCTAGTGTTTTTCTTCTTGCATTTTCTTCTGTTGTTTCATTAGATGTTGTTCCTCTTTCTCCTGATTGGACAAAGAAGCATAAGAAAGTAGCCGAAGAGCATAATCACACAAATATGGAATCGTTATTTTATGTTGTTTCCTCACGTAGTTGTCCATGCACTTGTTGTAGGAGAAGTCTGTTTGCGTTCCATCCGACGACACCACATAAAAGCATCGGCTCTCCTGGAAGACGTGGTGTTTGTTAAATATGGAATCGTTATTTTATGTTGTTTCCCCGTCTCAGCTTCTTCCTTTTCACGACGCTTCTGCTCTTCTAGTGTTTTTCTTCTTGCATTTTCTTCTGTTGTTTCATTAGATGTTGTTCCTCTTTCTCCTGATTGGACAAAGAAGCATAAGAAAGTAGCCGAAGAGCATAATCACACAAATATGGAATCGTTATTTTATGTTGTTTCCTCACGTAGTTGTCCATGCACTTGTTGTAGGAGAAGTCTGTTTGCGTTCCATCCGACGACACCACATAAAAGCATCGGCTCTCCTGGAAGACGTGGTGTTTGTTAAATATGAAATCGTTATTTTATGTTGTTTCCCCGTCTCAGCTTCTTCCTTTTCACGACGCTTCTGCTCTTCTAGTGTTTTTCTTCTTGCATTTTCTTCTGTTGTTTCATTAGATGTTGTTCCTCTTTCTCCTGATTGGACAAAGAAGCATAAGAAAGTAGCCGAAGAGCATAATCACACAAATATGGAATCGTTATTTTATGTTGTTTCCTCACGTAGTTGTCCATGCACTTGTTGTAGGAGAAGTCTGTTTGCGTTCCATCTGACGACACCACATAAAAGCATCGGCTCTCCTGGAAGACGTGGTGTTTGTTAAATATGGAATCGTTATTTCATGTTGTTTCCCCGTCTCAGCTTCTTCCTTTTCACGACGCTTCTGCTCTTCTAGTGTTTTTCTTCTTGCATTTTCTTCTGTTGTTTCATTAGATGTTGTTCCTCTTTCTCCTGATTGGACAAAGAAGCATAAGAAAGTAGCCGAAGAGCATAATCACACAAATATGGAATCGTTATTTTATGTTGTTTCCTCACGTAGTTGTCCATGCACTTGTTGTAGGAGAAGTATGTTTGCATTATGACAAGTACTCTACGTCTTCAACCCCCCTCCCCCGACATATTAGGGTTTCGGAGCTAACTGTGTTCATGGAATTCTGGCACGTGTTATCGCCCGAACATGAAGAAAGACACACCGGGAAGCTATGTATTGCACCATTAAACCTTACACCACACTTCCACACATATCATAGGTCCACATGCAAGTTTTGGTGGGATTCCGATGCTCCGGAGGTCATTCCCCCCACCCCCCCCCCTCGAAACGGCGGGTCTGTGGGCAACGGCGATCTATCCCCCTAGATTTCTCCGCGCGAGGTTCCACCAATGTACTTTTTCATAGGTTTAGGTTTGTTTAGGTACTATACACATGGAGAACCAGGCTTGGCACTATTTGGCACATTCTAGCCCCCGGTATAGCCGCAGCGGGACAGTTCAGCCTCCAGAAATCTTCTAAGTGCCCGAACGTGAGGAAGGTCACACCGGTGATCTATGTCTTGCACCATTTGGTGAATCACACATTCAAACACACTTACACACATATCATGCAAAAATAACTTCGGAACGAAACAAAACGCCTGGATAAAGAGGAACAACATATGAAGAAAACATAGGTGGGCACACACACACAACACTCAACATAGTACTCAACATAGATGAGAACACACACAGTACTGAACATAGGTACTCAAACTAACTACGACCAGGTCCTAAGCCGCGCGGAGCTGAGCGGCGGACGCTCTGCTTCCAAAGAGCCGGAACCATGAGAGACTCGCTCGCGTCATAAGGATTCTGAAGTAGCGACCAACGCCTGTTACTTGGATTATTGAACAAATGCATGTAGCGAAGGACGTGCTCGTCCTCCTCCCTAATACGGCGACGTACCACCTCCTCGGGGGCCGGCGCTCTGAACACATTCCGTGGCCAATACCACCAAAGAAGATCCGGATCGACGATGCGACCTGGATCCCTCACCAAGGTCCCCGCCCCGGAAGGTAGCCTCTCCCAGTGCCAGCCCGGCGGATGCCAGTCCCGGACATCGCCATCCGGGTTGATCAAAAGGGGCATCGGAAAGGCCGGCGCGGAGGAGAAGCAGCGCGTGGAGACGGCGGCGTGTGGAGGAGGGCGACTGGTTGGCTCGAACCGGGGACGAGGTCGTGGGTATTTATGCCCTTAGGAACAAGCACACGGATCGTGTGTTTCCTTCGAGCGTTTGTGAGCCGTTGGATCAGCGGTGTGTTTCTTTCTGGCGCTTGTGAGCCGATCGATCAGCGGGCATGTAGTATGTCCAATCAGCAGCAAGCACACGGATCGTGTGTTTCCTTCGAGCGTTTGTGAGCCGTTGGATCAGCGGTGTGTTTCTTTCTGGCGCTTGTGAGCCGATCGATCAGCGGGCATGTAGTATGTCCAATCAGCAGCAAGCACACGGATCGTGTGTTTCCTTCGAGCGTTGTGAGCCGTTGGATCAGCGGTGTGTTTCTTTCTGGCGCTTGTGAGCCGATCGATCAGCGGGCATGTAGTACGTCCAATCAGCAGCAAGCACACGGATCGTGTGTTTCCTTCGAGCGCTTGTGAGCCGTTGGATCAGCGGTGTGTTTCTTTCGAGCGATCGTGAGCCGTTGGATCAGCACACTATCCCAACCACTTCGTAAGCCACACGACCCTATATATAGCCCACCTCTCAGACATGTTCGTCACTCTGTGTGTACTCATCTGGTATACAAAGCATTCGGATTCCCCTCATATGGTCCTACGGTGCATTTGATATGCAGGCTCTCAGGAGCCACCGTAGGGCCGTATGATGGGGATACCGGGTGTTTTGTTCTATCTACAAATCATCCAGTGCATCGACTGGTATACAAAGCATTCGGATTCCCCTCATATAGTCCTACGGTGCATTTGACGATGTTTGTTTGGTCTCTCCGGTTCTCTTTGGCAGCCCATCCATCAGAAAAGGCAAGTGCTGGGAATGATTCTGATAGATGAATGTTGTGTGTGTGTGTGTGCCCACCTATATTTTTTTCATATGTTGTTCCTCTTTCTCGAGATCGAACCGTTCAAACGCTAAGTTCATGCGGGTTCCGGAAGAATCAAACCGTTATTTTATGCGGGTGGGATACAGAAATAAGGACGGGAATTATAGACCCAATTAATACATAAATTACAGACCCAATTTATACATAAATATTATATACAGAATAAATAAAAGTAAATAAAGAAATAAGTAAAAATAAAAAAAATACATATACGCCGACGGTTATGCCGTCGGCGTATTCGTTGCATATACGCCGACGGCATAACCGTCGGCGTAGCTCCACAGGGGAAACGGCCGTTTCTTAACCGTCGGGGCGGCCGTTAGTGGGGCCTCTTTCGCCGACGGTTGAATTGACGCCGACGGCGGCCGTCGGCGTATATATGTCTACGCCGACGGGGTTTCTTACGCCGACGGGCCGTCCGTCGGCTTTCTCGGCTTCGATTATACGCCGACGGCCCCGACATTTGGCCGTCGGCGTATAAAAAGGCCGTCGGCGACTTGGCTGTTTCCCGTAGTGTTTTATAGTAGTTGGTCATTTTTTCTAAAAACTTGAGTTAACTTAACTTTGTTGGATTTGGAAAAAACCGCGTAGCATCAGGCTTCAGCGTGTCTCCTCTTGTTCGTGATTTGAGCGTACGTCTCGATACCATCATCATCGTTATTTGAGCGTACGTCTCGATACCATAATATTTCATCGTTATTTGAGCGTACGTCTCGATCGATATCATCATATTCAAATCAGCACAGCATAGCGTACACACGAAAAGCATCGCTGACGCTGACCATGGGTCGTTATCCATCCCGTAAAGTTGGAGCTGCTAGTGCAGCTTTTCTTAACCGTGTTGGGCGTATGCTTCGTGAGGCTGTTTTGGAGAGACTAAACCCGAAAACGTAACTACCAATTTTATAAAAAAGGTCATAATCCATTTCAACAAAAAGGTCATAATACAGACCGGCGTGATCTACGACCTTATTTCTAACAGCTTGCGACCAATTTAAATTGGTCATAACATCGAAGACCAATCTATATGGTCGTAACGTTTGGTGAATTGGAAAAGTGGGCAGCCACCACAGCAGGTCTCGCCTACATGTCACTGTGGGTCCCGTCGTACCTCAGCATATTTCTTGTAGTGCAAGCGGAGGTAGCCGGTGGAGTCACGTAGAAGGAGCGGAGCCGCCTGCCACCGGTCAACGTGTCCGCGATGTATTGGGACATCCTGATCAATGCCGAGTACGCGGACCGCCTCCACGGCTTCTCCACCGCCGGCACTGACCACGAGTTGTCTGAGCATGTGTCCGATGAGGACTTGAGGACTTGAGGAGGAACCATCTCTTCCGCCACCATCATCAAGGTGCGCCGTTTATGATATCGATTCGTCCGGAATGACCCTTGACCAGAGATATATGCATCGCATAAAACTTCTTAGATCAGATTAGAGGCCGAGTGAGTGTGAGTGTGACTGTCAGACAAAACTAGCTCGCGCGAGTGACGGTCTCGGCCAGCGCACTGTCTATTTATTTTTGATTGGTATCTATCACAACCCGAAACATGGTTAGAGCTCCGAGCCTATCTGAATCTCTCTTTGTTTTCCTCTTTCCTGAAGGAAAAAAATGCATAAAGAAGTAGTAGGACGTAGGCGACTAGGCGTGCCTCCGCCACAGCTTGTGGCAACCGCCGAGCCGAGAACAAAAACGCATTTTACTAACAAAACGCTCTCGGGGTTGTGGGGAACTGTGCCCATCCCGGTTGCCGGAGGACAAAAGAT
This sequence comes from Puccinellia tenuiflora, assembly GCA_012064385.1. Lineage (NCBI taxonomy): Eukaryota > Viridiplantae > Streptophyta > Magnoliopsida > Poales > Poaceae > Puccinellia > Puccinellia tenuiflora. The sequence continues at coordinate 108,844 of QRDG01000296.1, read as the reverse complement.
ACGCCATCGCTGCGGTTGAACCGTGGAATTGAACGGAAGTTTCCTCCAAAGTCAGGTTTGTGCCATTACGCGAACACGCCATATACCAACACGAACTGCATGCATGGCGTCCATCGACATGGGTACTAGCACAACTAAACAGAGTATACATTACTGATGAGTTGGACTGATTACTTATTTCACCTGCGATTACTGTGTGACATTGGCTGAAGGAAAGCCGAACGTCGATTCATGTTAGACTGAGTACCTGTTTAACCGCCATTACTGAGTTTGTGCTGATCACAAAGCAGCAAAGCGCGGCCTTGGGACAGCAGTACTACTCTGTTTCTGATCTTGAGTAGTCCCGAAGCTCATGCATGTCCCATTCCCATTGGGATTAGTTCCACGACAAAGCAGAGCTTGCTAGCATCATCGGATCGACCAAATTAAAGCACAACTGTCTTCTTCCCCTAAAAAAGGTTTAAAACACCGGCATGAAAGTGCATCGTTTGGTAAGACTTCACACAATCACATGCTAAATATTATAATCCACTGCATTGAACTAATATCTGACTAACTACGACTAACAAGGAACTACATAAGGAGGATGACATTACATGTGGCGGTAGCTGGTGACCTCCTCGTTTACAGCAAAGCCGAGTTGGAAAATGGCTTGCCGGAGATTCATCGGCCAGGACGGCGCCGAGGTGGCGGGCGCGGTGCTCCCTCATCCGGTCCTTCCTCGGCGTGAACCTTTTGATTTGACGGATATAGCTTGGATCTTGACGGGCAGTCCCACTCCAGACAGTCTTCTCTGCTGCGCCTCCGGCCACTCTCCATGGCGCGGAGCACCAGATCTTGTCATCCATATGCTGCTTTTGGATGAATCTAACACTACAATACCGCTACAGAAGTAGGAGTATCAGTTTATTTCTTTACCCATATTAGTAACTACTTTTAGCTTCCGTTTGTGTTGTTGCCACACAGGGCATGCCTAGCTACTCTCTCTCCCTCAGCTCACGGACAGGACAGAGGAGGAAGAAGGAGTTGGACAGTGGACACAGATTTTCCCGGCCGGCGCACTGACGCCGCCGTGGGCGCACCAACGCCCAAGTCTTTTTGATCTTTGCACTGGCTACATGATGCCCAACTCGGTTGCTCTACACTCTGATTATGCCTGGCTTTTATGGCCGGCGGCAACACAGCAGCCACTCACCCACGCACGCGCACGCGCTCACCACGCCGTCCACTAAGCTAGCCACTAACTGCACGATCCGCTCCAACAGATCGACAACGGCAAGTTAGCTATGACTAATTCCACGCACACACGCATCACACAACGCACACACACACCTCGACACGGACCTCCTCCTGCTGGACGCTGCCGTGCACGGCATGGCTTGCTGCTAACAGTTTGTTGGGATACGGGCTGGGATTTAGCTGAGCACGTTGCAGCTGAACCCCCGTCCCCGGGCCAATCCCTGACTTACCGCCGCCGAGGAAGAAGAATGCGGCGAGCAGCGCGGAGAAGACGATGACCCACGCAAAGACGAGCGTGAACACGGGGGCGACGAACGGCGCGGCCGCGCGGGCCGGCGCCGGCGCCGGCGCCGAGGCGGCGAGGACGACGGCGGCGAAGTGCGCGACGATGACGCCGGCGACGCAGGACGTCACGATGACGACGAGGAGGCGGAAGGCGGCAGGGTTGCGCAGGGATGTCCTGCCCAGGAAGCGGAGGAGCGGCACCAGAATCTTGGCGCATCCGTCGGCGAGGTAGGAGGCCAGATGGGCCACCTCCGGGGTCACTGAATCCGCCATTGTCGTGGGAGTGTGGGTTGCTGAAGTGAAGCAACGGGGTTGGGATTTGGTGGTGGTGGTGATGGTGAATGAACTGAGTAGTACTACTAGTCGAGACCGGTCAAGAAGACAAGAAGAAGCAAGGAGAATGTATGTGGGAAGGGGACGAGGCAAATGAGTACTGAGTAGTAGTCGAGCTGTTCTTGTCTCGGTTAGCACAGCCAGGGGCTTGGTTTTATAGGGATTTTTTGGTGTATCAATCCAGCCATCATTTGGTTGTTTGTTTGGTTGGATGGAGGAGTGCGGGTATCGATGATGGAGTGGTTTAGATGATGGGTGATGGATGATCGATGATGGGTGATGGAGGAGTGCGGGCACCGGACACTGGTGAGTGGTGACTGGAGTCCAGGGTTGTTTGTTTTTACCATAAGCAACATGACGGGAGGGCATGCGCTCTCTTGCTCACTTTGCAAAGTCCACCCTTGAAAATGCTCTTAGTACATTATACTATTGTACTATCGCCACCACCACCACATTTTATTCGTGTACTACCATGCACTAACATTAAATTTTAGTTGCCATAAGCATAAAATGCAGAATTTGATGAGCGGAAGGAGGTACGGATTCCACACTGTTTTTTCACACCGATGCATATTTTAGCAGAATTCGTCACTTAAACATATGATTACTAGATACGAGAAAATTATTTTAACAACAAATCAATCACCTATCGTACATTGCCGAGCAGAGACACAAACATAGAACAAAAGGGGGGGGGGGATAAACCCCATGGCAACAGTGCCCAAGGAAGGAAGCGTCGTCGACACAGGAGTCATGAGGACCCCCATGGCAACAATGCCCCAGGAAGGAAGCGTTGTCAACAGGGGAGTCTGTGGCAGTGGTCCTCCTTCTCCTCGAGCTCGATATAGAGCTCTGTGGAAGCGGGGTTCCTCCTCCTTGAGTTCGATGACGGTCGTGTGAGTAGATTAAGACGAGGAGAACATGCTTATCATGAGCTCCGTCCACCGAGGGGTAAGCTTGAACAATGATCCTGCAGGAGATGGAGCATGGTCGTGTGGGCAACAACATCATGCTTGATCGACCGCGACCCGTGCACCTACGTACGAGCAGCAGCAACAGTAAAACGGCCCGGAGCTCGCCGTGGCGATGAAGGCGGGTGCAGGTAGAGGAAGAATAAGAGGACTGCAGATCGGACAGACATAAGAGAGGGAGAGGGGGTGTTGGAAGCAAGAGTTTTTTTTAGGGAAGCAAGAGGTTTGTGCTATGTATGTATGTATGTATGTACAGGGGCGGAGTTACAGCATTTGCGGTGCATAGAGGGTGCACAACACATAAAATGCATTTTTTAGGGGGTGCATATACGGTGAAAAATGATAATTTACAAAGAATTTCGTTTTTACCCGGTGTCCTGTGCACCCGGAAGCCAAGCCTTAGCTCCGCCCCTGTGTATGTATGTATGTATGTATGTATGTATGTATGTATGTATGTATGTATGTATATATGTATGTATGTATGTATGTATGTAATCGTGCCATGCATGAGCTTTGAACTTTCCGAGCCCAACTATGTATGCATGTATCCTATACTGCGAAAGAAAATCCAGTAGCACATGTGCACGCAACGTACGCAACACTTTGATCATCGTAGTACCTGTCAGGTTTCAGCACGTCTACTCTTGGTTGTGATTTGACACGTAAGTACGTCTTCATACCCGCCATCAGATGTCAATTCAGCATCGCAAATCCACAGACAAAAGAGCATCGCGGGCAATGGGTCTTTATCCATCCCGTAGGCGTATGTACGTACCGTTGGAGGTTCTAGCTTTTCTTGAGCGTGTTAACGGCGTACGCTTCGCCCACCCATCGCGACATTGGGATTATGGTGTACACAGTACACGGCTACGCGCTACTCCACGGTTGCATGATGTACGTACGTACGTGCCAAAAACGATCGTTGTTGTCTTCATCTGCTCGGCGTTTTCTCCGCACTGCCCGATGCATGTCATAGCTTTTCAACCTAGGGTTATTATTACTGTATTTTAGTTCGGTTGGAATGCGAACGCTTGAAGCTCCTTGAAAACTAACGCAATGTGTGGGTGGGGGGGATCAAGGTGTGCTATATATGCCATCTTCTTTTATACCCTAGAACAGCTAGACTAGATAGATGGGTTTGATCGACCAACACAGATCATACATCAACGAAATTGTGCGGCCATTCGTGCGTGCGTAGCTAACCCTACTAAACTTACATGTGATAACTTTCAGTCTGGAGCACTGAGAATTACCATATAATAATTTAAGGGTGAAACAACATCATATCTTCAGCTTCATTGTGAGAGAGATTGAAGTCAAAGAACCCGGTTAGCTGTTAGGCCTTCCGTAGTGCTACATCGTGGACCGTTTCTAAGATGTCCACGTTGGCTATTTGCTTATGTGGATGCCTATTTAATGAGGAAGGAAGTAAGAAACGGTTCCTATTTTAGAGCCAAGACAAATGACTACAGTTGACCAATTAGCACATCACGCTGGCTTTGGGATGGAGCGTAAGAAGTAAATGTGGAGAAAAAACTAAGAAACGACCCATTAGAGCAAGTATAATAAGAGGCTAATAGCCCGTCTACGTGTCATTTTATCCTATGTGGAGGAGAGAGACATGCAAAAATAAGGGGAGTGGGCTCTCATGCAAGAGCCCGCCTCTACGCGTGCTCCTAGGCAAATGCAATAAATGTGAAGAGAGAGATAGAGAGAAAGAGAAGAAAAATGCTAACCTAATAGCCAGCTTATAGCTAACACTATTGTATGAGTGATTTTTAATGCTACCTTTTGATGACATGGCACTCTCTTGTAGCTGGTCGCCGGCTGTATTATTAACCATGCTCTTAGGATGTGTGGTATCTTAATATCGTGTGCTGACATGGATAGTGCTTAGATACGGCTTCCCCGGTTTGCATTACGGATGGCCTTAGCATCCAGTAGGAGTTTTTTTTGTTTTTTGACCAGATAGATTAGAGGCCGTGTGTGTGTGAGTGTGCCTGTAAAGGCGCAAACTTGGCAAGGTCAGCACCCAGCATAAACAAAGATGGCCACGATCGCCATTCGCCAATGCACGCATGCATAATATTTTAATCGATCCAGCTGCGAGGCGGCTTGGCCGGACGTGACCACGGAATCTGTCCGACAAAACCATCTCGCGCGAGCGCCGGCCGCGCGCAGCCTACGCGCAGAGAGCCTTTCTGAACCTCTCTTTTGTTTCTCGTTCTGTTCCGGCGGTCGCCTGTATTCAACCTGATTTGTCTTCTATTTGCTGATTTCTAGATTTTTGGGCTTCATGAACCGAGGTTGTCCCCCGAGCTCTGGATTCTGGATTCCAGATTCTCTCGCTCGTGGTTGTTGCCCCCCGAGTGTGGAGTTCTTAACAGTGATCTTGATAACCTCCTGTCCACCGGGTTGCCGGGTCAATGTGATCTCTCTCCTTGCTTCCTTGACACCGGCTTCTTTCCTGGGCTTACCAACAACCACGTTAGATTTGTTATCGCCTTCGGCCGCTTCTCTCCGAAGAAGAACTTTCTTTCCCTCAAGATCTAGCACGTTCATTCGGAACGGCTGTGTATCAATGGCCATGCCGGCAAAGCTTAATCGCCCATCATTGAGGACCGATTGAATCTGTCGACGAAAGACATTACAATCGTTAGTAGCATGAGAGAAAGAATTGTGATACTTGCAATAAGCACGTCGCCTTAATTCATCAGGAGACGGCATAACATGGTTAACTCGGATCACTTTGTCTTTTAACAAGGCATCAAATATTCTGTCACATTTGCCTACGTCAAAGCTACACTTTACCTCATCATCCCGGTTTTTTGCGAACCGGCTTTAGGTCATCACATGTATAGGGTTTGTCTTACTCGGCCAAACAAACTCGGATACGTAGACATTGGTTTCATCACCAGAGTCAGCATCGTATTCGACAGTGTTAAGCCGACCCCTGTTCATCCGATGCGAATCTTTGGACTCGTTGGCTCGGCTTTCATGAGCTAGAGCCCTCTCCTGGACCTGACCGACAGAGGAGAACTCGTGTCCTTCTAGCTTCTCTCTCAGATACGTCCTCAACCCGTTAAAAACTAAGTCGGCCATATTTCTCTCGGTTATCACCAAGCTATAACATTGGTTTCTAGTGTTTCTAAATCTCTTGACGTAATCGGATACCCATTCATCATGCTTCTGCCTAACCGACGTAAGATGAGACAACTTAACTCGATCTCTCCGGCATAGAAGTGTTCACGAAATTTCTGCTCCAAATGAAACCAAGTATGTATAGAATTGGGAGCTAAAGCCGAAAACCAAGAAAACGCAACCCCGGTTAATGACAAAGAGAACAAGCGTACTTTGATATGATCATGATTAGTCTCGCCTAATTGAGCCAAATATGACTAATATGTTCCCATGTCGATTTGTTATCCACCCCATTAAATTTAGAAAACTCGGGAACTCTATAACCGGGTGGATAGGGTTGTAAATCAAAATATTCGGGATAGGGCTTAACGTAAGTTCTAGGTTTAGGCATATACCCAAATTTGTCGTATCCTATTTGGTCCAATTTCTTCCTGAACTCGACCACTAAATCGTCCATATTGGCCGATTGACTCGGAACAGGAGCAAAATTGGTCGCAGGGCCGGGTTGCATCCAGGGAGCCGAATCTGAATTCGGCATTGACCCGCGTCCCAGAAGTTGCACCGCTGGTCCCGTCTGACCTGCCGGGTAGGGTGAACTCCGGATCGGAGTCGGACAAGGTAATGCGCTAACAACCCGGTTCTCCCTGTTCGGGCTCATCGGTTGTGTGTTCGATGTTTGGGCTTGGACAGTGTTTTTCTTAGCCTTTTCATGCTCCAGCATAAGATCATAAACATTGGTTGTACTTTACGAAATATGATACTGGATCTCGGCTAACTGTTCAGGAGAAAAGATACTGTTAGTTACAGCGGGTGTGTCGGTGTTGACGTTCAGAGGTACATATGCCGGTTCCTTGATCGGCGTAATTATACCCTGCCGATCAAACTTGAAGCTGGCCAAGTACAGCTCTTCATCTTCCCGCTCCCGCTTGAGTCGCAGTGCCTCGAACTCCTCGCTTCTCTTCTTTTTCCACTCATCTGGCCTTGGCATTGTGCCTCCGACAAATCCTTGATGATAGGCTTGATGATGTTGTCGGTGGTGATGCCGGACGGATCTGCAGCCTTAGACCCGGTCATTGTTGTCCGAGTAAAGTTAGAAATCATCCCTAGCGCGGAGTCGCCAAAAAGTGTGTTGCGATGAAAACACGTCACACGAACACGTCCTCGTGTACCCGCGGTGCCGGGGGAGATACTCCGCAACTCGCCCCGCGGGAGACCGACCTGCAGCGCGATACGCAAGACAGCAAGCCGGTTCTTTTGAACCAGATGCCCCAGCACCTCGGGAGGGACCCCGTCGGAGGATGCCGGCGACAATTGGCTGAGTTAAGCTGGATTGGACCGCTCTCAACTCGATTGTCGATATTCGATGAACTCTCACGAACTCACCGAACAACGGAAGCAAGAACAAGGCTTTGAGGGTAAAAAGTAGGGTTTGTATTGATTGTCGATTGTTTGCTTAATTTCAATCGGCCATCACCTCCTACATATATATATCGAGGCGGCTGGACTTTCCCGTACAAGCATTGTACTTCTACAAGGATTACAACTCATAACATAGGTCGGTTTCTACTTCTAAACTAGGTAGGATTCCTGGCCGGCGTCGTGTTGGATCTGGACTGCAAGTGTCGTCTCCGGCGTCTTTTTGGAAAGTTACCTTTTGTCCTTCCGGGTTGATCCCGAACTCCTTCTGGCGCCGCCGACCTCTGTTTTGGGCTTGGCAAGCATTAATTCACCTCGCGTCCGGCATCTATGGTGCAGCTTGTGGAATCTTCAGGAAGCTTCGGGTTTAACCTGCACCGAGTTCCGAGTAAGCCGAGTTCGGTCTGCCGAGTTAACGCCTGCCGGGTCGTCATCCCAAGTCCTCTCCGAGTTGTCCATTTCCTTCCGAGTGAACTTGAACCTGTGACCCGGTTTCTGACCAAAACCGAGTTAACTCCCGCCGAGTCAACTTATGCCGGGTCTTCCTTTTCTTGAGTGAACCTGAACCCGGGACCTGGCAAAAACGGGTGCTAATACTAATCTTCTCCATTACGGATTGACGGAAGAAATGGAGCAATGAGAGGCTACCCACATGTCGATCGCTGGACTGCATGCTGAGCGAGGAAAAAACAAATCACACCGAGGGGAAAAAGTCGAGGCCCCTAGAGGGTAGCTGCTGTGGGGAGGGAGGCGCGCGTCCGCCAACATGCGACCTATGTCAAGTAGCCACCTCTGGCGACCGCGGGCGACCTGCGACCTCCAGACGTGGAGAACCCAAATCCGTCCATGGGGACTCCAGAACCCTGGCAGTGGGATACGCAAATCGCAAAGCTCGTAGCTACCATGCGTGAAATGAAAAAAAACGTCGTAAGCTTTTAGTAAGCTACCATTCTCTAGTTATAAAATGAAAGGTCAGATGTTCTAGTTTTTTGTGGGATTTTCTAACATGTATATATTTTTTCCGTTTAAGTCGTCATAAGCTTTTAGTATATAAATAGATACCGATATATTTTAGACCAATTATCTGTACCATGCGTGAAATGAAAAAAAATAAACGTGGCCACCACCAAGTGTGCGCTGCCCCTCATATTCTCTGGCTCACGATTAATGCTTGCATGCATGCATGTCTGGCCTTTATATATATGTTCATGTGTTGTCCTCGATCTCCATCCATCATTTGTCAGGAAACGGGAGGTTGGAAAGAGATGGAGGACATTGTAATTTGCATCGTTGTAGGGTTGCTGGGACTTGCAGGTGGATTTTGTGGGTTAATGGCTGGGAACAGAATGCCCACAGTAAGTATATATATATGCATGATGGATGAAGTCAATCTTCATTTTACGATAGCTAATTGATCGACATATTTTTTTTTCATTGTTGCAGCGGGATGATATCAGCTTACACATGGGTGAGTGCGTGTACCCTATGAGCCCCGCTTTCCTGCTGGGGTTGGTCGCGTTGGCCATGCTGCTTCTGGCTGTCTCATGGATCACAGGCTGTGAATTCTGCACCGACAATCGTCGCGACGGCATCTCCAAAGAGATCTTTGTGTTGGGCATCATCAGCGCCGTCGTCTCATGGTTATTGACGATCATGGCGGTATATTTGTTCGTGGTGGCCCTAGTGGTGAACCGGCCCGGGAAGCGTGGTAAAGCCCCGTGCGACACCTATGTCCCCAAGGACAATTTTTTTGGGTGGGCGGGCGCCATAACATTTTGGGCCACATTCTTCGGGATCAACTCACACAAGCTGTTTCGCCGGGGCCCCACAACTAGCTAGCTCATCGACTACATGGATAGTTGCATACTGCTAGTAGCCAGCTAGCTCGTATTTTTTTCTATTTTATTCAGCTAATCATCCATGCAGCTAGAGTGTACACATATGTCCTTGTTTCACATGGTGGCCCCACAAATATATGTTTTTTTGTTATAATAGTTTGTGATTTTTATTGGTGACCTTATTAGAAATAAATTTGTACCAAAAATTGTTGTTTAGCCACTTTTTTATTGCTAGTTTTTTTTCTTGTAATAGTTTGTGTTTTTTTTTTTGAAATAGTTGTTGACTTTTGTTGCAAATAAAACTACAGAAAAAGGTTGTTGACTTTTGTTGTCAACAGCCTATGATCCATGAGACAGCTAGAAGCAGCATGGCCAACGCGACCAACCCCAGCAGGAAAGCGGGGCTCATCGGGTACACGCACTCACCCATCTGTAAGCTGATATCATACCGCTGCAACAATGAAAAAATATGTTGATCAATTAGCTATCATACAATGAAGATTGACTTCATCCATCATTCATATATATACTTACTCTGGGCATTTTGTTCCCAGCCATTAACTCACAAAATCCACCAGCAAGTCCCAGCAACCCTACAGCGATGCAAATTACGATGTCCTCCATCTCTTTCCAACCTCCCGTTTCCTCACAAATGATGGATGGAGATCGAGGACAACACATGTACATTAGGGATATTAAAACTGCACCAAAGAGGAGCTCTCTCAAGCCATCACAATTCTTGACCGTCAGATCGCTGTCTTTGTTCCATCACGGTCGTCTATTCGTTGTGATCCAAAGTCTCTAGGGAGGCTAATCTGGGCATCAAATTGGCTAATTGTGGTTAGTTTGCCCTATTCGCGAAAGCCAAGCTACTGAAGGAGAGAAGGGGCCGCCGCCAACCTCCGTCGAGTCTTCGTCTTGACCTGACCGATCCTGCACCGTCTACTTTGCCTCCCTGCGGTTGCTGCTCATTCTCCTCCATCTCGATCTGGAAACTGCACCAAAGAGGAGCTCTCTCAGACCATGACAGTTCTTGAATGTCAGATCGCTGTCTCTGTTCCATCACGTTCGTCTATTCGATGTGATCCAAAGTCCCTAGGGAGGCTACTCTGGGCATCAAATTGGCTAATCGTGGTTAATTTGCCCTATTCGCGAAAGCCAAGCTACTTAAGGAGAGAAGGGGCCGCCGCCAACCTCCGCCGAGTCTTCGTCTTGACCTGACCGAGACTGCACCTTCTACTTTGGCTCCCTGCGGTTGCTGGTCGTTCTCCTCCGTCTCGATCTGGAATAGTAGCGAAGCGGTGACGGTCGCAAACCCTAGCACCATAGGCGACCGTACATCGGGTTGAGGTCGACAATGATCATTGCAGTTGGTGGACGATGGGAGACACAGCGGCTTGTCGCCTTCTCCTCTTCTCCCCTTTTCCAGATTGCTTGTGTTGCGATGCATTCCTAGTGGCACTGGTTGAGGAGATTATTTCCATTCATTTCTGTCAGTTCCCTTAGGATCGGCTCTGTCCGCTTGTCGGAACGGGAAGGGAGCAAGCATGAAGCACAAAAAATGCTATAGCAGATAAAAACATCAAACTTGTGCTGAGCATCTACTTCCCCCCACCCCTCGATTTGTAGATCCTGAGTTTCACCTGGTTTAATTTGTTTCCTTTTTTCGGGTCTGGTTGTTGCTGCTCCCGGACGATTGCCATATCAATAGAGTTGCTTCAGGTTCACCATGCCTCCCTCCCTGTCAAGCACCATGCACCAAGAAAGCAAGGTGCATCTCCACATTTTCTCTCTTCTATTTGTGTCTACATGCATATTTGTATATTTGGTAAATTGAAGAGGAGTGGTTTGTGGGCGGAACAAGTTGGGTGTTGTTGTATGCTTTCATGTCCATGGCAAGTTCATAGGATAGAGTGTCCAACTACTACTACGAAATAAAAGGTACACATATGTATAGTCATAGTTGTTAGTGCTGATCGTGTCATTTCTTAATCCCCATGGCGTAGAATAAGAGGAAAGCATTGTTACATCTTGAAGCAGATAGTGTACAATCTCAGTTCAGTATTTATAGTGACATTATATTGCTGTAAAGCATACAGTAGTCTTTTTTGCCGGCGTATGGATTTTTATTTTTTTCATATAGTTTCTTTTTTCTGTTCATGCTGCATCTTTTGTTGACCCTTTTCTTGACGCCGACTGAGCTTTGCATGTTGCTGAGGAACATAGACTGTAGTAGATGATATGCGCAGTTTTATTCTAATATTCAAGAAATTAGTCATATATTTACATAATGATGAGTTCATGATGAAGAGCTTGTGAAAATAAAAATTTATGAAGCTGACAAAAAAACTCATTTGGTTTACATTAATAGTGTTACAGTTTTAATGTAAACCCAGTGTACAGAACCTCCCACACAAGGTGGGTTTGGGGGAGGAATTATAGGAACCTAGTCTTACCCCTGCAAAGTGCAGTGTAGGGTTCCAACCAACCTCCCTGCACTGTATTTTGCAGAGGTAAGACTAGGTTCCTATAATCCCTCCCAAGACCCCACTTTGCGTGGGAGCCTCTGTGCACTGGGTTTACATTAAAACGGTAACACTATTAAATCTTGTTTTAGCCTTGATGGAATACCTTGCCCTTTTGTTGAATTTAGAAGGGTCTTAAGATATACCACATTCCATTAGTTGTCTCCAATGGATGTTACCTACCGATGCTCTTTTTATTGATAGTTTAGGCCATGGTATTACCAGACGGTGATTAAGACCATTCACACGATTTGGAGACTGGCTTGCGTTGAGTGACCCCAGATACAATCCCTATTTTTAGGAGATTGAAATACTTTAGCAAGGATTATAGTTGACCACTATTGGAGACTGGACCTATTGTCCCGGGCCGTGAGGGCCTTTTGTCGCGGTTGGCCAACCGCGACAGCGGAGGCGGGACTAATGGTCCAACCATTAGTCGCGGACCTGTCACCAGCCGGGACAAATGGTCCTCATCCTGGGCGTGCTAGGGGCAGAACCTTTAGTCGCGGTTCGTATAACGGGCCGCGACTAATGGTTATCTGCCGCGGCAGAAATTTGGGCACTTTCTGTGCCGCGGCAGAGAGTTCATTTTGGTTAGGGTTTAGGGTTTACTAATTCTCTGCCGCGGCAGAAATTTGGGCACTTTCTGTATCGCGGCAGAGAATTCATTTTGTTTTATTTTATTCATTTATTTTCTTCATTTCAAAATAGTTTTCGTATATTTCTACGCTACCACATACCGTACACGATCGAGCATACAAATATATACAACTTTGATAGTTACATGGAGATCACAATTACCGGGACTAAGCCCGTCTATTCGATTACATGGCCCGGCATCATCGGTTGCGCCTATTGTTCACACTAAATTCTCCGGTGTCGTCTACCATCTCTTTCAGCAAAAATCCCGCCAGTTCCTCTGCAATTGCTATTACGCGTTGCTCCGGTAGGACCTTTTCCCGCAATCTCTCAAACTATATAAGAAAGGGAGATTAATATGAACATCAATCATGATAACAAAAAGTGAGATAATAAAATAATGTTGTGAAGAGGCCGGCGTTTGTGAGCCCGGGCGCACCAGCTCCCGGTGCTTTTCAAAAAAAATGAAAAATCAAAAACTTTGCAAAAAAATGCGGAAAAAATCATGCGCGTACCTGACCATGGTCCGCATCGCTGTGAAAAATTTCGCACCAAAATGTCATCGTACGCGACCTGGGCGAAAATGCCAAATTTCTGACAGCAGGTGAGATCCGGAATTTTGAATTTCTTGTCAGAATTTTGTCATTTTTCCCCAGGGCACATACGATGACATTTTGGTGCGAAATTGTTCATGATGGTGCGGACCATGGTCAGGTACGTGCATGATTTTTTTCGCATTTTTTTGTAAAGTTTTCATAATTTTTTTGCTCCAAAAAACGGGAGCTGGTGCGCCCGGGCACCGTTGTGAATTTCCATGTTGTGAACGTATTTCTTACGTCGACTCTATAATCTTTGTGCTCAGTGGTAAACGTGCGAATAAACTCGCAAACGTAGTATCCACATAGATGCGTCCCCGATGGTTGCCTCGCGAACTTTACGAGAATAGAATTCAATCAAAATAATATTCTAGCATCAAAATAATAACTGTATTGAAACTAGAAGTAAAGAGATGCGCGGTCATATCTCGTACTACTTACCGAGACCGGAGTAAACGTCAGCTTCTCACTAAAGGAACACTTCACCACACTCTTGAATCGGTTCCAAACCCTACCCAGCAAAGAAAATGAATTAATGAATGAGTTTAATTCATTACCTGATATCTCATGAAATCAACGAAAGAGACCGATATAGCGCGAATATTACCTCTGGAGCATGTCCTGCATGTTGCGGAACTCTTCCAGGTTTGTCTTTAATGGGTCCATGACATCAACTATTCCCTTATCAACTCGTATGTCTAGCAGAATCCAGTGAAAGCTGCACCCGTTATATATACGTCAGTAACTCATCAATTACGAGTAAGTAAAAATTAGTGTGTACAAGACAGTAACACTCTTACTCGAAGTTGTAAGGAAACAATATGTGGTCACAGTAATGTTGCTCCGTTAGAAACCTTATAAGGTTTCCCGCCGTCTCGTCGGGTTTCGTCGTCAGCGTTTCTATATGTACTTTATCTGGGTCAATGAACCCAACACTATAGACCTTTCTTTTACAAGACTGCATCTTCATTCTGCATAATATAGAGTACAAAAGGATATATATAATGAGAATAATTACAAATGCAATGAACTGAACAAGTTATATGTAGACAATGAATTCAACAACTTACAGACAATAGCAACTCATGAGAGATTTGTCGAGGGCGTCCAAATTGAATAATTGGAAGAGTTCTGAAAAGTCAACATGGACCTCTTCGGCTCGGAAGAAGTACTCTGCTGGGACTTTCGCCACGATCATTATTCTGTCCCGCTTTACCACTCTCAAGTACCATTGATGCAAATTTCGCATTTGTGTTGGCAGTTGTTTCAACTTCTGTTCGCTGACCAAAGGCTTCCCTGGGACATATGTAGGGGCTACATCAGCCATGGGTAACTTGTCGTCTTGGGAACCTAACAGTTCAGCAACAGTCACACCCATAGCGGGCGCCAACTTTGCAGCTTCTACCAAATCCTGCTGCTGTGCCTGAGGAACGTCTTTGGATAACACCTTGAGGGGTGGGATTGATTGTTTGGCCTGTTCTCCGAGCTGGGGAACGTCCCTTCGTTTCCCGCTTGCACTTTTACTTGCTTTGCTCCCGCTTGCACTTTTACTTGATTTGTTCTTCTCCGCTTCCTTCCGAAGTGTGCGTGCATAGTCATCTGGCTTATGGTGCAACTCATATTGCGATTTTGTGTTCATAAAATCAACTTGCCCACTTTTTTGCTTCTTAGTGTATACCGGGGTGGGCTATGTTTTCTTCTTTGCAAAATGCGCATCTTTTTCAGCCTTTGCGATCACTCTGCGATTTCCTCGTCAGTACGATCGAAGTTCTGATGGGAAGATTCTTATGAGGTAACTCGTGGGAGGGGCGACCTTTTTCGTTTTGGGCTGCTGCGTCGTTTAGTACTCAGCGACGAAGCCGCTTCCGCTTATTGTCCTTTTAGCTGGCAAAGGCGGCGGCGAAGACGGCCGGCCCAGTCCGGCGGCAGAGATAGAGATGGACTCGCGCTGTGTTATCATAGTCTTGGGTGGGCTTCTTGTAGGTGATGGTGACCTGCGATGACTCGAGGCGGTGTTGGACTTGGCGCCGAGCCTGGCAGCTTGATGTTGTTCTTGTCCCATAGAATGATACCACCCAGTAGTACTTCTCCGAGTGTCTTCCACCTTCAGGTCCATGGATGTCAAGCTCCATTGAGTCAAACCCATTTACGATTTCATCCACCCCGACTTTAGCATAGCCAGCTGGAATCTCACGGCCATTCCAACGTGCCTCAGGTGGACAAGGTAAAGCAGTTCCGACCGCCACCTTCAGGGATATGTTCTTCACCTTCTGATGGAACTCACAAGATATCTGCTCCTTGATTCATCCACGGGGTATCCGGGACCGCCATCTATCATCCGTGCACCGTCAGACGGGACCTATCGATTCAAGCCACGCTGCTTCTCCGCAGAGAG
Source organism: Puccinellia tenuiflora (assembly GCA_012064385.1). Taxonomy (NCBI): domain Eukaryota; kingdom Viridiplantae; phylum Streptophyta; class Magnoliopsida; order Poales; family Poaceae; genus Puccinellia; species Puccinellia tenuiflora. The sequence goes on along the minus strand of QRDG01000296.1, from coordinate 93,466 downwards.
GGGCCTGGCAGTAATATCGAGTGCAGGATCTTGCAGCGCTCTCCCTCTAAGTTCGTCAATCTGCTGCTAGCTCTGCTTGTCAATTCTGCTAGCAAATGGTTAACTTGTCTTCCTCCTCCTCCTCCCGTCGCTTCTTGCTCTCGATCAGCTTCTATAAAGTATCTTTGTCTTTAGGGAAACCCAATCTCCCAGGGATAACTAGGGCCAACGCCTCGTGTTCGTCCTCCTTTTTCTGGATTCCCGAGGACCTTGTCAGCAAGTCTTTCTCTCTATCAGCACGGAACTTTAATTTACCCTCTTTAATTTCTTTCACCACTTTCAGCCATGTCTCCCCTGGGTACCTTATCCCCTCACTGCAAATAAGATCCCCTTTCTCCATGTCATACTCACTCCCATGCGCAAGGAAAAAATTCGTGCCCTCTGTTCCCATTCGTCGCGAATTGGTTCTGGAACGATCCCTTAGCAAGCAGCGCTTCCTCTATTTATCCCACTTTGGCATGGCAGTCGCGTAGCCCCCTGTCCCGAGCTTATGGTGATATTTCTTTTTCGCAGCATTTGTCTTGGCTCGTGTTGACTTTTCCGTAGCATCTTCTGACTTCTTGTACTTCACAAATGCATCCCAGTAAGCCTTCTGCTTCACTAGATAGCCCTCGAATTTTGGAGCAGTATTGGTCTTCTGATACTCTTGCCATAATGTTTTCTTCCACTGCCGGAATAGTTCGGCCATCTTCTTAAGAGTGAACACCTTGACTTTGCCCCTCAATGCAGATGTGTCATCCTCTTCCTCACATTCTGGGAGGGTGAAATGTGCCATGAGGTCATTCCAAAGACCATCTTTATACCTTTAGGCAACATACTCATTATCTTCCACCCCTTTGGGCTTATTCCACTCTCGAACGGTGATGGGGACGCGATCCCTAACCATAACTCCGCATTGTTTTACAAATTTCTTTGCAACCTTTATGGGTTCCAACGGTTCGCCCACTAGTGATATCTTCGTAATTGTATAATGCGCAGATGCGGCCAACTTTTTGGCCGGGCCTCGTTTGGAACATTTGCTCGATGTGGAGGCCTAAGAGAAGAAACATTCGTCAATTCATATATATACAACTCAATTAATGCATCTACTGACCATCGGACTTCATATATATACCTTGCCGGACTTTGTTAAGGGTCCATCATCGGAGCCGTCGCCTTCTCCATCATCAGAGGCGTCGGCTTTCCCCCTCATTTTGGTCGACCTCTTCACCTCACCGGATGGGTTCAGATACATCGAGGGAGATTCGGGTGGATCAGCACCGGTGGCGTTGTGGATTATGTCCTCGAGAATTTCTTCTTGTCTTAGGTCTCTGCGGATCGGACTAGGTGGATCCATAGTTTTCTGCAAAATGCACACAATATCAGTATCGCATAAAATATTGCTACATAAAATTATTTATAACAAAAGGTGCATAATTGTTAAAGTTCAACAAAAAAATTCTAGAACTAACACTAACATGATTTTTGGCAGTAGCAATTCATCAAACACCTATACAATTAATTCTAAAATTAATTTTGCTAGAACTAACACTATTACAATTGCTAGAACTAACACTTAATTCTAAAATCTCATAAAATAATTTTGCTAGACTAACACTAACATAAAATAATTTTGCTAGAACTAACACTTAATTTTAAAATCTCATAAATTAATTTTGCTAGAACTAACACTAAATTCTAAATCTCATAAAATAATTTTGCTATCTACAAATTGCTAAAAATGCTAGATTTTATACAATTTGCTAGAACTAACACTAACATGATTTTTGGCCGTAGCAATTCATTAAACACCTATACAATTAATTCTAAAATTAATTTTGCTAGAACTAACACTAACACTTTATACAATTGCTAGAACTAACACTAACATAAAATAATTTGCTAGAACTAACACTTAATTTTAAAATCACTAAAATCTCATAAATTAATTTTGCTAGAACTGACACACTTAATTCTAAAATCTCATAAAATAATTTTGCTATCTACAATTTGCTAAAAATCGGTGGTTAAGGAGGAGAGGGGTGCCGGCGGCAGTCTGACCTAGGGGACGGCGAGCTCGCGGTGGCGCCTCGGGCGCGGGGGCGACCGGAGTTAAGGGGCGGCGGCCGGAGTTGAGGGGTGGCGGCCGCTCGGGCGCGGGGGTGGCCGGAGTTGAGGGGCTCGGGCGGCGGAGGAGGCGATGGCAACGGGCGCCGAGAGGAAGGCTTGTGCGGCGGTAGCTCGGGCGACGGGCGCGTGGCGGCGGAGGCGAAGGGCGCGCGGCGGAGGAGAGCGGTGGGCGTGGCGGAGGAGAGCGGCCGGCGGAGGAGGCTACGGTGGTGGTGGAAAATTTCGGCAACCTGACGGCGCTATGTCAGAAATGGCCTCCGGTGTCGCGGTCTGAGCCACGCACCGGGAGTATATACACGCCACTTAGTCGCGGGGCGTGGAACCGACCGGGACAAAAGGGGGTCTTTAGTCGCGGGTTGAGCCACGCCCCGCGACTAAAGGGGGGGGGGGGGGGGGGGGCGGTTTCAGATCGCGCGCGCATCGCAGGCTTTAGTCGCGGCTGGTGGTACGGGCCGCGACTAATGGCCCAAAATTTGCGCGCGCTGGGCCAAAAAATGTGCTCGCGCGCTGTTTTTCTTCTGTTTTTTCAAATACTTACTCACAAATGGATTAACTCTACAAACATTTGAATATTTGAATAAATTTGAGAAAACTTCCAACATGAAAAGTACTTGAATTTGAATAAGTAATCCAAAACCATTTTCTGTTTTATAAAATAATTATTGTAACTGTACAAACTATTAACAATTTTGCCATTTCAATTAAAAAATGGATGAACTAATATTTTTTTTGCATATTTGTGAATCTGGAGCCAATGACAACAGTGGATCATTTGATAATAACTAGTTCATCGACCGAATACAAATCATTTATACGGAATGACATAACTGGATAATTTGTCCTAACAATCTTAGTCATACTCCTGCCTAGGCCTATAATACTCGTCCTCGTAATCGCCGTCGTCGTCGCTGTCATCGGACGGCGCTCGTGGCTCCCACCTCGACGGGTGAGCACGCCTGGACTGGATCTGAGGGTAGCGCAGGCGGGGGTTATCGCCGGCCGTGATGTAGTTCATAACGCCCTGGAGAGTTCGGCCAGCCCACCACAGCTGACGGCCGGCCTCGTTGAAGTCCGAAGGAGGCGGGCCGTCCCCCTCGTACCTGGCGAGCGCCCTCTCACGCCGATTGATGAAGAAGGCGTCCCAAGTCGGGCGGTAGTCGGGATGCCAGCGGGGATCCATCCGCTGCTCCGGCGTGAGCTCGAGGTAGTAGTGGTTCGTGATGGCCGCCCGGCGCGCCACACCATGAGGGACAGGATGGACCGGCACGCCTCCGGTGCTCAGCATCCAGCCGGCGGGGACGCAGTAGCCGGGCGGGCAGGGGTAGTTCGAGGCGGAAAGCTCCTCCGCCTGACGGTAGCTTAGTACGGTGGAAGCCATGGAAGAGTTTAGATGTGATATGGCAATGGCGGCCAAACCTACATATATATAGTGATATGGCAAGAAGCTAGCACACGGATAGTGTGTTTCCTTCGAGCGCTTGTGAGCTATTTGATCGGAAGCACACGGATCGTGTGTTTGTTTAGAGCGCTTCTGAGCTGTTAGATCAGAAGCACACAGATTGTGGGGCGTGGCTCAAGCCGCGACTAAAAGCATGTCTTTAGTCACGGGTTGAACCACGCCCCGCGACTAAAGGTGGGTGCGGGCGGCGGTTAGGTTTTAGTCGCGGCTTTTGAGAAACTTTCAACATGAAAAGTGCTTGAATTTGAATACATATGCATGAATATCACACACATCTCCGGAAGTTGATAGTTTAGGTCGCAAGTTTTCAAAAGCAAGTAGTAACCTAAACTACGATGGCGATCACAGACTCTGAAACTAACTTCGACCGGTTACTGAGCCGCGGGGTGCTGAGCCGCCGGCGCTGCGCATCCAAAGAGAAGGAACCCTCACAGGGTCATAGCTCACGTGAGAAGGAACCCTCTGAAGAAATGACCACCTACTGTCATACTGCCTATCCAATAGATACATGTAGCGACGGACATGCTCATCCTCCTCCCTGATACGGCGACGTACCACCTCCTCGGAGGCCGGCTCCCTCTGCACCGAGCGTGGCCCACGCGACTGCCACCACAGAAGATCCGGGTCGACGACGTCACCCGGATTCCTCACCAAGCTGCGCGTCCCGGAAGGTAGCACCTCCCAGTGCCAGCCCGGTGGAGCCCAGTCCCGCACATCGCCCCTTTGATCCACATGGACATCGTCGCTGACACCTAAGTCAATGGAAGAGTGATGAGGTTGCAGATATGAGTTTAGATGTGATATGGCAATGGCGGCCAAGCCTACATATATATGTGATCAGGGCCTTTAGTCCCGGTTCGTGTTATCAACCGGGACTAAAGAAGCACACGGATCGTGTGTTTCTTTCAAGCGCCAACATTCATATATAACATTTTTAATTTGGATTTATAGTTCACAAGATATGAATATAATTATGTTTGCAAAAGAAATAAACAAAAAAAAGGGGTTGGCCTATATTGCCGTAGATGGGATACGAACTTGGGCCACCAGGGAAAAGAAGCAGGAGCACTACCGCCTGGTTGGCTCGGTGTTGGTGATTGAACAAGGATTGGGATTTACATGAAGGAAGTCAGGCGCTGTTAACTGAATTTCCAGAGAAAGGTTTCAGACTTTGGGATGCAGTGTGACGGGGATGAAAAATAGCAGCAGGCCGCTGGTTCTTGTGCGATCTGGAGGCCGATGATGCAGCTGGGTGCGACGTGTTGGTGACCAGCTGCGGAGGGTGTGGTGCTTGGTGTGCAAGGGGCGGGTGCAGGTGCAAGAAAAGAAGCAAAGGGGCGGGCTTGCTTGCTGCCGTGGTGGCCATGGCGGCTGGAGCATGGGGACGACCGGATCGGGGATGCGGCGACGGATTGGAGCCAGGGAAAAGGGGAAGAAGGTGTGGCTCACCTAGAGGAGGCTGATGGAGAACGGAACAGCTCGGAGACGAACAATCTGGCCGGATGTAGAGGAAGGCGTGCTCGGCGTCCCTGGTGCGCGCGCGGCGGACGACGTCGAGGAAGACGAGCTCGAGGCGACGCTCCGCTGCATCCCAGCACGCTCCAGTGGACGAGGAAGTGGAGGAGGAAGAGGCTCAGCTCATAGACATAGATTTTTGGCTCGAGGATGCTCGTGTTAGAGTATATATTTGTATATTGTAGTTTCCCCATGTGTTAGGGGGTTTACTGTATATTTGCACTGTACATGTACTATATATTGTGGCATTTGGCCCCCTGGTAATACAAGCATCTATTACCCTAACATGGTATCAGAGCCGTAGGGTTTTTTTCCTCGCAGCCGCAGCCACCGCCCGCCTCGGCATCTCGCTGCCGCGCCCAGTCGCCGCCGCCGCCTCTTCCACCCTCTGCCCACCCGCCGCCTCCCACCAATCTCCTCTCTCCACCGCGCCACCTCTCTCTCCCGTGCTCCTCTACCCGAGCCCGGCCGCCGACCTCCGCTGCCCTCCTGCCTCCCGAGCTCCACGCCGCGGCCGTCCCCTTCCAGTCGCTGCGCCCGAGCCGCCTCCTCCCGCCGCCGACCTCCGCTGCCCTCCTGCCTCCCGAGCCGCCTCCTCCCGCATCCGCGTCTCGTCGCCGACCCGAGCTTGCCGCTCCCTCGAGCTCCCCGTTGCCGGCCAGCCCTCCTCCGGCCGAGCCACCTTCCCCTCGTCGCTCAGGTGCGCGGCCGACCCCATCGGCCCTCGGCCCCGCGCCGGTCGTTGTTTGCTTGTCTCGTGAAGCTGCTGCTGCGTTGACCCGATCGGATCCAACTTTCAGTTTCCAAAAAAAAAAAACAGGTACAATGTCTTCCTCGTCGGGCTATGTTGCGATTCGTCACTGCCCGGTGATTTTTGATGGCGCGAATTACCCTGATTTCGCTGCCTTCATGCGCGTCCACATGCGCGGTCTTCGTCTTTGGGGTGTGCTTTCTGGCGAGGTCTCCTGTCCGCCGCGCCCCGTTGCTCCTCGAGCACCCATTGCGCCGCCGCCTGTTACCCTTGCTCCCGATGCTACTCAGGAGGTCAAGGATGCAGCCCAGAGTGCTTATGATACTGCTCTGACTGATTATGACAAGGAGGTCCAGGAGCATTCTACTGCTGTTGCGACGTACCGGCTGGATCTGACTGATTACGCTCAGTGGATAGATGAGGATGCTCGTGCTGCTGCTGTCCTCACTTCCAGTGTTCTGCCCCAGTATGCTGCTGAGTTCATGGGTCTTCCCACCGTTGCTGCTCAGTGGACTTTTCTTCGTCAGCGCTATCAGCCGTCTGGCGATGCTCTTTACCTGTCCGTGGTTCGTCAGGAGCATGATCTTCAGCAGGGTGATTCCACTATTGATGAGTTCTATACTCAGAGTGCTGCTATTTGGCATCAGCTTGATTCTCTTCGTACATCTGTGTGTGGTACCTGTCCCTGCTGTCTGACTGTGCGCGCGGATCTGGATTTTCAGCGCGTCTATGAGTTCTTGTCGCGGCTCCGCAAGGAGTTTGAGCCGCGTCGTGCCCAGCTGCTTGCCCGTGGTCGTGTTCCACTCTCTGAGGTACTAGCTGAGCTTCGGGCTGAGGAGACTCGTCTTCGTGGTGCTGGTCTTCTTGAGGTTCCCTCTGTACTTGCTGCTCGTGGTCCTCCTGTGCCGTCTGCTCGTGGTCCTCCTGTGCCGCCAGCCTCGTTGCGGTCTCCAGGACCGCCGATACTCTCTTCTCCTCCGGCCCAGGGTCAGAGTCAGCCTCAGCAGCCCCGTGCACCTCCTCGTCCTCCCTGCGCCTACTGTGGCAAGACTGGCCACGATATCTCGAGCTGCTGGAAGAGGGATCCCAGCTTACGTCAGCAGTACCATGCTCGTAGGCAGGCTGGTTCTTCAGGGTCTTCTGCTGTTGCCCAGGCTGGATTGTCAGGATCTTCTGCTGCTGCACTGTCTGATCAGGACATTATCCGAGGTCTTCGTAGTCTGCTCGCTGCTACAGGCTCTTCCTCGACGGGTACTGCTTGTTCTGTGCCTAGCTCTTCTGGCACCGTGCGACCACCACCTTCTACACAGTCAGGTACGTCATCCCCGTGGTATCTGGATTCTGGAGCTTCTTTTCATATGACTTCTGCGTCTTCTATTCTTTCTGCTCTTCGCTCTTTTATTTCTCCTGTCCGTGTTATCACGGCTGATGGTACCTCTCTTCCTGTTTCCAGTCGAGGCACCCTTTCTACTTCCTCTTTCTCTGTTCCTGATGTTTCTCATGTTCCTAGTCTTAAGATGAACCTGTTTTCTGCTAGTCAGCTTACTGATTCTGGTTGTCACGTCATTCTTGACGCTGATTCTTGTGCTGTTCAGGACCGTCGTACACAGGCCCTGGTTGGAGCTGGCCCTCGCAGCCTTGAGTCCCCGGGGCTATGGGAGTTAGACTGGCTTCGCGTTCCTTCCGCTGACACTTCATCAGCCAGTCCTCCTGTGGTTGCTGCTTCTGTCACTGGCTCTTTTCAGCAGTGGCATCATCGGCTGGGTCATCTTTGTGGCTCCCGTTTATCGTCATTAGTTCGTCGTGGTCTTCTGGGGTCTGTCTCAGGAGATGTGTCTTTACATTCGTGTCAGGGTTGTAGGTTAGGCAAACAGATTCAGCTTCCCTATCCTACTAGTGCGTCTGTATCTCAGCGACCTTTTGATTTAGTTCATTCAGATGTTTGGGGTCCGGCACCCTTTGCTTCTAAAGGGGGCCATCGATACTATATTTTGTTTATTGATGATTTTTCACGGTACACCTGGTTGTTTTTTATGCGCTCTCGCAGTGAGGTACTTGCTATTTATCAGCGCTTTGTGGCCATGGTTCGTACTCAGTATTCCACTCCTATTCGTGTGTTTCGTGCTGATTCTGCAGGAGAGTATATCTCCCAGCACCTGCGTGGTGTCCTTGCTGAGCAGGGCACCCTTGCCCAGTTCTCGTGTCCCGGCGCTCATGCTCAAAATGGTGTCGCCAAGCGTAAGCATCGTCATATTCTTGAGACTACCCGTGCTATGATGATTGCTTCCTCTCTTCCGCCGCATTTCTGGGCTGAGGCTGTTGCTACGTCGGCTTACCTCATTAACATTCAGCCTTCTGCTGCTCTTCACGGTGGCATTCCGCTCGAGCGTCTCTCTGGTAGCTCTCCAGACTACTCGACTCTTCGTTTATTTGGTTGTATTTGCTATGTCCTTCTCCCTCCTTGCGAACGCACCAAACTGACTGCTCAGTCTGTTCAGTGTGTCTTTCTCGGATACAGTGATGAGCATAAAGGCTATCGCTGCTGGGACCCTGTTGGTCGTCGGATGCGCATCTCTCGTGATGTCACGTTTGATGAGACGTGTTCCTTCTATCCTCCCCCCACCTCTGGTACTTACCCGGTGGATGATATCTCTTTTCTTCTCTTTCCTGACACACCTCCTGATGTCCCTTCTCCTCCACCTCTTCCTTCTGATGCGCCCCCTTCGTTCGTGCCATCATCTCCTCCGTCTAGTTCTCCTAGTTCTCCTCGTTCTCCGGCTTCAGATTCTTCCTCTTCTGATGAGTTGTCTTCTGCTGATGCGTCTCCTAGTTCTCCACCTCTTCCGCCTGTTCGTCCGCGTCGTCCTCCAAACCGTTACTCTCCTAGTCAGTATGGTCTCTCTGTTGTCTCCGAGCCGACTACTTATGGGGATGCTGAGCAACATCCCGAATGGCAGCTTGCCATGGCTGAGGAGATTGCTGCGCTTGAGCGCACCGGCACCTGGGATCTTGTTTCTCCACCTCCTGGTGTCCGTCCTATCACGTGTAAGTGGGTCTATAAAATTTAGACCCGCTCTGATGGGTCTCTTGAGCGCTATAAAGCGCGTCTTGTGGCTCGTGGCTTTCAGCAGGAGCACGGCCGTGACTATGATGAGACTTTTGCTCCTGTGGCTCATATGACCACTGTGCGTACTCTTCTTGCTGTTGCTTCTGTTCGACGCTGGTCTGTGTCCCAGCTTGATGTTCAGAACGCTTTTTTAATGGCGAGTTGAGTGAGGAGGTTTACATGCAGCCTCCTCCTGGGTATTCTGTACCTGATGGGATGGTTTGTCGTCTTCGACGTTCTCTTTATGGCCTGAAACAGGCCCCTCGTGCCTGGTTCGAGCGCTTTGCTTCTGTGGTGACTGCTGCTGGTTTCTCTCCTAATCTTCATGATCCAGCGCTATTTGTTCACACATCCCCTCGTGGACGCACTCTTCTCCTTCTTTATGTTGATGATATGATCATTACTGGTGATGATCCTGAGTATATTGCCTTTGTCAAGGCTCGTCTTCGTGATCAGTTTCTTATGACTGATCTTGGTCCTCTTCGCTACAAGCATCTATTACCCTAACAGCTCGTACTGGCGTGGACGACGACGGCGGCCGACCTCGGTGCTCCAGGGCACGCACGGGGCGAGCTGGTTTCCGAGGCTCCGAGGTTGGAGAAGAGGGATCCGAGGTGGGGATTCGCAAGAGTGAAACTCGGGCTAGCTCTTGGACATTTATTGCTTGGTTTTGGGAGCACCGAGAGGGTGGCGAGCTTCGGTCCCGATCTTGGCCATGGCGTGCACGCGAGTGAGAAGGCAGAACGAGGCGAGGGAAGAGGATGGCGGCGGCGCAGAGGGGAAAAGGAAGGAGGCTGCTAGGGTTAGGGGAAAGGGGCACCCGGGGGCGGCTTTATAGGCAGGGGAGTGGGGTGGCGTGGCATGGCGCGGCGCTGCGAGGGCAACGGCACGGGAGCGAGGGTGAGAAAGCGACGTGCTCGTCTCCGTACGAGGGAGACGACAGCGTAGGGGGTTACCGGGCCATGGGCCGACTTCGGGGAAAGGTGGGCTGAAAGAGAGAGAGAGGAGAGAAGAGAGAGAGGGAAGGCTTCGGCCTGCTCTAGTTTTTTTTTCTTTTTCTTCTGCCTTTTTCTTTTTCCACAGAAAGGGAAGAATAAGAAAATAAAATAAAAGAAGGCCAAAGATTATTTTTACCAAAGATAAAATTATTTGCCACAGGTATATTTGTTTGTCAAAACAAAATCATAGTTGGTTTTATTGAGATGAAAAATATTTCATACCAAAAATAATTATTTAAACACATGTGATGATGGCATAAAATAACCCATTTTATTTATTTTTGAAATTTTGAAAAATCACAAATGCAACAAAAGGCATGATGATGCCATGATGATGCAAAAATAAAAATAACAAGCAATTCTAATTTGGGGGAAAACCCCGGGACATTACAGGAAGCTAAAGAAAAGGTACTCCCCCTCATTTAATTGAGAGAGAATAGGGCGATAGCGATAGACACAGGAGCATAAATAGACTAAAAGAGGACTCCCGTAGAGGAGAGGGGAAACCCGCTTAGATAGGGCGGTAGCCCAGTTTTTATTGAATATCCTTTCCAGTGCTTGTATTGTATTGAGGTATACCGAAGATATGAGTCAAAGTAGGTAAGAGAAGGGGGCTTTCACTATTATTAAGAGTAGGGCTTTAATTAAAAGAGTAGGCCCTTCGTATCTTTCTATGACCTCCAAGACGAAGCGAGAAGGATAGGCAGAGCAAGAGCTCTTAAAGTCTACCCGGGCTAACTTCTTCATTCTTTGATCCGGGGCGGGCTTCTTCCCTTATATACGATGACTTAGATAGAGCCTCCTTCTTTGATCCATTCATTGATAAAGTCTTCGGGGGTTGTTTACCTTTTGAATCGACAGTAGAGTAGGTTTGATCTTGCTTTCTCAATCTTTCTTTGTTCCTAGCCGTGTAGTAGATCCGGCTTTATTCGGCTAAATATAAGTGTGTGTGGCCGTCGTATCTGCTCGCCCCCTTCTTCATTCATCCATTTAGGTCAGAATGACTCCAGGGAACCTGGCTCGGGAACAGCCCTAAAAACACACAGTAATAGAGTCAAATCTCTGAAATATAGCATTTTATCTCCTAAGTAGTAGAAGGCTTAGTATCTGAGTTGATCCAATAGAGTCAGAACACACAGTAGATCCAGATTCCACACATTGATGTGGACTGGGGAGAGAGCAGCTCTGTGAAGCTGGGCGTTCTGTGTGATTATGGAGGAACTGTAGTACTCGCCCCAAAATGCAAGCCAGGATAGATACTTAAAGAAAGGGGGAGCGGTGGGCCTTCAAAAAGGAGCGAGGGAGTGATGGGCAACCTTAGTCTATATGTTGCTCGTGAGCCGCCAAGTACCAGTCTCACAACAGTACTGGTGTTAAAGGATCGGTCCTTCACTTGCGGATCGTTCGCGAGTCAAACTCGCTCTCTTGCCACGCCTTTGACTCACGAACTCGAGTCGGACTCATTCACTACTGACTTTTTTGAGGATCGTTTGTTCTTCACTATCTTGCTATGACCCGCAGGGAGCGCAGCAACCGACGGTGCATATTATCATATAGAAAGAAGCGAAGCGTAGCGATTCGTACTACCGGAAAAGTGTTGCTAACCGCTAGGCAATAGAGTCAGCTAACGGGGTGGGGCGCAAGCAAGCGTAGCAAATCACATAGAGTTGTTCCTACCTGCCAGTGCGCAGATAGATAGGGCGGGCGAGCGCAGGGATGGATGTCTGAGCGGTTGAAAGAGTCGGTCTTGAAAACCGAAGTATTGATAGGAATACCGGGGGTTCGAATCCCTCTCCATCCGCGAGGTCATAAGTTCTCTCTTGCCTTATCTATAGATAAGAACGAATCTCCTCGACTCGACTGATATGATGGATGGAATGGGTAGAAGGTTGAGGTTATTGTGTGTTGATTTAGTTAGGACTTTGTCTCCCTTTCGTTATCTTCCGCCCTAGGTGGATGACCTGTGGGAGCTAAGTCGAAGATCTCGGTGTCTTCGTGAGTGGTAGTAGCGATTGGAGTTTTATTTAGGCCCTATGAAGCTTAACGGACAAACAAAGAAAATGATAGAGACTTCTGGAGGGTGACGACCTTAATGAATCAAGTATTCAGGTGGCAAAGTTATTAGCAACAACTCAAATTCATGAATACTTATTGCACTTGCTTCTATTATCCTGGCACATTTAGGTTTTGATCTGAGGCTATCCTGGTCTGCAACCTTTTGAACTGTCTGTTGAATCCATGAGCAGGAGCATCAGCAGGATCAGTAGGAGAGGTGCCTCTGAGAGTGGCTTCAATCTTACTATCAGCCAATTAATACATTCGACCTTAAAATACGGATTATGAGGTATACCTCCCCTAGTAAAAAACAAAGTGTGAGTTTTCGCTACCATCATTGCAAGCCTAGTGTACTTCTTCGGCAAGCAACAAAGAGGACGCTAAGAGTCTTGTAACCTATACCGTGAAACCGCATCATTCTTTTGAAACCCAATGATGGGAACATCAGCTTAAGGGATGTTATACCCATTGGATGATGAGAACCCATAAGGTTCTTAATAGATACAGGAGAACAATCCACTGTGAGACCCTTTACTCGGAATCTCTTAGCGAACTCAGCTCCAAGTAGAAACTCTGGATTTCACATCTGAAATGCTAACCCTTAGCTCCTCCATTATGGACCGGTAGGAACGGGCCACCTCCTTATCAGCGATGACTATGTCATCACCTAAAAGAGCGTAATCCCAAAACCGTTTACCTGGGTAGACATGTTCTGCCGCAACCCACACAATAAAGTGAGATGGGCCAGGGCGAACAAGGGCCAGGAAGACAAATACCCTAATGGTTGACCCACAACGAAACTTACCATTGATCTCCTTTGGGTGTTTCCTTTTAACAAAAGGAACATTGAAAGTGTTTGTAGCCAACGTGCTATTAACACAAGCACTAGCAAACGAACTCCCGAATAAGTGTTCCATAACATGGAATAACACTCGGAGAGACATTCGATCAGTAGCAGCTGTGAAATCAGAAGAGTAATAAGCCTTCCAATTGACAATACGATCCAGAGGTTACGTCTGATGGAATGTACCATCAGTAGGCAATCGGGATAGCACATGCATCACCCATTCATGAACTGGCTTCAACAAGCGCGCTGGTTTACGTAATTGCCAATGGTGAAAATACGCCTTTTGGCCCTCCCCTCAACTGCTTGCCGTAAACGACCTGCCCGATAGAATCCTTTATATGGATCATCGGTTGTTGGAAGATTCAAACATACGTTCGCAAGCATCCACATGACGATTAGTCTTCACATAATTGAGACTATCCAGAGCAAACCTCAACCGATGCGGCCAAAGAGCAAGTGGACTGAACTGCTCTCCCTTACTATGAAGAAAACGGAGAGTAGAACCTAACACTTTAAGCTCTAATGACCAGTATCTTTGGATACGGAGACCGAGGAAGAGTTCCTCCAATCTCTTTAAACACACTCTAATTGGGGGTCCAGATTCCAGGTCGGAACCCACGTTATCCCTTGTTTAAGGGGAATAGATGAGATCCATGGCATATATAACAGAGGCAGACCCGGTTTAATGACACCTTTCACAATATCATTAAGCCCCGAACCTCGTCCTCAGCAGTCAGAGGCGTGATAATTGATGCGAACGTCCTCTTAGACTAAATCTATTTTTATAAAGCTATTATGATGCTCGCTTCTCTTCGGTTAGATTCCTCTCGAGGAAGGAAATTGTGCTTCTTTAGTTCTACATTCAAATTATTCTGAGTAGATGGATACCAGGACTTTTCTGAGAAACTGGGATTTGGGAACTTTGTGGGATCCTTGGTAGAGCCATTTGGAGCGGAGGGTAATCAGTTTATGACAAAGACTGTGCTTTCAAACACGACACCCAGGGGAATGGAGGCTTTGTACATAGTTGCAAGACGTTGCTCTACAATGTGTTGGTGTTGACGCTCTGCGAGGCCTTTCTGCTCAGGAGTGGGGGGACACGATTTCTGGTGAAGAATAGCAGGGAAAGTACGATTCACTTTGTTTTTGCTTCTGGAATTTCTCTCCGAGTTGGCTCGCCCATCAGCCTGGGCAATGGCCATTCGCCTCAAGTACTCATGCGCCAGGATCTGTCGCTTCTTAAACGATGGCTAAAGATTGAAAGACTTTGGGCAAAGTACACCTGCCAAACAAACTCTTGTCCAGAATCTGTAATTTGCTGCCTAAGCTTTAATGGATCAGAAATCACTCTATCCCCATTTTCCAATGAAGAAATCTTACATTTCCTCTTCTTGCCACTTGGTTGGTTTCTTATTAAAGTAAGCTGTGTTTGAGTATTCTTTCCACAACCATTGTGCACATCCTCTTTTCTGCCTTTGAGTAGAGCTCCTCCATTTCATATATCTTCACAAGTTGAGCCTCTAGCTCATATCTGAGTGTCCATTCCTGAATGGTCATGTTCCTCAGCCTTTTTTTCAGTGACCTCTATGCTTGCTTCTAATAAGATTGTCTTTACGGATACTGGCATGACTGTACTCATTAACATTCCAACCTCTCAAATACTTTCTAAAGGATTGGGATACATCTTGCCAATGATCCTTCATATTAACTTTGCATCTTGCTGGCCATCTAGAAATAACCTCTTCTTTTCAATTCTCTTTCAACAACCAAGCTGTTTCAAACCTAAATTTGTATGGGATAAAGTTCTATCTTCCCTTCTACCAATAAAAGAGGTGGATGATCGGACCCAGCCTGAAGCAAACTTCTAAAAGAAGAAAAAAGATATATGAACTGATGAAAACTCTATCAAGCACTTCTGAAAGAACAAGCTATGCCCGGATGCCTCCTAGAGGGGGGGGGGGTGAATAGGCGATTAACACTTTGTCGGTTAAAGGCTTGATAATTGCGGAATAAAACTAGGTGTTTAAATTAACAAGCTAACAACCTAAATACTAGGGTTACCTATGTGCACCAACAACTTATGCTAAGCAATTCAAGCAACAGGTGATAGCAAGACATAAACTTCAAGCGCGAAGGCTATCACAATGTAAATTGCATAAGTAAAAGCTCGGGTATAGAAATAACCGAGGCATACGGAGACGAGGATGTATTCCCGAGTTCCTCCTTGTTAAGGGAGTACGTCTCGTTGGAGGGGTGTGAGCTCGCCACAAGAGGCCGACTCAAGATGCCATAAAGTCCTCACCCTATTCTCCGATGAACCGCACCCAAGGGATTGGTTCACCTTCCACTATCGGAATCCTTCGAGGCGGATTCCGGAGCCCTTTACAACTCTTCTTGGGGCACACACCCACAACTCAATTGGGGGCTCCCAAATCGTGCCGAAGCTTCACAACTCGAAGACTTCGCGGCACCTCCAACCGTCTAGGGTACACGATGCACCCAAGAGGCAACAAGCTCTTGGGAACACAATGCACCCAAGAGTAACAAGCTTCTCAACCTTCAACTTCACGTATCACCGCGGAGAGAGCAACCCGATGCAACAAATGCAAAAGGCAAGAACACACGAAGTGTTCAAGTCCTTCACTCTCAAATTCCAACCAAGCAACAAATGCTTTGGGGGAATAAGAGAGGAAGAACAAAGGGGATGAACACAAAGCAACCCCAAATCTAGATCCACTAGGTTCCCCTCACTTAGAGGAGGATTTGATTGGTGGAATGGTAGATCTAGATCTCCTCTCTCGAATCCCTAAGTTTGGGCAAGAATCATTGGAGGGATTGAGAGGAATCGAGCTCACAAGGTTAGCAACAATGGAGGAGAGAGGAAAACAAGTGACCAAGGTGAGCAGCCAGCACTTGGGGGAAGAAGGGGGCTATTTATAGCCTCCCCCAAAAACTAGCCATTGGAAAAACGAGGGGCCGGAAATTCCGGGTTAAAGGGCCGGAACTTCCGACCGGGGGCCGGATATTCCGGGTCTTACACCGGAATTTCCGGTGCCCCGGAAATTTCCGGAGCAAACCTCCGGTGCAAAGTTCCGGACCCCCACCCGAGAGAAAACGCGAAAATGACTTAGCCAAATTTTCCTTGGGCCGGATATTCCGGACCAAAGACTGGAAATTCCGGACCCCCGGAAATTTTCGAGGAAACTTCCGAGGCAAAATTCCGGACCCCCTCCAGAGAGAAAAGCCAAAAATACTTAGCCAAAAAAGCTCAGATGAAAATATGGGCCGGATATTCCGGTGCAACGGCCGGAACTTCCAGGGGCCGGAATTTCCGCCCCACAGAAAATAGCAGAAATTGCAATATGAAAATGGGCATATCTTTTGCATCCGGACTCTGTTTTCGATGATCTTGGGCTCGTTGGACTCGCAACGAAAAGCTCTACAAGATCATGCAGAGAAACATCATTGTCCATCATGTGAGGAGGAAATCATAAGGAGAGAGTTTGACCTCTCTTAGAAGAGACAAACCGGAAACACCTCCAAAATAAAAAACGCAAGAAGGTATTCATGAAATCCATTTTTTAAGAACTAGAGCTTGGTATGGAGATGAACACAAGCTATAAATTCTCACATGGATAAAATCGAAATAAGAACCAATAAAGATGATTGCATGGATGCAAAGGTTTGTGCTCTCTACGACGATACGATCACGATATACGGTCGAGAGCCCCTCTTGATAGTACGGCTATCTATCCTATAACCCGGTCTCTCACTAAACATCATGAGACCGGTAAAATAGAAACCCTATCAAGATCATACCTTTGCCTTGCGCATTAATCCACTTGAGGTCGATCTTCATCTCCTCAAGACGCACCACCTTTCTTGATTGCGCTTCGCTTGGTGAAGATCCACATGATGCTCCCCCATACACCAAGATAGGAGAAGCACCACATAGACAAATATTCACTTGGCCTTTATCTTCAAATGGTTGGCAAGATCCAAGCATATGACATCTTCTTGTTGATCATCTTGAACTTGAACCACACCACTTGACACCGTCCTTCATGAGCTACACGAGATCTTCCTTTTGATGCAAGCTCATGACAAGACACCTAACCCAACATAGATATACCAAGCACATAGATCATGGGTTAGTTCACAAGCTATATTGACGAGTGCTTACCATACCATGAGATCACATGATCCCTTATGGTACATTACTAGCCTTGTGTGTTGATCAACTTGCACACAGCCTTGATCAACATATAATCTTCTTCTTCCATTAGCCTTGATTCCAACATATGGAGATCAAGCAACGCAAATGAACACATCCTACAATAAGCTCAACACAAATATTAGTCCATAGAGATTGTCATTAATTACCAAAACCATGCATGGGATCAACCATGCACTTTCAATCTCCCCCATTTTGGTAATTGATGACAATCCCTTTTTAAGAGGGTTATATAATGAATAAAGCATCCTTGTAAGACAAACGAGCAAGGATGCAAGCGCATTAAAGGCAAATGCAACAAAAGCATAAAACCCAATTCCCTTAAACCCTCTAAACTTCTCCCCCATTGGCATCGATTGCCAAAATGGGAAGAAAAATTTAGAGAGCCAATATAATATGAGTTCCTCCATAAAGGTGATGGCAATCCCTTTTGATGAAAACTAGAGGAAATCAAACTATATTGAGGATCAAAAGATTGCAAGAGGGATGAAATCATTTTAAACATCTCCACAAAGGAGAAAAGCAATCAAAAAGATCCAAAGCGAGAGTTCTAAATAAAAACGGAGAAGCTCCCCAATGTTCATGCACAAATAAGGAGTGCACAAATATGGAATCCTCACTCCCCCAAAATCATCTAGAACACTCAACAAGTGCAAGAGTGCATAATGCAAAAGCAAATCATAGCACTTGCACCAAAGATGTGGTTGAGCCAAAAAGAAGATACCAATTTTTTAAAGATTCAAACATAAGATAGGCCCAACCGAGATAAACGAAGATCTTTAAAAACGTATGTTCACAAGCTTAGGGATACCAATTGGAAACTAAAACCAATTGAAAATGCCAAAAGCTAGTGAGAGCAATTAGACAAAGAAAAATCAACATGCTCACCATGGTAGGCATGAGGACAAAGATCTTCAAGAGATACATGAGTGTGCAAAGATACCAATAAACAATAAGACACACACTCATGAGACAAAATTGGAGCCACCAAAGAATTATAGATGAAAACAAGATAGCTCAAAATAATTAGGATACCAACTAAAAGGTGACCTCTCTCATATGTATAGGTTTCTAATTAGACAAACCATTGAAGATATACATCCGCAAAGAAACATATACATACGAAATGGTTCGGGAAGAAAAGAGAACAAGGTATCCAAAAGGAAGTCATAAATATAAAAATGAGATTGTTGCTTAAAAGCATAGCTCATAGCTCATTAATTATCTCATTGTATATAAATGAACTTCAAATATATCAAATGCATCACACATATCACTAAGGGAACAAGAGATAGTGGAGATGCTTTGAGTTAGGCAACAAGTATCACAAGGAAATAATATCAATTGAGGAAAAGGTTTTTGCAAATTCAACACACATATCACAAAGATATATTAAGTGAAGGAAAAGGCCAAAACCACAACAATTGCATATAAGAGCTTTCATGCCAAGAAGCAACCTACACAAGGTTGGAACTAGAAAAGTATGCATGGGTAGATACTTGTTACCGATATGGCATTGGTGATGAAGAAGATGATTCCTTGTTAGTCATCAAAGCTTGACTCCTAAGATCACATGGTGAGAACACCTTCCTTATGAATGAGGCAAGCATCCAATGCATATCCATTGTACCTAAAACAAAATTCAAGCACAAAAATGGTTCCCAAACTCATTGGGTCCCATAGTAGTTAGATAAACTACAATATATAGGACATACTCCACATAAATATGTGCATATAGATATGAAATTGAATTTCATGCACATCTTAGCCGATTAGGATTCGGTGGAGCATACCCTATATATTGGATCAAGAAAGACTAGCATGCCATACAATATATATACTAGTAAATATACATGCATAGACTTACAAGAACCAAACGAGATACAATTGGACAAATACACCAAGTAACCAAGAAGAGAGCACACCAAGGTGTGACACAAAAAGGTTGTCCAAATTATATCAAAATCCAAATCAACACATGATTGAGGAAAAATCAAATCAACAAATGATTGATTCCAAAACAACATCAACACATGAAGTGTGATATCAAAAGGAATCAAATCAACACAACAAATGATCGATAAGGCACCAATTGAAAATAAGATACCAATTAAAACAACAAATATCAATTTAGGAGAAAAGATACCAAGGAAGAAGGTGATACTTGACCGAATTAAGTAAAGTAAAATAAGGAAAAAGGTATCAAGACTCCCACAAAATATCAATCGGAACAATATCTATGGAGGAGATAAAGTTCCAATTAATACCAATTGAAGGTATCAAAACAAAAGATAAGGAATCAAATGCCAATTGAAAGGATGAAAAATTGATAGATGGGATAGTGTTCTAAATAAAAAGGAATGCTCCCCCAAGATTATGCATTATCTTATATATTTGCATTTGAATACAAAATGCACACACAAGGGATCATTACTCTCCAAATTTTATCTATAACACTAAACACTACCGATTGAAAAAAAAAGGATCCATTCAAAAGGCAAGGAAGGTAATAGATAAAGCAAATCAACGCAAGAGCCAATGTGAAGATGTTCTACAAAATCCACCACAATTACTAGAATCACTTGTCATGGACAAGGAGTATATCACTACAAGAAATATGCCGACTGGTGACCCTCAATTTTGGTCACTAAAAGGTCACAAAGTTCCATTCATGACCCCTCTGTGACCAAAAACCGATGGTCACATACCGAGCGACTAAAACGGTCGATCATGACCTTTCCAGTGAAATGGTCATAATTGTCTATGACCAAATTAGAGGGTCATAACATTTATGACCAATCATTTTGGTCATTGGATGTCTGACCAGTCCACGTCAGATCCTACGTGGCCAATCCTACGTGGCAAAATTGTGATGAAATTAAAAGGTCACAGATCTGAATCAGCCCAATCCACAATGGTCATCCACATGGGCCAAGCCCAACAGGCTAAGACCAAACATTTCAGCCACTTTATTTGATGGGCCGTGGCATTTTAACAACATATTCCATTCTACTGAATTTGGCCTTTTCAGGTCCATTTCTTTTTTTTATTTCGGAAATTTGGTTTATACTAATTTCAAAAAGAAAATCCAATACTTCGGCTGATGCCTTTTTTCAGCCCAATTATTTCGTGAAAAATGTTTTTATCATTCAAAGTGTTTGGGCCCAGTGACATACATCTAGCACTATTTCAAAATCATATCAGGGAACACCAGGTCGAATTCAAATCATGCATCATGTCACATCACATAACACATCTCACAGGTTCACATAACATGACAAATCATCTCAATAATACAACATTTCCTTACTCAAGAATATAATACATGAACAGAGGTAATACACACTAAGACATCAATGACTTCATTGCTCTCTCTGATGTGATATGATCGAGCTTCGACAACTTGCCATCCTACAAAAATATTATATTGCACAAGAATGGATCAAGAGGAAGGAATCAAAAAACAGGCTCCAATCAACAAGCATACAATTATAAAGATCAGTATTAGATGGAGATAAGTATTACCTTTAATTCATCACATGATAAGGAATGCATCAAATTCTTATATAAGAAAGCTGTACCAGAACTCGGAAGTGTTATTTGAACCTCTTTTTGGCTATGTAACAGTCTACTAGTCCTACAATTGACATTTTTCCCATTCATTCCTTCATTAGTTTTAGCAATCAAAGTTGAGATGTAATTTTCTTCACTAGTTCTGGGTTTTACACATGAATGGCAATGTAACGGGTAACTATGTAAACGCGGAAGTTCACTAGTTCCGCGTATCACAACTTGAGATGTAAAACATTATAACAGTGTCGCATACTCAGATAATGCATTTAGCAAAGAAGACAACTACATTCAATTTAAAATGGTCTATTTTCACCACACAAGCAGGTTTGGACATTTGCATTGAATATTTGAACTACATACAATCTCTTCGACCAAAATAAAGAGCAAACCAAGAAGCTTCGGGCATCTTCACAAAATAAAAATATAGAGAAGAAAGTCGCAACCTTATTACCTTCAGGCTGGTGGCACATCAGATCAAACAGACTGTCGTAACCTGCATATACAACAACTTGTATCATCCAGTGAAACAAGAACAAAAGGACAACGACAGCATGGAAAAACATAATAGCAATTGGTAAAATGGGAACAAAGATGGATCTGGGTGGGAAGGTAGATACTTGCCTCGGTGCGAGCCCGTGGGGCAACGGGGTCATTGGTAGCGAGGCAGCGGGGGTTCTTCACCTCCGTCGCGTCCCACCTTGGTCACCTTTGGGGAGGAGAACTGGTCCGCATCATCATTCACGCTGGCCATTGCAGGTACTCTTCAATGTAGAAGTCCACCATGCGCTCCAGCCAGCAACGGTGAGGAAGACCTAGCCAGAGAGGATCTGGTCAAGAAGTACACATGAGAAACCTGGGGGTCAGTAATAACAGTATGCACCTAGCACAATTAGAAAAGCTCATGATGTAATGAAAATAAGAACTTGGAACCTGGGATACAAATTGATCTTAAAAATGAATATTGTAAATCTCCATGTTTAACAGCAAGAATATGAGAATAACCTAGTTGCTAATTTAACAGTTGACAATCCTTATGTGAAGTTAGTGCTAATTATGGTGTAAATATCAACAAATATCATCTAAAATTCAGTTAAGCTGTTTAATCAATAAGCACCTACAAGCATCAATTGCATTTTTCAAGCATGTTAGTACAATGCAGACCGAGAGATGCATGTAAATCTCATGCATGACATGCAATGTCTCGACTTTAGGAAAGCATTTCTGGAAGTAAATATCACCTAAATGTAACTTATATAGTGCAAGTAAATATCACCTGATAAGGTCTATATGCTCAATAGGTAGGGCTGGACTAAATCAACACAAACAAATTGAACTTTTTAATTCAAGCAATATTATCAAACGCATGCATCAATAGTTCAACTTGTGATGAGGACTTGAGTCAACGCCATATATTGGAATTGGCAGTAGTAATTTATGTTTCATAGAGTTTATATATACATTGTCCATTAGTTGATGAGGATTGATGCAATGCATGGTGGCTTGGCAACCATAGTCCAACAAATGCTAGTAATTCCATCATATCACTGGTTTGATGGAATGCATCTGACTGGTTTGTTTTAGTAGTTCAGGCACAGCAGTGTAAACCCACACAAATTCTAGCAAATCCATCATATCAAGGACTATGTTTTATCAGGTTCATATGTGGCCTCACATAATTCGTATACTGATCACTACTGGAGTTCCCAACTCAATTGACTTACAGAATCCGCAGCGAGCATAGCCAATTACTCATGTAGATGTACTAACCTCGTGGCTGACAGAGATGGTGGTTACGACGTCGAGTAAGCTGGTCCCAACCATAGAGAAAGATCGACAACAGATCCATGCGAGGCTCCAACTCCTGCCCGTCCGGTCCACCCTCCAATCTGTGGTTATCTGCAAGAAGTAAAGAGGGAGATTGAGCGAGTCAATCCGAGAGAGAGAGGAGAGGGAGAGAGAGAGGGAGAGAGGGGGGAGGACAGTGACGCCGGCAGCAGCATGCGAGGTGGACGACGGCCTCCGACGCTCGAGTCGGCGCCGTTGCTGTCCTGAAGGCCGGCGTGTAGCGCCGCCATCGCAAACCCTAGGCGGGCCACGCGCGCGCCGCGGCGGCCAGCTCGACGGAACGACGCGCATCGAAGCGCGCACACATGCCGGCGAGCAGGCCAGCCGCGACGCATGGCTCCTGGGCAGCGGCAAATCTCTCGTCGGTGGAGCAGGGGTGGCGGCGCTCGATCTGGGTCGGTAGGTCGAACATGAGGGGATGGGGCGGAGGAGAGGAGGGGCGGATGGAAGAGGAGAGCGGACGTGGCTAGTGGAGGAGGGGTGGCGGCGGCGGAAAACTGGATCGGGGAGAGGGAGAGAGGCTGAGAGGGGAGAGAGCGAGGAAGGGGACGAGATCGGCGTGGAGAACTGGAGATAGGGTTTTCCGGGGGGGGTGGCGGCGACATCTGCTTTTATTCCAGACGCGCGTGCTCCCGCCCGTCGGATCAGTGTCCGACGGCTGCCGGTGATCCTGCTGTCCAATGGGCTGGGTCAGATTCGGGGATCAGGGAGTAAGAGCTGGGCTGAGCAAGTTTCGGCCCAGTTCAGCAGAATAGTGACAGAAAAAAAAACTTGATTACTATATTTTGAAAACGTATAAACTCAACGAATAAATTAGCATAAAAAGTAAATACACAAGTCGTGTCCATATGTGCACAAGCCTGTATCTTGAAATGGAGAATAATGTTGTCGAAGTCTCGAAGAAAATTTTCATTTTCTTTATACAAAAAATCAATTTTCATTTTCAAGGTGCAGAAAAATGGTTTTTTTGTGAAGCACCTACCAAAATATGTTGCAAAATTGGAGCAAGCACCTATGAATTTTCATTTTCATTGAGTCATTACATGTGACCTAGTTACCAGAAAAAAATATAAACTTGGAATACGACAATTAACTTGAAAAAGTGTTCACAGAATGAGCTATCATGAACAAAGATTCATGGCTTTTAGGGCAAATGACCAATGTTATGGCCACATTCATGCATAGTTTCTTCAAATGACCTCATATTGCGCACAAACGTGCATCTTGAAACCACGAACAATGTTGCCGAAGAAAGTTTTTATTTCCCTTGCATAAAAATAATTTTTTTCATTTTCGGAGTGCAAAAAATGAGTTTTTTTTTGTGAAGCACATACCAAAAATATGTTGCAAAATGGGAGCACTACATTTTTTTAAATTTTAGACCACATTTTATGTACAAATAACCAAATATCTGCCTCTCAAAAGGTTTCAATCCACCTCTTTTGAAAAAGACAAAATTCTGTCGATTAGCTAAAAGCGGGTCAAATTTGAACTACGGTGCCTCGTAGTTTTCTCGTGGATTTCATAAAATTAGTTTTAGATAAAAGTAGCATTTCATCAGAGATACACCAAGAGTTTGGCAAGGTTCAACCCCTAGCTACGAACGGTCATGTCCGCCGTTTGACCATATTTGAAACAGGCATAAAGAATTCAAAAAAATTCAAAAAAATGGAAAACCTTCTCATTGAGTCATATACATGTGACCTAGTTACCAGAAAAAAATATAAACTTGGAATACGACAATTAACTTGAAAAAGTGTTCACATAAATGAGCTATCATGAACGAAGATTCATGGCTTTTAGGGCAAATGACCAATGTTATGGCCACATTCATTGCATAGTTTCTTCAAATGACCTCATATTGCGCACAAACGTGCATCTTGAAACCACGAAACAATGTTGCCGAAGAAGTTTTTATTTCCCTTGCATAAAAATAATTTTTTTCATTTTCGGAGTGCTAAAAAATGAGTTTTTTTGTGAAGCACATACAAAAATATGTTGCAAAAGGGAGCACTACATTTTTTAAAATTATTAGACCACATTTTATGTATAAATAACCAAATATCTGCCTCTCAAAAGGTTTCAATCCACCTCTTTTGAAAAAGACAAAATTATGCCGATTCAGTTGAAAAGNTTTAGTTTAGTTTTCTTACTTTTTTAGTGAAAACTAATGGTTCACTAAACGGTTGTTTGTGTTTAAACCAATATTTCGCAAGATTCAACCCCTAGCTAAGAACGGTTGTGTCCTCAATTTTGACCGCATTTTGAAATCGGCATAAAGAATTCAAAAAAAACAAAATAATGGAAATCCTTTGCAATGTGTCATTATATGTGACCTAGTTTTGAGGTAAAATAAGAAACTTGGAATATGGCAAATATCTCGAAAAAGTGTTCTCAGAAATGAGCTACCATGAACGAAGATTCATGACTTTCAGGCCAAATGACGAATGTTATGATGACATTCATGTCATAGTTTGTTTAAATATGTCCATATTATATACAAGCGTGCATCTTGGAATGGAGAACAATGTTGTCGAAGAAAGTTTTCATTTTCGTTACACAAAAAAATCATTTCTCATTTTCCGAGTGCCGAATATGGGTTGTTTTGTGAAGCAACTACCAAAAATATGTTAGAACTTTGAACCACAGCAATTTATAAAAATATTAGACCATATGTAATGCACAAATAACCAAATGTTTGTGTTTCAAAGGTATCTATACACCTCTCACAAAAAAGACAAATTTTTGCCGATTCGATTGGAACGGGTCAATTCGAACTACAGCTGCCTCGTAGTTTACTCGTGATTTTTGAAAAAATATTTTAGGTGCACAACTATCTATTTCATCAGAGTTAAACAAATATTTTCGCAAGATTCAACCCCTAGCTAAGAACGGTCATGTCCTCAATTTTGATCGCATTTTTGAAATCGGCATAAAGAATTCAAAAAAATCAAAATAAAGGAAATCATTTGCAATGTGTCATTATATGTGACCTAATTTTGAGGTAAAATAAGAAACTTGGAATATGGAAAATATCTCGAAAAAGTGTTCTCAGAATGAGCTACCATGAACGAAGATTCATGACTTTCAGGCCAAATGACGAATGTTATGATGACATTCACGGCATAGTTTGTTTAAATATGTCCATATTATATACAAGCGTGCATCTTGGAATGGAGAACAATGTTACCAAAGAAAGTTTTAGATACAAAATTAGCTATTTCATCAGAGATACACCAAGAGTTTGGCAAGGTTCAACCCCTAGCTACGAACGGTCATGTCCGCCGTTTTGACCGTATTTTGAAACAGGCATAAAGAATTCAAAAAAATTCAAAAAAATGAAAAACCTTTTCATTGAGTCATTAAATGTGACCTAGTTACCAGAAAAAAATATAAGCTAGGAATACGACAATTAACTTGAAAAAGTGTTCACAGAAATGAGCTATCATGAACGAAGATTCATGGCTTTTAGGGCAAATGACCAATGTTATGGCCACATTCATTGCATAGTTCTTCAAATGACCTCATATTGCGCACAAACGTGCATCTTGAAACCACGAACAATGTTGCTGAAGAAATTTTTTATTTCCCTTGCATAAAAATAATTTTTTTCATTTTCGGAGTGCAAAAATGAGTTTTTTGTGAAGCACATACCAAAAATATGTTGCAAAATGGGAGCACTACATTTTTTAAAATTATTAGACCACATTTTATGTACAAATAACCAAATATCTGCCTCTCAAAGGTTTCAATCCACCTCTTTTGAAAAAGACAAAATTCTGCCGATTCAATTGAAAGCGGGTCAAATTTGAACTACAGGTGCCTCGTAGTTTTCTTGTGGAATTTCATAAAAATTAGTTTTAGATACAAAATTAGCTATTTCATCAGAGATACACCAAGAGTTTGGCAAGGTTCAACCCCTAGCTATGAACGGTCATGTCCGCCGTTTTGACCGTATTTTGAAACAGGCATAAAGAATTCAAACAAATTCAAAAAATGGAAAACCTTCTCATTGAGTCATTACATGTGACCTAGTTACCAGAAAAAAATATAAACTTGGAATACGACAATTAACTTGAAAAAGTGTTCACAGAAATGAGCTATCATGAACGAAGATTCATGGCTTTTAGGGCAAATGACCAATGTTATGGCCACATTCATTGCATAGTTTCTTCAAATGACCTCATATTGCGCACAAACGTGCATCTTGAAACCACGAACAATGTTGCCGAAGAATTTTT
Organism: Puccinellia tenuiflora; assembly: GCA_012064385.1. Classification (NCBI taxonomy): domain Eukaryota; kingdom Viridiplantae; phylum Streptophyta; class Magnoliopsida; order Poales; family Poaceae; genus Puccinellia; species Puccinellia tenuiflora. Next base: position 66,694 of record QRDG01000296.1, on the reverse strand, counting down.
TTATTTCCCTTGCATAAAAATATTTTTTTTCATTTCGGAGTGCAAAAAATGAGTTTTTTTGTGAAGCACATACCAAAAATATGTTGCAAAATGGGAGCACTACATTTTTTAAAATTATTAGACCACATTTTATGTACAAATAACCAAATATCTGCCTCTCAAAAGGTTTCAATCCACCTCTTTTGAAAAAGACAAAATTCTGCCGATTCAACTGAAAGCGGGTCAAATTTGAACTACAGGTGCCTCGTAGTTTTCTCGTGGAATTTCATAAAAATTAGTTTTAGATACAAAATTAGCTATTTCATCAGAGATACACCAAGAGTTTGGCAAGGTTCAACCCCTAGCTATGAACGGTCATGTCCGCCGTTTTGACCGTATTTTGAAACAGGCATAAAGAATTCAAACAAATTCAAAAAAATGGAAAACCTTCTCATTGAGTCATTACATGTGACCTAGTTACCAGGAAAAAATATAAACTTGGAATACGACAATTAACTTGAAAAAGTGTTCACAGAAATGAGCTATCATGAACGAAGATTCATGGCTTTTAGGGCAAATGACCAATGTTATGGCCACATTCATTGCATAGTTTCTTCAAATGACCTCATATTGCGCACAAACGTGCATCTTGAAACCACGAACAATGTTGCCGAAGAAATTTTTATTTCCCTTGCATAAAAATAATTTTTTTCATTTTCGGAGTGCAAAAAATGAGTTTTTTTGTGAAGCACATACCAAAAATATGTTGCAAAATGGGAGCAATACATTTTTTAAAATTATTAGACCACATTTTATGTACAAATAACCAAATATCTGCCTCTCAAAGGTTTCAATCCACCTCTTTTGAAAAAGACAAAATTCTGCCGATTCAGCTGAAAGCGGGTCAAATTTGAACTACAGGTGCCTCGTAGTTTTCTCGTGGAATTTCATAAAAATTAGTTTTAGATACAAAACTAGCTATTTCATCAGAGATACACCAAGAGTTTGGCAAGGTTCAACCCCTAGCTACGAACGGTCATGTCCGCCGTTTTGACCGTATTTTGAAACAGGCATAAAGAATTCAAAAAAATTCAAAAAAATGGAAAACCTTCTCATTGAGTCATTACATGTGACCTAGTTACCAGAAAAAAATATAAACTTGGAATACGACAATTAACTTGAAAAAGTGTTCACAGAAATGAGCTATCATGAACGAAGATTCATGGCTTTTAGGGCAAATGACCAATGTTATGGCCACATTCATTGCATAGTTTCTTCAAATGACCTCATATTGCGCACAAACGTGCATCTTGAAACCACGAACAATGTTGCCGAAGAAAGTTTTTATTTCCCTTGCATAAAAATAATTTTTTTCATTTTCGGAGTGCAAAAATGAGTTTTTTGTGAAGCACATACCAAAAATATGTTGCAAAATGGGAGCACTACATTTTTTAAAATTATTAGACCACATTTTATGTACAAATAACCAAATATCTGCCTCTCAAAAGGTTTCAATCCACCTCTTTTGAAAAAGACAAAATTCTGCCGATTCAATTGAAAGCGGGTCAAATTTGAACTACAGGTGCCTCGTAGTTTTCTTGTGGAATTTCATAAAAATTAGTTTTAGATACAAAACTAGCTATTTCATCAGAGATACACCAAGAGTTTGGCAAGGTTCAACCCCTAGCTACGAACGGTCATGTCCGCCGTTTTGACCGTATTTTGAAACAGGCATAAAGAATTCAAACAAATTCAAAAAAATGGAAAACCTTCTCATTGAGTCATTACATGTGACCTAGTTACCAGAAAAAAATATAAACTTGGAATACGACAATTAACTTGAAAAAGTGTTCACAGAAATGAGCTATCATGAACGAAGATTCATGGCTTTTAGGGCAAATGACCAATGTTATGGCCACATTCATTGCATAGTTTCTTCAAATGACCTCATATTGCGCACAAACGTGCATCTTGAAACCACGAACAATGTTGCTGAAGAAAGTTTTTATTTCCCTTGCATAAAAATATTTTTTTTCATTTTCGGAGTGCAAAAAATGAGTTTTTTTGTGAAGCACATACCAAAAATATGTTGCAAAATGGGAGCACTACATTTTTTAAAATTATTAGACCACATTTTATGTACAAATAACCAAATATCTGCCTCTCAAAAGGTTTCAATCCACCTCTTTTGAAAAAGACAAAATTCTGCCGATTCAGCTGAAAGCGGGTCAAATTTGAACTACAGGTGCCTCGTAGTTTTCTCGTGGAATTTCATAAAAATTAGTTTTAGATACAAAATTAGCTATTTCATCAGAGATACACCAAGAGTTTGGCAAGGTTCAACACCTAGCTATGAACGGTCATGTCCGCCGTTTTGACCGTATTTTGAAACAGGCATAAAGAATTCAAACAAATTCAAAAAAATGGAAAACCTTCTCATTGAGTCATTACATGTGACCTAGTTACCAGGAAAAAATATAAACTTGGAATACGACAATTAACTTGAAAAAGTGTTCACAGAAATGAGCTATCATGAACGAAGATTCATGGCTTTTAGGGCAAATGACCAATGTTATGGCCACATTCATTGCATAGTTTCTTCAAATGACCTCATATTGCGCACAAACGTGCATCTTGAAACCACGAACAATGTTGCCGAAGAAATTTTTTATTTCCCTTGCATAAAAATAATTTTTTTCATTTTCGGAGTGCAAAAAATGAGTTTTTTTGTGAAGCACATACCAAAAATATGTTGCAAAATGGGAGCAATACATTTTTTCAAATTATTAAACCACATTTTATGTACAAATAACCAAATATCTGCCTCTCAAAAGGTTTCAATCCACATCTTTTGAAAAAGACAAAATTCTGCCGATTCAACTGAAAGCGGGTCAAATTTGAACTACAGGTGCCTCGTAGTTTTCTCGTGGAATTTCATAAAAATTAGTTTTAGATACAAAACTAGCTATTTCATCAGAGATACACCAAGAGTTTGGCAAGGTTCAACCCCTAGCTACGAACGGTCATGTCCGCCGTTTTGACCGTATTTTGAAACAGGCATAAAGAATTCAAAAAAATTCAAAAAAATGGAAAACCTTCTCATTGAGTCATTACATGTGACCTAGTTACCAGGAAAAAATATAAACTTGGAATACGACAATTAACTTGAAAAAGTGTTCACAGAAATGAGCTATCATGAACGAAGATTCATGGCTTTTAGGGCAAATGACCAATGTTATGGCCACATTCATTGCATAGTTTCTTCAAATGACCTCATATTGCGCACAAACGTGCATCTTGAAACGTGTATAGTTTCATTTTTCAAGTGCTTAAAATAGCGTTTTTTGTGAAGCGGCTACCGATAGTGTCGGCCAAAATGGCACCGATACATGTTTGTTACAAAGTAGACATCATTCTATGTACATTCACCCAAAGGCATGCATTTCCGAGCTATTTACCTATTTATGCCCATTTAAACGGTACCCTGCCGATTCAGTTGGAAACCGCTAGATTTTGAACTGTAGCCGCCACATAGCTTGCCCGTTATTTTTTCAAAATTTCATTTTTAGGCTCACAAGTATCCATTTCATCAGAGATAGAACAAAATTTTCCCAAGATTCAACCCCTAGGTACAAACGGTCATGTCCGCCGTTTTGACCGTATATTGAAATCGGCATACGAAATTCAAAAAAATCAAATAAATGGAAAACCTTCGCGTGGAGTCATGATATGTGACCTAGTTAGCACAAAAAAATATAGACTTGTAATACAGAAGTTGTATTGAAAAAGTGTTCTCAGAAATGAGTTATCATCTATGAAGATTCATGTCTTTCAAGCCAAATGACGAATGTTATGGCCACATTCATGGAATAGTTTGTTAAAATGTGCCCATATTAGGCATAGACATTCATCTTGGAACCATGAACAATGTTTCTGAATAAAGTTTTCATTTTCCGTGCACAAAAAAATCATTTATCACATTCCGAGTGAAAAAATGGGTTATTTTGTGAAGCAACTACCGAAAATATGTTGTAAGCTAGGAGAAATACATTTTCTAAAAATACTATACCACATAATATATAAAATTAACCAAATGGTTGCGTGTCAAACAGTTTCTATCTACCTCTCGTAAAAAAGACAAATTCCTGCCGATTCAGGTGGAAACGACAAGATATATGTGCTTAGGGTTAAACATTAGTTTATTTCAGATAAAAATAGTCCCCAATAGTCTCTTAAGACAGAGGACGTTTTTACAAATGTTTCAAAACTGGTTTGACTCAATTCCGAGTTCAAAATCAAAAGTTATAAAGAAAACAGGAAAAGGAATAAAAAGAAAAGGAATAAAAAAATGTTTCGGCTGAGCTAGTTGGGCCGCAGCCCAACTACACACACTGTGAGCGCACAGCCAGCCCAAAAATGTTTCGGCAAAAAAAAAGATGGCCTCGCTCACCAAGGCCCAAGCCCAGCAATTCTATGTATTGTATAAAAGGGGCCAAAGCATAGCCAAGACAGAAACATGTTTGTGGTCTGTTGGTTATGAGCTCATGTGTTTGAGAGTGAGGTCGGGGGTTCGATTCCCGTTCACCGCATTTTATGCCATTATTTGTTTGCTTACACGGGTCGGTCCCACATGGCGGGTCCCACATAGCAGCAGGTTTTATTCCATTATTTGTTTGCTTACACGGGTGGGTCCCACATGGCGGGTCCCACATAGCAGCAGGGTGGGTCCCACATGGCGGGTCCCACAGGTCACAGGTGGGTCCCACATGACAGCAGATGGGTCCCACATGGCAGCAGGGTGGGTCCCACATGGCGGGTCCCACATGACACACGGTGGGTCCCACTGGTCCCACATGGCAGCAGGATGGGTCCCACATGACAGGTCACACGGTGGGTCCGACCAGGCGGGTCCCACATGGCAGCAGGGTGGGTCCCACATGGCGGGTCCCACAGGTCACACGGTGGGTCCCACATGACAAGTCACATGGCGGGTCCCACTGGTCCCACATGGCAACATGATGGGTCCCACATGACAAGTCACATGGCGTGTCCCACCGTTCAGATCGGTCAACAAGTCAATATGTGCTCCTCCTGTCAACGGGTCCCACTTGTCAGTGAGATGGCTGAGTATTGACACGTAAGCAAAAATGACACCTAAGCAGTGACACGTAGGCGAGACTGCTGAGTTGGCTGTCAACTAATACGAATGACCATTTAAATTGGTCGTAATCGGGTAGAAAAAATATATTAAATTAATGTTATTTGCATTATGACCAATTCATGTAAGACGATTATGACCTTTTAGACAGATTTGGTCGTTATTATATTTTCGGGTTTAGACCCTTCAAAACAGCGAGTGACCAAATGATACAAAATGGTCATAGATCTATGACCAATATTTTCAGGGTCACTATCAAATGGTCATAGGTTAGCATATTTCTTGTAGTGATCCCTACTCTACGAGAAGCGACTCCGACTTCATGATACCCCACACACCACTCTGAAGAGAGCCTCGTCAAGGTGCACAAATGCGTCATCATCATCACTTCTTCCCGAGTATGTGTCATCGTCATCCCTACTCTACGAGAAGCGACTCCGACTTCATTTGTACACGACCATCAACCTAGCTAGTCCACATGGTACAGGTCGTGCGAACCCACAAGAAGATCCATGCCAAACATGCAGCCACCCGCGAAGGGGACAACACAACTCCGATTCTGAAGGAGAGCTATGAAGGATAACTATGCAAGGTTGGCACCACGGAACATCGCCGAACATATCACCTCCCACATCTCATCGTTGATATCTCGACCCTGCCGCCGCAACTTTGACTTCACAACAACAAACAACCTGAGATAAACCCACGAACACACCGGCAAAGAGCCGATTACCACAACCAATGTTGCGAGCCCGACAACGCTCACCCCGTCACCATCACACCGCCGACATCCATTAGCCGTCGCAAAGACCAAGGCAACGACCCCCACCACCTCACACAAGCACAAGTCCCTCCAGCCGGTCACCACTCCCAAAACGACGCCTCCGACGGGGAGTATGATACAAGACGCCACCATCGTCCGATCCCGAGTAGATCTAGAGTTTCCCATGTAGTGGTCCGGGAAAGAAGGTGAGCACAACACCTTGACGACGTCTCCAAGAAGAAAGCGGCACCTGGAGGCTTCTCCGCCGCTTTCCCCTACAAACAGGCAGAAGCAAAGCTATTGCTCGGCATTGCCAAGCCTTCAGCCCGACCGCACCATGAGACCGACCACACCACCGAGCTACCACGCGCCACATCAACCCACTCCACCGATGCCGGCAAGACCGGCCAGACCACATCACAACTTCCACCAACGCGTCCGGCTTGACCGCTAGCCACAGATCCACCGATTCACTACAGAGCACAATCGACCTCGCAGTTCATTGCGGACCACCCGGGCGCTCGGTCACGTACCACAGCTCAACTTCGCCAACCGCACGCGTCCCTGACCGAACCACCGCAGCACAACGAAGAGCAGCCACAACAGCCAACCACACCACACGGAGGCCACATGCAGCCAACCCACAACCGCAACCCAGCACCACGCCACCGCCCGCCAACGCCATCCACCGCAGCTCCAGGGGCACCACCAGCCCACTCGTAGCCGTCGTGTCGCTCCGCACCCACGACCGCTGCAGCCACACCCAAGAGCCCACAACCATGCCCTTGTGTTATTCCTCAGTTGCAGTACTCGAGGATGCATGTCCATGCATAGTAGCACCCTGGCCCGAGCACCTCCCTTCACGTCGACGTTCCCGCTGACAGCTCACCACACACCTCGGCCCGCATCGCGCCGCATGATGGAGGGGAGAAGACCTACCCGCCGTTGCTGACGCTGCCATGGTTTTGCCCTGCCACGCCACCTGGCGGCGGTACTGAGGGGAAGGAGCTGTGGATCTGGTCGTCGACCGCTAGGTTTACCTCCCCTAGGTCCCACGGGAGCAAACAAATATCAGGGTGGGGGGGGGGGTCTAGTAACCGTGGGGACCGGAAAATTACGCGTTGGTTACTGGATGAGATTCTCACACAAAATTTGAAATTAAATCAAATTACATGTTCGAAAGAACAATCCAGCTCAAATTCAAACGGGCCTTGATTTTTAGACCAATAAACTCATTACGGAAGGTCCGGGAATTCCGATTACCGGCCGTTAACCACGGTATTTTAACCAGTAACCAAATCCCAGGAGCAGGAGGGGTCAATTTTCTTTCAGGTCGAAAGGATAATATTCTGCTTTTATCTTTGATTCTATAAAAAAAAATCTTTTGATTATCTCAGTTTTTTTTTGTTACTGAACTAGAAATCCAACTGACAACCACCACGCATATTAAAGAGTGAGAAATGCGCCAAAGACAGAATGACAAGTAGATAGAACATGGGAGGTGACTCTGGCAAGCTAGGCGCGTCGGAGGCGGCAAGCCTCGTGTTCCGCATCGCGACGATGGGGCTGTCGCTGGCGTCGGCGATCATGACGGCGGCCTCGACGCAGTGCGTCCAAGGCGGCGCCACCGTCTCCTACAGCGACTACAACTCCTTCCAGTAAGTCACCATACACGCTTCTCCATGGACCATGCATGGGCATGGCATGGTCGAGGTCAAAGTCAAAGTAGCATTCTTGATTCAGGTACTCCGCGGTGGCCGACCTGCTGTCGGCGGTGCTGCAGGGCGTGGCCATCTACCTGGTGGTGATGAAGAAGGAGAAGGCGGCCAGGGTCGTGGAGCTCCTCTGTTACAAACGATAGCAAAACAACGATGAAATTAAGCAAGATCAAACCAACGGGGGACACGAGATTTTAACGTGGAAAACCCTTCCAACAAGGAAGAGAAAAACCACGGACGCCAGCCGGCAATACTTCACTATTTCGGGGTGAGGTTACAAACGCGCCGGGATTTACAATGTGTGGCTTATCTCCGGTGGCGGCTTACAAGACGTATTTATAGTGGTCCTGACCTAAACTAGGTCGGCAACAATAGGCGGCCCAAGCCTACCGGCGACGGGCCTCGCTTCGCTCCGTCGTTAGCCTTCTCACTTGTATAAACGGATTTGGATCACCATAAAATAACATCCTCGACAAGCTCCTGCTGGCGCTCACGTCCACGTCGGCGGCGCTGCTCTTCGCCGTCGACGACATCACCTCCTGCGGCGTTGGGCGCCAGCGCAGAAGCAGCCACCTCTGCACCCAAGCCAGCAGGTTCTGCGGGCAGATCCGAGCGTCGTCGGCCTTCTCCCTCGCCGCCGCCGTTTCCGTCTCCGTCTCCGTCTACGCCAGGCACGCGGCTCGTTTGGTAACCCGGTATCCCGAGGGGATCCTCGACTTTTCCCCGGCTGGAAAAACCACGGGCCGAATGGACCCAGGGCAGGCCACCGGGCCATTTGGTTGTCGCGGAGGGGGAGGAACTCCATCCCTTTCCACGTCTCTTCCCCGGGCGAGACTTCCGCGTGTAGATAGGTCGGGGAGGGTTTCCTCGGCTCGCTCGCTCTCGCGATGGAGAGGCGGCGGCGCTGGGTGCGACGCTCCCATCTCCTTCCTCCAGCGACCGGAGTGAGGTCCTCTCCCAAGGGCTCCGCCTCCGTCCGAGGTCTCCTCCAACTCCGTCCGAGCCATCATCCGCCTCCGCACCCCTTCGTACAAGCTCTCCTCCGTCTTGAAGCTTTCTCCCCTCCGGCGACGACGAACGTGGTCCGGCAACAGAGGTATTCTCCTTCACCTATTCCTCATTTTCCCTTTTTTTCTTTTATTCCTTCCCCTTCCGTATTGATGAGATGCTACCGATCCACATACTTCCCCCAGATCAAGTTCGTTGTTCGAGATCAAGAAACGATTTCGTACGCATCCAGTTCAAGGTCGTTGCTCAAGATCTGTAGCGGCAATGCGAAAAATTCTTGAGGACATCAGGTCATACTTCGTGATCTCTCGATTTCATACGCAAAGTATGTTTTGTTCCAATTGACGGGTGTCCAAACCATAGCTGTAGCAAGACTGCATTTACCTCAACTTTGCATGTTTTCGGCCAAACATGTGTCAATTGCTCCTGTTTGGGAAAGCTGATTATATAGCTAATATACTGCAATGGGTTACTGCTAATGCAGATTACTTGATTTCTACCATATCATTTTATCTTGAGCCTACGCACTGCGTCTTCTTCAATCATCAATGATTCGATAGGACTCCTGCACAAATTCAGCTACCATATCATTTTTAGGTATTTCTGACTTGAACAAGTGCAATTAAGAATGATTAGATAGAGTCAAGAACTCCTGCACAAATTCAGCTCGACATGTTAAGAGAGAGAGAAACAAAATCGATGGGGCTCAGTAGTGTGCAATTTGTCTCATTTCAGATTGCAGGTCCAGTATATTTTGACATTATTTATATCCCAATGATCAGATCAGGTTTAATGGAAATGGTTTTTCTCCATGCTGTCATGTGCACTGGCAGGGGTATGTTGTTTTGGTTTATGTTTGATCCGTGTCCCCATCGTCGAGAAAGATGTTTCCCAGGTTTGTCCCCTTGGCCAGGGAGCAGTCCATGTGGAGGCAAGCCAGTGTATGCAATGCGTGATGGATAGTGTCATTGCTCTGTTGCTGCTACTAGAATTTTTGCAACTGTCTTCCTAAAGCATGCATATACCTGCCCGAATATTTTTCTCAAACATTGTGCCTTCCCAAATATTCATGAGGATTTCTGTTGGTTTAGTGTTTGATCATTGGTTTGGTGTATCAGTTCTGTCTAGTTGTTCTGTGACTGTAGCTCTGAACGAGCGTTACTGTTACCTCCAAGAAGTTGCTATCACTAAACTGTGTCGTTACCTCCAAGAATTGCTAAGCTGCATATAGGTGGCATGGTGCGTACACAACAATGGTAGAGGCAGAGACCAGGTCTCTTCTAGTTTCAGATGAAATCATTGTTGTTTTGCTTCCATGGTGAAATCATTCTTATTTCTATAATCATTATTAGTTTGGTGCCATTGAGAAATTATTCTTATTTTTGCAATTACCTGTCAGCTCGTTGTGTACTTCCATGGAGATAATTGTATTTTATCGAAATCTTTGCATTTTATCACAAGTAACTAGAAAGTTCTGCTAGTTGAGAGTTTCTCCGATAATCATTTTAAATGCACCAGTTCACATTTGTTCAAAATTTACCTGTTTTGCATTGTTGGGTCTGAAAAACTTAGATCTCAAGTTCTGTGTGCATTCTTTTGGCTTTTACCATAAAGTTTAATTCAATTTATGTTATTAGATTCTTATGTGCCAATTGGAGTTTAACTCAATTTCTGTGATTAGCTTCGTGGTTGTTTCTGTAGTGCGACGGTTTGTCATCATGGAAGTAGCAGCAGTATCTCCTTCACTGTTCAAATCACTGGTTTGATCTGTCCGTTGCTCGGTTGGAACTTGATATAGCTGAAATCATCGATAATTGAATTCTTGTACATCACCCCTAATTTACTACTGATCTCCTTTGCAAGAAATGTACTAGTAGTCTTTCCTTCCTTATGCAACATATAGATATTTGTAGATAATGTTTTCTGGTTGCGCTTGAAAAACAATAAACTGAAACTGTTAGTCTGAAAAATAGTTTACTGAAATTGTTCTCTTTAGAAACAGTTTGCTAACCATCATGTTGTGTTTGTTAATATCGTCACCATGCAAGTTTAGTTAGTATATTGAGGAGTAGAGCAACTGCAATGTACATAGAAAAGCCTGCCTGAAACTATTTCCATTGTTATCTTGATCTTTGTCTTTATGAGTTCAATGTGGGTAGGATACCGTTGTAGCCTAAAAAACAGTTTACTGAAATAAATGTATTATGAACAGTTGTTGTATTATGAAATAGTTGCTTACTTCCTCGATGTTTTGTGTAATACAGCAAACTTTGAGCTGCGGTACCTGATGGCGTTGCCGAGTACAGAAGACCAAAGCAGGACTCCTGACTGTCGTCTTGGCTCACCTCTTCAGTAATGTCGCCGCCGCCTCGGACACAAGAACTTGAAAATTCAGAAAAAATGTATTGAGATATAGTTCCGAGCAACGCATTGTGTTTAGGCTAGCTAAATGTGTGGCAATTCTTATTCTAGTGGTGCGGTTCTAAAATTCGATCTTTTTGAACAGTGATGCAGCAAATATTAATTGTAATGGCTGTTCTTAATTTAGCACACACAAAAAAAGTTCCGACCACCACTTGACTTGCAACTGCAAAGGTTTTCTATATAATTTCTGACTGGTTTGTGTGTACGAGACTTCCTCCCCCTGCTGCCAAACAAACACAGGGAAATGGGTGGATCTCCCACCACCGGAGGAGGGGATCCCGTGTGCACCATAGAATCCCCCGTGGGGCTCTGGTTCCCTGGTTTTTTCTCCCCTAACAACCAAACAAAGCCTAAGTGTTACGCTTATTACGCAGAAGGACCCGCCACTGGTCGTGAAATTTCCAACGGACCATCAATCGAGATCGAAACATGCGCCGGCTCCGCCCCCAGTCGTGGAAATTTCGCCTACTACTAGTACTACTACTAGAACCAAGTATGACGGAAAAGTAGAGCTCTGCACACAACATACACCTACGGAGCCGCCGCCGGTGATGCCGCGACCGTGCTGCGGATGCCCACACGGCTGCGAGAACCACGATGGAGCTATGAACACCGTGCTCGCGGAGCCAGGGTCTTGCGCGGAGCTTCAGCCCGAGCCATGTATACAAGTACATGGAAGCGTTCCTACCGTACAAACAACCCAGCCGAATGAAATGTACTCATATGAGCCACCGCAAGGGCAATGCAGGATTATGTGAGTTAATGTGGTTGCAGATAATGTTGACCGAACTTCACTTTGTATGGTGAGGCGCCTCTTCAGCTTTACTGCGATAATAAAGCTACTATTACGCTGCTTAAGAGCATAATTTTACAGCGCCACTATAGTTGTTTTAGCGCGCGCGTGACCTGTGAGAGCATTTTCAGACGCGCTAAAATGCAGTGTGCGGTATACCATGCTATAAAATAGAGCGCGCGGGGGCAGCACAAACATCAAATACACACGAGAGTTCAGGAAATAAATTACAAACAAACCCCTAACGCCTGGGATGCGTGTGGGCGGCGTCTGGACGTGGGCAGACGAAGGATGCGTCGCAAGCTCGACCTCGAGCTCCTACGCAGCCGGGACACGACCTCGACCTCGAGCTCCTCCGCGGCCTGGCGGCGGGGGCGGACGGCCGACGCGTCGCAAGCTTGACTTCGAGCTCTTCCACGGCCGGGACGATGAAGTTTCAATTCGGCCGTTTTCTTTCGCGCGACACCTGCGATTTTTTAGCACCCTGTAGCCCGCGCATAAAATACCCAGCGTGCGGGGTCAAAAAATTTAGCACGCTGGATTTTATAACGTCTGTTGGAGAGCTTCTTTTTGCCTCCCGCGTGCTAAATTAGCGGTTTTTCCAGTGCGCGCTATTTTTAGCGCCTCTGTTTGGAGATGTTGTAATTATGGTCAAGGTGAACCCGTCCTTCTCGCCAGAAATTTGACCACCCGTGCCAAAACAGGGTAAAATCGCTGTCACCAAAGCCCTGCGACGCCGCCAACGGTCAACTGCAGCACCACCGAACGACTCATTCCATCCGACCCGGTAGTTAAAATAAAATATGTGTTTATACTAAGCTCTTATACTTTTTACATTTTATCATATTGCGGTATTACCAAATATGTGTGGTGTATTATTTAGTTATCCTTATTAACTATACAAAAAAATTCTAAACATTAATTATTGTGTTCTTTGTTGTATAGTTACAGTGTATATGATTGAGATTATAAGTGAGTTTAGCTAAAAGTTTTTTCCTTTTCGAGACATTATCCTTAACAAGATAGTGAAAGAGAACATCTTAAATGTGAAAAAGACAGAAAACACACACTTATTAAAAAATAGAGTTCTTGAATTATATAGTGTACAATGTATATTTTTGTGTGAATATTCTTTTTTATTTGAATATAATTAAATATAGTGATTCCAATTAAGCATACGGTCTAACAAATATCTTATAGAGATTTTAGTGTATGATTAGGTAAACAAATTTATAGAAACGTCTAGAGTATAAGTTGAACCTTGTCATGGACTCCCTACGACGTGGTGATCTGTCCTTGTGGTAGCTTACTGGCATCCATCAAACACTTTGCGCTACCAACTCACGTGCTGATCCTCGAGGACTTCTTAGGCGATGGCCTGGCGCCCTGGCCGATGTTATCCTAGTGAAGTTTGGCAGAATGTATGGATTTTGTGTTCCGCTCTTATTTGGCCACACACTCGTGAGTATTTAAGCACCTGGTGGAGCCTGGTACTCGTGACCTAGCTGGTATTTATTCTCTACACCTTAACTCGTCGAGCCCGAACATATCCAACAGTCGTGTGTCGCGTGATCGGGCGCTACTTCCTCCCGGGCGGATGTGTGATGTTTGATTAATTTGAATGGATGTATCAGTTTGAAAAAGAATGTAAATATCAGTGAGAGTTCATATGATGTTGATATTGTGGAGAGGAGGACAATTTGGGTGGGGATATGGGAAAGAGTGAGGTAGTGGACTTGAATGTTCGGGGATCTACTTTGGGATATACGCCTAACTTTTCTTGTTGATTACGATCCACCGTTGGATTCAAATTTCACATCTAGAGGAACAAGAATAAGCGAGCAAACAGAGCTGCTACTCGATCCATCCGTCCATGTGTAAGCTAGCTGCTAGTTGCCTGCTGTTTGTGAAAAAGAAGAGCAGGGAAAGGGAGAAAGGTTGCTTTCCCATATCTCTTTCTTTCTATCCTTCGTACTACTAGTTTATGTGATGATTGCAAAGCTTCCTTAATTACCCAGCTCAAGTGAAGCCAAGTGATGTCTGATAATGTAAGCTGCTAACTGACCAACCAACGAATCATGGATGTATACATCTCCTTCCGTTGACAACTAAGTTTAGCATCTTGTGATGTATCTCACATTCTCACTGCCAGCCATCAGACCCATCACTCACCATCAGCGCAGGTTCAGGGGAAATGCATAAGCATCCATGATGTGGTTTCCCATCCAGACGGCTCAGATCGTATCGCCTCCCCGTAGGCGCGCTACAGTGGCGGGTTCATCTACCTGAACATAATGAGCTCTCCGAATCAATGCATCTACGTGAACACTGAGCTCTCTGAATCGGTGCAGAACATACTAAGCTCTCTAAGGCGGTGCATCTACCTGAACATACTATGCTCCCTGGATCAGTGCAACTACCAGAACATACTATGCTTTGTGAGAAGCAACCTGAAAATAGTGCCGGGCTACAGCACATCTACCTGAAAGCTATCTTCATCGACATGAAAATACCAGCTCTCTGAGACGGTTCATCTCCGAGAGAAAAGCATGTGTGTTACGGACTTACGGTACAGCATATGTAGTAGCATAATAGTGTACTATATACTCCACTAACTAAGCAGCATTGTGTACAACACAGGCGGATTCTCTCACGGTTTTAGCACAACAGCACCAGGTAAAGCAAGGCAAACAAAACCTTCAATTTTGCTCACAACACTAGCTCTTACAAAGCGTTCTTCCCTCCCCATTGACAACATGAGGTACAACTGAAAGATCATATCCGTTAATACATCGGACAATCTTTCAAAATTATGTAGCTGCACGCACTATGTGATCAGCAGCTTAACTCAGTTTCTGAGGATGCTGCAATCACACGTAACTGCACGTACGCATCAGCCATCGATTCTTCAGAGCTGCCAGGCTGCCGGAGGAGCCAGAGTGCCCCGTAACTGCACGTACGCATCAGCCATCGATTCTTCAGAGCTGCCAGCCTGCCAGGCTGCCGGAGGAGCCAGAGTGCCCCCCAGGTGTAACGACATGACCCGGTGCGTGAGCCCAACGAGCGCACCGCCGATGAAGACTGCCAGCACGGGCAGGCTCCAGGCCGGTCCGACCATGCCAGCGAGCGCCCTCTCGATGTTCTTCCCACGTGGGTCCTTTTCCAGCTCTTGCACCGCTCAGCTCACGCCCAGATCCGTGAAGAGCGTCTGCACTCTGCACAGCGCAGCACAAGATTAGTTGCTCACCCCGAAGATCACCGCCGTCCGTTGTGATGCCAGCTTCGGCCATTGCCCGATTGCCTATATCTCTCCTCTAATCTCGACCGGTCTCTCTCACTTCACTTGAGCTAGCTATAGGCCATTGTTTGTTGGATTTTTATGATGGTAATGACTAACAAAAAATCGTTGCTTATTTATGGATGATTGGGGAAAGTGCATGGAGAGGAGGAACTGGTCGGTGCTATAATAAAGGTTTATCTGAGGTATAAGAGAATCGTTGCTTACTTTTGTAATCTTTGCTTTCAGAAGGGGCCAAAATCATACAGTTAGCTACAGCCAGGAGTGTGTTCCAGCTAGTGTTTGAATTTTTTTATGATGTTCCAAATGCATAAATGAAGAATTTCCGACAAATTAAAAATAAAAATGAACAATAATTAAGAATCAATATAGGCAGAACTTTATCATATAGTAAAAAATGGATGGCGGTATCAACCGAATCAATGCTTCAGCTGATGATTCCTGATAAGCTAGGAATGTTTCCGCTCTAAATGCCTGTTTTTACCATTTGGGGTGACCAGGAATATCATTTGCGTGGAGTTGTGGACACCATGCATCACAACAACAAAAAAGTCTGGATGCAATTGGGCTAAACCCCCTCTTTGTCTAATGGATATCGCAAAATTTAGTGAACTAGTTCCAATTGTCATCACAAAATTAAGGCTAGAACTACTAGTAGGGAACTAGTGATGATGGACTGACAATAGCTTTGTGGACACAAAAATGAAAAAGAAAAATACCGTGAAAAGATGGATATAACAACTAGCATTCAAGTGTACCTTTTGTATGGTTTGAGACGTCTCTGTCCAGAACACAAATGAAGCTTCCTTGCCACAAGGTGGACTTTCAGTTATCTCTGCTCAAGTTGCTGCTCCACATTTTTTACTTGCCTGATTTTCAGAGTTTTATTTGCACTACTGATTGATACCAGAAATCTTTATTACTGACAAGTTTCCATATATGCAATATCTTGTACACACGGTGATCAAACTTACAAGGTTGGGTGCAGTTCTGTGAAATACACTATCTAAACTTTAGGTTTTGTTTATCGAAATGAACAGATGTTCTTAAGATCAACTTAGATTACAGCAACACCGACTATTCTACGACTGTGTCCGTGACACCAAGTCGATACATTTGCACTGCTAAGCTTAGTAGTATTTTTCAATCAATTTGGTAACCAGTACATGCAAAGATCATACTATGTTTTGTATTGGCCATATAGCAGATAGAATGAATTGCACATGTTGTCGCAAGAGCCATAACAAACACTATGCATGTGAACGCGGTTCAAACTAAGGAGAGGAATTAAAAAGTGACATACTACAGTAGCATATTTAGTCAGCAGAGATGCAATCAAGCCATCCGGATAATTTTGATTTCTTATCAATTTTCATTACCTCATTAGAGACATACCTTTCTATTACAGAAGTCATACCCAGTGAAGATATTACAAAGATAAAACACAGGGGTGTCATACCTCTTGATCATGTCCTACGTGCGTTGCTGGGAATATAGGTGGCCATATCATCGTAACAGGTGAGATATCTATCTTCCAAAGAGACACTTGTTTATATTGCACCCTCTGATAAACCTTCTGAACCATCTTGCTCCTCGGATAAAAAATAAAGACAGCACCACTGCGAGGATAATCCAAGAATACAAAGTCGGCATTGTCCCCGACAGCCACAACCTTAAGAAAACCACCATGTTGTGGCATCGAACTGTCAAGACGTGCACATGCCTCACGGATGCAAAATGTGTCCACCAACAGCCAGCCACCTGCCCGGTCGCCATCGCCTGTCATCTGATGGAGCCATACACTGATCTGAAACTCTTCTGCATGACAAGATAGAGCCCAGAATTTGGCGCAGATGAGAGCAGGAAGTTGCCTCCCACTCCATCAGGGAGGTCAAGGATGAAGAAGCGTGGCGTCGTCAAATCCAGCCCCAGGGTGTACCCTAAGTTTGTCACCACGAAGATCTTGCCATGAACTGGAGGCAACACCTTTTGAAAACAGGGTGCAGGATACGGAGGTTCTATCTCTATCACGGCGGTGGTCAGGACGCCCCATCCGCCGGACCCCAACACCTTCACTTTTGCGCTGACCTGCCGCCCTGCATTATAGAGGCGCACCCAGGTGATGCCGTTGCGGCCCCCATCGTCGGGTAGGAAAATCCTGAGCGGGTCCGGGGATGGTGGCGGGACGGCTACGGGCTTCCCGGCGAGCAGCGGCACCTGGAGGGAGTACTCGCATCTGCCTTCGTTGGCGCACTCGATGAGGAGGCGGCCGTTCCGGGAGTGCTTGATCTGCCGGCCTCTGCGGGCGGCGAAGGCGTCGTTGCAAGAGGAGGCCGCGCGGCGTGAAAGGGCGGCGAGCTCCGGGGGCTGCGGGAGCGGCACGAACTCGTACGGTGTGTTGGGGTAACGGACGCAGAAGCCGAGGAGGCGGGGTGGGTGGCGGTCGCGGAAGCGGCGGAGGAAGGCCGGGTCGGAGGCGTGGAGGAGCCATCGCTTGGAGACGAGGGAGGCACGGACGAGGCAGTTGGGGAAGCCGAGGCGGAGTAGGATCTCGCGGAGGAGGTCGCCGTCGCCGAGCACCGCTGCGGCCGATGCGGCGGCAGCCGCCGCCGGTGCCCGCCTGTCGCCGTCCATGTTTTTGGGAAATTTTGCAGAGGGGGTCGAGGGTTTCTTGACGCGGAGGAGATTGTTCAGCGACAAACCTGGCCAACGGGCCGGCCCGGCCCGGCACAGGCCCGGCACAGGCTTGACGTGCCTGGCCCGGCACGGCACATTCCGGCCCGCGAAGCAAGCGTGCCGTGCCGGGCCGGCCCACGTGCCTCGCAGTGCGGCACGGGCATGGCATAGGCCTTAGACGGGCCGGCCCGCGGCACGTGAGCCCGCAGGGTCGGGAAAGTGGCCAACGTGCCTGTTTGTCTGTTTTTTCTGGGTTTTTTCGATTTCAGTCAAAAAAATGTAAAAAATTGTGGTTGTGTTTGTGTTTGTGTATCAGACTATGAGAGTTGGACAACCCATTTTATAGGCACAATTGACTCAGCAGCAAAATTTAAATTTTGAAAAAAAAATAGACGTTCGTTTGGCTGCATCGCTGCTACTGCATGGCTGCTTTGCTGCTGGCCTGCATCGCTCGCTGGCTCGCAGCGGCCGAGCGGCGCAGCGCAGCGCTCACTGCATGCGATGCAAGCCTGCGGCCAAAGCGCTGGCTCGCTGCTGGCCTGCTGCTGTGCTAGCGTGGCGGCCCACGTGCCTGGCGTGCCGCGCGGCCTGGCGTGCCGTGCCGGGCTGGCACGCGGGCCTCATTCCGCGGCCCAGGCATGGCACCCGCCTCTCACGGGCCGGCACGGGCACGACACGTCATGGGCCGGGCCGGGCCGGTGCCGGGCTTTTTTGCGTGCCACGTGCCGGGCCGCAAAAGGCACGGCCCGTTGGCCAGGATTGTTCAGCGATGACGTGGCCCGACCTTTAATTTTTTTTCCTGAGACATGTCAAAATCTTTTTTTTTCATCTGAGAGTGAGATTTTAAGATCTCTTGCTTTCGATTTTCATTGCACGAAAAGATGACGCGATGTGCTATGAGGACATGAAAATATTTGTCCTCTTTTTATTTATTGCAAATTAAAACATTTTTTCTCAAGACAACTAATCAAAATTTTGTAAAGACCACTGAAACGATGGACCAAACGTGGGCCAATGGCCAATGGGATCTCCACTTTAGGCGGTCCTTTGGAACGGCCGAGACTGGAATGGAACAATCTGCAAAGGGAGATTGCGACTCTTGCATGGAGGCCCCAAGCTGAGATGGGCGCTGGAGGCGTCAGGACAGTTTTCAACGAATTCGGTGTATGACAAGCTCTGTCAGGGTACAGTGCTGCTACACTTCAAAGACGTATGGGTGCCACTCAAAATTAAGCTATTCATGTGGCAGATGATTAGAAACAAACTTCCGACTAGTGAGCATGTATGGATTAGACGCGGCCCTTCTAACGGGGCGTGTTCCCTGTGCGGAGAACTCGAAGATGCCAATCATATTTTCTTCCATTGCCATCTCGCTAAGTACATCTGGGCTTGTATCCGGGAGATGGTGGGCTGTACATGGAACCCAACTGGGGCTGATGGCTTCTTGGCTATTGCCCAAGGTTTGTCGGGGCAAACCAGTAGGGTTGCGTGGGTGTGCTTTGCGGCAATGCGTTGGTTTTTTTGGCTGACTCGCAATAAAATGACTATCGAACACTCCATCCCATCCAGCCCGGCTGACTGTATCTTCAAAACGTCTTTATTCCTACAGGAGTGGAGCCCGCTGTTTCGGAGGAAGGATCGTCAGGTGCTGGTTGCGGTGAAGGGATACCTGCGGGACTTGTATGTGAGTGAATCAGGCACACCTTCTCATGCTTAATTTGTCTCCCTCCTGTGTGAGGCGTAGCAGACCAGCCTGGTCTTGTATCGTTATTTCCAGTACTTGAGGTGAAACTTGTGGGGGACGGTCTTAAACTTGCCGTAATGGTTAACGCTTTATTTATAAAATTATAAAGCTGGGCTACGGCCTTTTACTAAAATAAAATAAAAATCTTAAAATCTTGAGTTGAGCATCTAAAAGTGTTTTATGGAAATTTCATTCCCATATACACACATGACACTTGTGCTGTGATGACACGATGTGCCATGCATGAGGACATGAGAAAGTTCTTTCAAAATACGTGGTGTCAATTAACTGTCCAAGTCAGTTAAATGTTCCTGATAAGATTGGCTTGAATCTAGTCCAGTTTCTCCAACTTCGCAAATTCTATTTCCTGCCCGATGAAGTACGCGAATATGCATGTAGATCATATCATGCAGGATCGTATCGTATTTCCTTTTATCGCATCACCGTCAGCCCGGTGCAATTGTTCTTCTGTCTAGTATAATCACGAACCGATCGACCGAACCTACCTAAGTACTCCCTCCGTTTCAAATTAGTTGTCTTCTATTTGTCAAAAAGTGGATGTATCTAGACATATTACAAATATAGATACATCCACTTTTTGGCAAATGGAAGACAACTAATTTAGAACGGAGGGAGTAGTAACTTATACCAAGCAAAGCATCGATCGATCGTTTTTGCAACAAAATAAATAAATAAATGAAAACGACCTTCGATTCCATCCACGTGGGTTTCCGTCCAGATGGCTGATCGCATCGCATTCGAATCCCACCCACTCCGTCGACGCGCCGCAGCTAGTGCGTCGACATACGTTTATACTCTGAAAACAATATGTAGTAGGATGGCGCGAATATGTAAGGGAGAACCTATAGTTATCCGGGCAAAAGAGAAAATGATGTTCTACGCACTAGAAACACACCAAGCGTCCATGTATAGGTTCGCGTCCATGTATAGCTAGGTTCTAAAAGGTGTTAATTAGAATGGTGGATAAATTTTAGAGTGTTGAAAATGCGTAACGTTCGATATACTCAGACCCATAATTTCTTTATTTATGTGTAACCTAGAATACAAAGTACTTCATATTGAGATTTTATACGTTTATAGTATACATCATTGACTACATCTAGATTTTGTTCTAAAATTTGTATACTATTTTTTTGAATTTTTAAAAATAAAGGGTTCCATGGAACTCCGCCTCCAGTTGAAGTTCTTCAAAATATTTTTGTTTTAGTTTTTGCGAATGAGAAGCTAGCCTTACTTCACCCTGCATAGATTGAAAAGTCGTATTACCACACCAAGCTGCACCGAATTTTCATACCTGCTCCTTTCACCTTGCTCAATCTACCTCTTCCCCGCAGATTTGACTTTCAGTTTATTTTCCTTGATGGCAATGGCTTAATTTTGGTGAAGACTATATTGACAACATCGGGTTTTTTTTTTGGAAAACCTTGAATTCGACGTCAACTTGTTTTGGTGAAAAATACATTGCCAGGCATGAATATTTTTATGTTGACTTTGACTTTTTTTGAGAGGACTAGTTGTACAACTTTTTATCACTTGGGTGGATTTCCATCTGATACATAAAAAAATGTAATTGTTCCTATCAAAATGTTCGTACAAGCCAAGAAACAAACCTTATTTTGTAAGAAAAAATAATACTCCAGTTATAGAATTAACATTTCTCCATGAATATACATACCGGTATAATTGTGATGTTCTAATTTATTGTGCCAAAGTGTGACTACATGTGTCGTTGCACAAAACAAATACAAGTCGGTGCATTCTGAATATCGACACGGCCTGTCCAGGAGGAAAAATGGTCATCCCTTAGGGACTTCGATGTAATTTCTGTTATTTGAGGGTCATTGTGCTGGTTTGGTTAATAGATCCGAGTGTTTATTTTCGCAAAAAAAGTGAATATTGCATTCCTCAATGTTTTTTTACACATTGCATATAGTCATATTTTTTGGCAGCAAATTGTGCAGAAAAGTTACATTTTGAATATCTGGTGAACATGCACCCACGGAATGATGCTGATCGAAAATCGATTTGCACTAGAATCAACGGGCCATTCTCAAGAAAGGCTTATTCCGGGATTTATGAATGCACAATGCCACGGTCACATGACAGTTCTTCCGAGAACAATGTAGTTACGTTTAGCTCCCGAAATGCAATGATATATTGATGTAGAAAATCTAGTTAAGATGCATTTCACAGTGTCAAGCTCACTGCCTTCTTAGTTAAGCTTGTACATGCTTATTCTACCGACATTCACATGGTACGAAGGGACCCTTTATTCTTGACTGTCTACTGGCTAGTCGGCGTTGAAGTTCGTTGCCTATATATTCCTGCCAATTTTCCAACCTCTACGTGAAAATTCCTGATGATGTTGTGGCAACACGTCGAGAATACAGAGTAGGCCAAACTAAGAAAAGATAGCCACAAAATAAAAATGTTACGCTTACGCACAATGTCCAAGATCCAATGCCGGTATGTATTCTTTGTGAATGGCAAAAGGAGGCGAAATAGAGTGGAACCAAACCTTAGCTTCTCAGGAATTAGCTACTGGAATCATCCACTGAAGCACTGAATTAGATCGATGCAATGCAACCAGATAACTGTAGGATTTTGGCCCCTCCAGAAAGCAAAGATCAGTTAATGTAGTACTAGCTAGCACCTCTTGGCAGAGAAGTATATTCTGCACCGACCACCTCAACATCTTCGATTTGCCCCCATCATATCAAAAATCTATAAATAGGCAGCGTTCGCTCGTCAGTCATCACCACCATAAAAGTCCAAGACACAACAAGCCAAGCTAGCGAGCTCTTACTGAGCTGAGATAATCCATCGATCAATCAGACCTAGAGAAATAGGGAGAGCTAGCTGTCCACCAAACAATCCGATCAGCAATGGCGGCGGAGAGGGTGAGGACACTGGCGTCGCAGCGGGCGGTGGTGATCTTCGGGGCGAGCAACTGCTGCATGTGCCACGCGGTGCAGACGCTCTTCACGGAGATGGGCGTCAGCTGGGCGGTGCACGAGCTGGACAAGGATCCCCGCGGCAAGGACGTCGAGCGGGCGCTCGCCGGCATGGTCGGCCGGAGCCCACCCGTGCCGACGGTCTTCATCGGCGGCGCGCTCGTCGGCCCCACCGACCGGGTCATGTCGCTGCACCTCGATGGCCAGCTCGTGCCGCTCCTCCGCCAGGCCGGCGCCCTTTGGCTCTGAGGAAGAGGAACCAAGGACGAGAGCAATGGCTAGCTGATGCGTGCGTGCAGTTACGAGGCTAAGCTACTGATCATATAGTGAGTGCAGCTACACTACTTGATACATTAGCGGACGTGGTCTTTCTGTTGTGTACTTCCTGTGAGAGATGAGTGTTCTGAGAGAGATGAAGCTTTGAGCTTTCGTTTATAAAAACAAGATTAATCTTTACCTTGTCGTTGCAATTTTGATGCATTACCTAGATCGGTGTGCCAAGAATGTTTGCAACGGTACTTGGACCATCCCACGGTGCTCAGGAACTGTCGGATGCAGATCGTACACGAAGCATCGTACGCAAATTTGTATCATCCTATTATACTTTTGTTCTTATAAACTTTAATGCAGACCACATGTCGTGAGCAGTCCAACTCCAACCCAATCCCATATCTTCGAGGGAGGCGTTTTGGTGCCCGGGTGCACCTGCACCCGGTTTGCTCTTTGATTTTTCAAAATTTGAAAATGCTTCGGAAGAATCTAAAAAAAATTAGACACAAACATACGCAAGTAACGAACGCTCGTGAAAAATTTCGACAGAAAATAACAATTTTTCTGCTCTGTGCAAAAAAGACAAATTTCTGACAATTGTTTTTGGTCAGAAATTTGTCTTTTTTGCACAGAGCAGAAAAATTGTTATTTTCTGTCAAAAAATTTCACGAGTGTTCGTTACTTGCGTATGTTTGTGTCCAATTGTTTTCAGATTTTTCCGAAGCATTTTCAAATTTTGAAAAATCAAAGAGCAAACCGGGTGCAGGTGGACCCGGGCACCAAAGTGGATTTCCGCATATCTTCGTCCTATTCTCCTCTTTTACATCTCCGGTCCTTAGGTGGATGAACGAATGAAACCACCAACATCTCTATTTTAGTACCTAAATACATGTATGTTAGAGCATCACCAGCCGTTGGAGCCCCCAAGAGTACCACCGAACCAAAAAAGTTGGTGTCTTGGGGTTGGGGGGGGGGGGGGGGGGGGATGCTCATCCGGCGTAAAAAGGAGCACATGGGGAGGACACTTTCCCAGCCACACCCCACCCCAACCAAAAGTTTGTGAGAGAAATTATTGAGTGGGCCAAGAAAAAATGACACTTGGGGAGGCACGATTCGCCAAAGCTTCCGCTGGCGCCCCCAAGAGCCCCCAGCGCGCTGGGTTTCGCCTGGGTTTGCCATCGCAATTTTGATGTCCTGGGGGGCGCTGCGAGCGTGGCTGGGAGATTTTTCGGCGAAAAGCGTCGCCGAGCCAAAAACTGAACCTAAAAAGTTGTCCTCAGTACCGTCTTGCGGGGGGGGGGGGGGGGGGGGGGCTGGAGTTACTCTTAGTACGAGATAATAAATAAGAGCCCTTTTATGGTGCATGGAAAACTACTGCAGGTAGTTTCCGGTAGCTCCCGTCGAACATTATTCCAGCCGTCTGATTCGTACATAGCACTGCTAAATTATTCCAGCCGTCCAAGTATTAAAAGAAAATTAACTTTAATCATGTAGGGGCATTTGGTCATTTGCCATTTGTCCACGAACAAATTTCTCGTCCTCGTTCCCTGTCGATTCGCTGACTGCGGCGGCGCCGCCCTCCTCCTTCAAGCGCCTGCTGCCCTCCTCCTTCGTGCTCCCTCACGCGGTCGTCAATCTAGGTCATCTGGGTCTTCCGCCTCCATCCCCACTGCCTGCGGCTACCGATTCCTTGACCTGCTGACTCCGGCGCCGTCGCCGTCCTCACCAGTTGAATCGGAGCCACCGGTATTGGATCTTCCGGCCACATCTCTCCTCGCCTGCGGGAGCGGAGGCCACCGTCTCCTTCTTAGGCGACGGATCCGCCACACCGCCGGCCGTTACTTCTCCTAGTCCAACGATTGCTACGTCTCCGACCGGTTTCAGGCCGATCCTGCTTTTCATTGTTCCAGATCGAGCGACTTTTGTGCAGCATCATACATATTGATCAGGGCTAGCAGGTTCTACAAGCTTTTTGATTGAAGTTCATCAAAGCTCTACCGGGGTGTCAAGTTCTACAGAGGTGTATTTTGATGGAGCTAGAACGTGGAACACTAGGATGAATCATCGTTAGAGGATGCAATCTTTCTTTTGCACTTGCAAGTTGAATGTAATAAGTGGTAGGTACAATAGTATTTGATCAGAGAGGAGACTACTTATTTTTTGTTTAGATTGCTTCATCGCTAGGTTGAGCAGATGTATATGGTGGAACTTCAGTTCGATTGTTGCTTGTGCACCTGAAATTTCAGTGAAGCTATGAATAAATCATATACTTAACTGGCCTTTTGCGACTCCTTTTCTGGAAATTCAATTCGGCTCCCAAGTGCATATTCTCCCTATACCTAAAAAACACATTTTGAAATGTCGAAAAATTATGATAAAAAAATTCGTGCATAAGTCACGATATTTTATGTGGGAACACAAAGTTTCGCAAAAAACCGACATTTTTTGTGTGCCAAGTAAAAAGACAAAAAAAGTGTCTTGTAAAAAGCCTTATTGTAGCACCGAAATTTGTCTTTTTTATACCGGCTGTATAAAAAGTCACTTTTCCGTGAGACGACTTCATGAGTATAAAGAATGTCGAGATGTACGCACTTAACTTTTTATCCGAATTTTTGAAGTTTCAAATTTTTCATAAATTACATTTTAAAAACCAGGAGCATATGCCCAAAACTCCACCCCTCCTTTTCGCCATTTTAAAAAATAATAACAGTTTCACAAACCGAAACTGAAATGAACTTTAATGTTATTTCACGGTTCATGATCAGAACAAGTTACAAAGACAAGCTGCATAATCTTTATATAATTGAGAGAACCAACCCTTGGTTGGATGGTTAGGTGGGTGGTTGTACCCCCAGCCCACCAGAGTTCAAACCCTAGGTTTGACACTAGTGTTTCTCATATTTGGCGTAATATTCTTCAGTGGGAGGCGACGTTCCCGTCGATAGCGAGGCGCCCGTGGTGACTTCGTCAATCTCAAGACCTGACCCGCCGGCTCAGTATTTCGGAGATGCTCATAGGGGTAGGGTATGCGTGTGTGCGTTCATAGGGGTGAGTATATGCGCGTGTATGTGAGCGCCTGTGTTGTACTGTGTTTCGCAAAAAAAAAATCTTTATATAATTGAAGAGCCAATGCTTCTCATATATTTTACTAAACTGAAAAATAGAGCTATAGCAGTAAAACTGCAAAGAGCGTACAAGTACAGGACTGAATATCTCATAACCCAGCACAATGCATACATAATAATATATATGCTATTCATGGTTATGTCTTTCCTCCCAAATGCTCCTGCGGCTACGGCTTGATGAAGCATCTGCATAACTTGAACTCTGTCTCAGCTCCTGCCTGTTTGTCGTTCTAGCTCAACTTCTTTGCTGAATTCAGTCACACGATTGCTGATGCCCTAGTTGTCAAGCAGGAAGTTGAGGTACTTGCGTTCTTGGAGACCAAGTCCGTCGTGAGCGCGGTCGCTACCTCTCCGGTGGCCTACGACCAAGGGGAGAGTCCACATTGATCTTGGACGGAGACTGGGGCGTGTCCATGCCCTCCGGCCGCTCCCATTAGTGGTGGCCGGCCCTGCCAACGAGGCAACGACAAACAGCTTCCCAAAAACTGACCGCGCCTGGCCTGCGCTGTTTCCCACGACGGGGAGCTCATGGCACCGTTGCCGGCAAAGGAGCCCGCCGCGGCCTCTCGGAATAAATCACCGTGTCGAGAAATCACCGGGGAGGAGCTTGCCTCGCCTCACCGAACCGCAGCTGTGCGCTTGGTGCTTCATGCCCGGCCTCCATCTTCAGCTCGAGGAAGAAGGCGACTAGGGGCGGCGCGTCGCCCGTCGATGGCGTGCCCGCAACCAGCTGCTGCCGGGCGGTGCAGAAGTCTACCGACGTCGCCCGCGGCCGGCTGTTGCTGTTGGCGGCCACTTCAACTTGACCGCCACGACGGTCGGCACCGCCCACGCTGCCGACGGGCCCTCGGTCGGGCTGATCCTGAACCCTCGCCACCGCCGCGCCGGCTACCTCCACATCCTCTGCCTCGGATGAGAGTGAGAAGAGCGGGGATGGAGGCGCCGATCTGGGGATGGGAAACAGAGGAATAATGACGGTGAGGCATTAACACAAAATTATCTAAATAACCTTTTACTTTCATTAAAAATAAAAGAATATTGGTAGTTTCAGGTTCTTTTAATCTGGTAGTTTCAGGTAGCTCTTATTTTATCACCGTTAGATCAGAGCGGATGGACGGTTGTCAAAATTACCAAGTACTCTAATACTTTTAAATAACTAAATTGTGTATACGGATATTAATTGTTAACTTCGATTTCAATTTTGTGGATGTCTCTATTGAACGCAATGTACTTGTGTGATCTTTAACCACGTCACACAAAAATCACATGTTTTTCTGCGCATTATATATGCATACGACAGGAAACAGTACAAGCAATAAGCATGCACCATTCGAACATAAAAAACATTCCGACATGGAAAATAGTAGAATATATATTCGGTTATCTGTATTTATGGAGCTCAGATGGAATATCATTGATATGTCTTTACCTAGTTACGATCAATGCGGTGAGCATAAAGCCTAAAACATGTCTAGTGAAAAATTAAAGATTCCATCACTTTTCAGCGATAATGGAAAGCATAATCGTCCTTGACAATATACTTACCATCTCATAGCGAGACACGTTTATCGAGCTAATATTAGCAGCAATACCTGAAGACAAGTATAAAATGACACAGTTGGCATTGCGGTCGGCCTAATCTGTGGTGCAACACTTGTTAGTAGTACAATAATGGGAAAATGCAAATGCGGGCGGAGTTCATGGAGCTCGGTATTTGAAAATTCAAACTCGCCACTTTTAAGTTTCAAAAAATCAAAGCAAAAAATTAGGTGTAGATAATGTCATACCCTACGAGTATGTAAAATCTCAATTCAAAATTCGTATTATTTTAACCTACGCAAGAAAAAACAAATCTGACCAGTTTTGAAGTTTTTAAAAATGTATAGTGAACAATCGAGGCCCATTCATTTTTTGCGCAATGTAAAATACAACGATTTTTCGATTTTTTTTCATACTTATAGATAATATAAAAATTATTTATATTTAGGAGTTTTTCCTCGAACTTTTAAAAACTTTCAAGCGTAAAGTTTAAGCGTTCGAGAAAACGAGCTAACTAGAGCCTGACCTCGATCAATCTACTACTCCTGCTGTTCCTTTTTTTTCGAAATGGGGAACATAGTCCCAGCCTCTGTATCAAAGTGATGCACACAATTTTTTTATTGGATAGTTTTTAGGTATTAAGTTTACAAATCATGGGTCACACAAAGTGGCAACATGAATAAGCTAGCTGAATAAGAAATACAAAAGGGTGCCTCTATGCATTATGTATTCTATTAGTGTGACACCATCCATCCTGGTTGAAGATAGCCCGAACAACCGCCATCAACCAAGTATATCCGGTATCTATAGCAACCCGCTGGTCCACAGGAAGAAGGAAGGACCACATATGGATCCACTAAGCCGCTCGGTGCATAACATGTAAAAAATTAGTATTGGAAGATTTGTTAAAGACGACATCATTACGACAATTCCATATTGCCCAAAGCAAAGCGCATACACCAATTCTAATATGCGACTTGATCTTCTTATCAACCCCATTTAGCCAATTTCCAAACAAATTGGTTACACTGGTTGGAGGTGAAATATTAAAAGTAAAGTGAACAACTCTCCGAAGAATACGAGCCAACTGACATGCAATAAAAAAGATGATCAATCGACTCCGGTGTGTCGCAAAATACACACTTAGTGCATCCTGCCCAGTTTCTCTTAACTAAATTATCTTTAGTAAGTAAAACTTTTCTCGAAAGAAACCACATAAATATCTTTATCTTAAGTGGTACCTTAAGTTTCCAATTTCCGTAAAAAGGGAGTATGGCCATTCATTAAATCCACATACATTGATTTAACCGTGACCAAACCCGAATTAGTTAGGTGCCATGAAAAGCTATCAGGTTCGTCAACCAGATTAACTCCCATTAGTCTCTCTACCAGATGCAGCCATGATGTCCGTTTATCTCCTATCAATGCATGTCTGAAACTAATATTCAATAGAGCCCGAGACAAAACATTTGCAACTGTAACATTTTTATGTCGCACAATGTTGAAAAGAGATTGGTATTGTGATGACAAAGGAGTTGTACCTAACCAAGAATCCTTTCAAAACCGGGTGCTACTTCCATCACGATAACAAAAAGATCAGTAAAAAAGATCTCTTTAACCCCCATGATTCCCTTCCAAAAAAGGTGAATCTGTCGGTCTAGCTTGTACATGAGACAGAGTTTTGTTATGAGGATATTATATTATGTAACAGCTCCTGGCACACGCCATCTTCATTTTAAAAGTTTGAATAGTCATTTCCTAAGTAAGATTTTATTTTTAACTTCAAGTACTTTAATCCCTAGACCCCCTTGGTCTTTAGGACGGCAAATAACATTCCATTTCGATGAACGCTTTTTGAATTTACTGCTCAGTTCCTAATTATAAGATGTTTTACATATTGAAATACTGACTACATATAAACAAAATTGAGTGAATGTACGTACTAAAAAGCTTTTAGGTGCATATGAATCCGAGAAAACTGAGAATAGTAAAAACATAAACTGAGGAGTAGAATGCAACTTACTCAAAACTGGCGACGCTGTCTTCACGGATATTCGTGCGTTTGCTTGACGTGTTCCGCCGCTACGACGTCGGCATGGCCGTTCTATGACACAAGCAGTGCTCAAAAAAAAAAAAAATGGTGGGGGTGGCAGATGCTGAGATGGGTAGGATCGATTGTGTTGTCGGAGGTGAAGGAAACACATACGCAGGCACACCACTTCCTAGCCAGCCAGGTCGATCGAGCCGCGGCGCAAACCTATGTGCGATCAAGCGGGCAAACGGAACGGCGTGAAAGTGCGTGAGAAATCCAGCTCCTTCGACCGAGCAGGCCAGAGATCAAATACGCGAATATGTACGCTGGCCGGCCGGCGAGCACTTGTGGCCGATCTCCGGCGTGTGCGTGTGTTCACTGTCTCACGTCAGTTTCACGTCTAGTCAAGAAGCCATCGACCGAACTAACCTACATTTACTTACTTTCACCAAAAGAAATTTCGAAATTTCTTTTAGACACACGAACTTTCTTTTGACGACGCAATTTCTCCGAGACAAACGAAATGTCTTTCCACCGGACGATATTTCTTTTCGACATACGGAGTTTCTTTTAAAACGATGAAATTTCTTTTAGACAAACGAAATTTCTTTTAACTGAATGAATGAAATTGCTTTTAACCTGACGATATTTCTTTTCGGCAAAAGAAATTTCTTTTAAGTTTACGAATTTTTTTGACTTCATGAAATTTCTTTTCACCGGCCGAATTTGTTTTTAGTCTGACGATATTTGTTTTATACATACGAAATTTCTTTTGGACAGACACAATTTCTTTTCACTGGACGAAATTTCTTTTGAGGAACGAAATTTATTTTCCCCAGACGAAGTTTCTTTTCACCG
Source organism: Puccinellia tenuiflora (assembly GCA_012064385.1). Classification (NCBI taxonomy): domain Eukaryota; kingdom Viridiplantae; phylum Streptophyta; class Magnoliopsida; order Poales; family Poaceae; genus Puccinellia; species Puccinellia tenuiflora. The sequence goes on along the minus strand of QRDG01000296.1, from coordinate 36,334 downwards.
GACGAAATGTCTTTTGAATTGCTTTTGACGAACCAGACGAATTTTTTTTTTTTGAACCGAGAGACGAAATTTCTTTTCATAGGCTCGGCCGGTGAGGGCATGGAAAGTAAGTGGGAAGGTGCGACTTTTCTTCGTCCTGGCACAGGTCCTCGTCCACGGTACGTACGTGGACACACCAGGCTGCCACCATGTACACGATGCACGCACTCTGAGATTCTTACGGTTCGTTGGCGCTGCATAGCTCGTATTCCATCCAGTTTTAACAGTTGATTTATACAACAACGCGGGTTATGACGTAAGCAACAGAAACGGATGGCTAGGAGCTGGCTGGATAACCGGACCACCCCAGCTCGAGCTCGCTTCTTCGATCTCCTTTTCTCTTTTTCCTTTACGAGAACCGAAAGTAGCTTAACTAAAAATCTATACACCAACGATTCATCGTTTGCAAAAAGGAAAACGACCTTCGATTCCATCCATGCATTGTCGACTAGACTCCGGAAACAATGTGCATATGCATCCATGGTTCTAAATTTCAGTGGGATTTCATCGAAATTCACTGAATTTCAGTAATTTCGGTAGACCCCGAAATCATTACCTTTCGGTCAAAATATTTCAGTACTACACATGAATTCAAAAATTATTAAATTATTTTTTAATATTTTGTTGAATTTTAGGAGAAAATTTCGGTCATTCGGCCGATACAAAAATCGAAATTACTGAAATTCACTGAATTTTTTTGACTTCATGAAATTTCTTTTCACCGGCCGAATTTGTTTTTAGTCTGACGATATTTGTTTTATACATACGAAATTTCTTTTGGACAGACACAATTTCTTTTCACTGGACGAAATTTCTTTTGAGGAACGAAATTTATTTTCCCCAGACGAAGTTTCTTTTCACCGGACGAAATGTCTTTCGAATTGCTTTTGACGAACCAGACGAAATTTCTTTTCTTTTTTTTGAACCGAGAGATGAAATTTCTTTTCATAGGCTCGGCCGGTGAGGGCACGGAAAGTAAGTGAGAAGGTGCGATCGACTTTTCGTCGTCCTAGCACAGGTCCTCGTCCCGTCTCCCCAACCATCCACGGTACGTGGACACACCAGGCTGCCACCACACGACGGACGCACTCTGAGATTCTTACGGTTCGGGTTGTTTTTTTTAGAGCAACCATATATTTCAATAATTAAAAATCAAGTTACAATAAGCAACATATATGGAAACTAAAAGACAAACCGGGATAAAATGATTATCCTGAATTTACAGATAAAAACCTAAAAGATCGAAAAATACAAAACGATCCCTAAGGTTTCCTGCAACCACCATAGCGAGCGGCCGCCGCCCAACTCCAGCGCCGCCAAGGCGAACGCCGGAAAAGACGCCGAGCCTCCACCATTGCAAGATCCGAGAAAGCACCATCGTCAACGAGGCTTTCTGAGTTGATGAACAGGCCCGCTGCACGCAGCAAGTCACATGTCGCTGTGGCACGTCGACCGGGGGACGTCCCCGTGCTGTCTTGGACCGCGCTGCATAGCTCGTATTCCATCCAGTTTTAACAGTTGATTTATACAACAACGCGGGTTATGACGTAAGCAACAGAAACGGATGGCTAGGAGCTGGCTGGATAACCGGACCACCCCAGCTCGAGCTCAACTTGGAGTTTTCGCTTCTTCGATCTCCTTTTCTCTTTTTCCTTTACGAGAACCGAAAGTAGCTTAACTAAAAATCTATACACCATCGATTCATCGTTTGCAAAAAGGAAAACGGAAAACGACCTTCGATTCCATCCATGCATTGTCGACTAGACTCCGGAAACAATGTGCATATGCATCCATGGTTCTAAATTTCAGTGGGATTTCATCGAAATTCACTGAATTTCAGTGATTTCGGTAGACCCTGAAATAATTACCTTTCGGTCAAAATATTTCAGTACTTTCAGTACTACACATGAATTCAAAAAATATTAAATTTATTTTTTAATATTTAAATGAATTTTAGGAGAAAATTTCGGTCATTTGGCCGTTACAAAAATCAAAATTACTGAATTTCAGTGATTTCGGCAGTGACCGAAAATTTTCGTAATCCACGGCCGAAAACTTTCATGTCTACCACCGGCTTCGATATAAGTCGATTTTTTCGTAGCTTCTCCTTTTCTATCCTTCTAGATCTAGCTCTTCCCTGTAGATTTGACTTTCAATTATTTTCCTCGTTGGCCAGGGCTTTATTTAGTTAAGCACTTCTTTTTGGGTAAATTCCATAGACAACATTGTCTTTTTGGAACTTCTTGAACTCAACATCAACTTGTTCGGTAAAAAATACACTCCCATGCATGACATTATCGATCGGATGGCATTAATTGACTCTCCTGAGTAGACTAGTTATACAATTTTATCGATTGGGTGAAACTCCACCAGATACTTAAAAAATGTAACTGTTCTGCATCAAAATGTTTGTCAGTCGATGAAGAACCCAACGTTTCAACCTTATTTTCTAAGAAAAAATAAAAAAAGTTATGAAATGAATATTTTTCCATAAATATACACAAGGATATAACACGTGATCTTGTAAATTTTGGTGTCAAAGTACCACTACATGTGGCGTGCATATACAAATCGGTGCATCTTGAATACTATACAAAAAATAAATAATATTGAATAAAATCCAAAGGAAATAAAAAATTCCGACAAAGCCATCAAGGTTCTTATTTGTGCGACAAAACCATGATATCTTGGTTTATAAAATATAGAAAATACACATTTACAAGTTTCAATATTACTGCCTTCGTAATTAAGTAAGTAAGCATTACGACAAGCTTATTCTCCATATATTCAGATGGTACAAAGGTACCCTTTATTCTTCGTGTGCCTGCTGCCTATTCAGCGTTGAAATTCGTCCCTGTTGATTCCTGACGATTTATTCCTACCTCACGTGGAAATTCCTGATGATGTCGCGGTGCCACGTGGGGAATACAAAGTAGGCCAAGTTGCATCCGAAAGAAAACGTGATGCACAATGTCCACTCCTGTTCTTTGTCAGCTGAAGTGGCAGAAGGGAGACAATTAGATTGGATGCATACCTTTTTTCTAAAAAGAGCGCTTTATTAGACAATTAGATTGGATGCATACCTAGCTTATGAGGAACCTAACTGACGAATCGTTAGCTAAAGCATGGAATTCTGTCGATATCTCCAACCGTTTCCAAAGAACAATTTAGCTATCTGGAATATTAATTCACCTCCATTTTTACTTATTCGAAACATCATAGTACGCAGTTTGCTGAATCGGATATAATAGACAAGTGTTGGATTTTGGCCCCTACCAAAACGAAAAGATCACAAAAGTAGCAGTACTACAACATTCGCCTGGCAAAGAACATATATTCTGCACCGACCACATCCAACTCTTCCGTTTCCTCGTCATATCGATCGCCTATAAATAGACACCGATCTGTCATCACCACCATAAAACTCCAAGAAACAACAGCAAGGTAAGTGAAGTGGGCTGAGATCTTCCATCGATCGATCGATCGAGAAACAGAGAGGTAGCTAGCCACCATACACTTCAATCAACAATGGCGGAGAGGGTGAGGAGGCTGGCGTCGCAGCGCGCGGTGGTGATCTTCGGGGCGAGCAACTGCTGCATGTGCCACGCGGTGCAGACGCTCTTCACTCAGATGGGCGTCAGCTGGGCGATGCACGAGCTGGACAAGGACCCCAGGGGCAAAGACATCGAGAGGGCTCTCGCCGGTATGGTCGGCCGGAGCCCACCAGTGCCGGCCGTGTTCATCAGCGGCGCGCTCGTCGGCCCCACCTGTTGGAACTAATCTTGTTAGTTAGTAGGTTATCATGTTTATTTCTAGTTCATGCATGTAGTTAAGACAAGAAATATAGGCTGTGGTGATGTGTGCACATAGGGATGTGATCTGTGTACACATACAAGCTGATGGTGTTTAGTTTAGGCTGCATACACGTGTGGAGCTACAGGTACCAAGTCAATGTGGTGGACATTAAAATAAGCAAGCGTAATTAGTTGGCACGCTGTGAGTTTTTAGTGGTCTGCAAGGAGGACTTGGTAGTGGCTAACGTGTGTTCAGCTAGTGGAGTGAAAAATGGATCAAGGAGTTGTGGCCTTGACCATCTGTGCGTGCATGTTTGCATGGTAGTTAGTGCATTAGTGCGTGTGGGTTATCTGTGTGAGTCTGGCTATATAAAGCCATGTAACTAGGTTGTTAATTTGCTAAGTTGAACAAAGATAAAAGCACAAGTGTGTGGTGCCAGAAAAAAGCCTCTGCGTGTTCTTCTTCTCCAATGTGTATATGTGTGTGTTGATCCTTGGACAGATTCTACACCACCGACCGGGTCATGTCCCTGCACCTCGGCGGCCAGCTCGTGCCGCTCCTCCGTCAGGCCGGCGCACTCTGGCTCTGAAGAATCAAGGGCAGCAGTGGATGATGCCTACGTCACTACGGGAGAGCACGACGTTGCCGTGTGCTTGGGTCTTTGCCGTGTGCCAAATATCGGGCACACGGCAACGTCTAACTTTGCCGTGTGCCGCACACGGTAAAGAATAACACACGGTTTTGAAAGCAAAATAACACACGGCAAAGAATGGCACACGGTAAAGACGGTAAAAAGCACACGGTAAAGAAAGACACACGGTAAAGAAAGTTGACACGTGTCCACAAAACGGAAGGGAAGACGGCTCCGTCACGGAAGGTCTTTACCGTGTGCTGGCACACGGCAAAGAATAAATCTTTGCCGTGTGCCAACACACGGTAAAGACCTATTTTCATTTTTTTTTTCTAGTTTTACTATATCTATAGTAATGAAGATATGACTATCCCCGCTGCATAGTTTGTTATAATGTGCTCATATTTGGCACATAGGTGTATCTTGGTATGATAAACAATGTTACCGAACAGAGTTTTTTCAAACGAATTTTATAAATATTATTTTTCATTTTTAAGTGTTAAAAATGACTTTTTTTGTGAAGCAAGTACCAAAAATATGATGCAAAATGGCACCAATCCAATTTTCACAGAAAGTAGTCCATATTTGATGGATAATCCCCAAATATTAGGAATTTTCTTGCTTTCTACCTAATTTCGCACATTTAAATGACTTTATGTCGATTTTCGGAAAGTAATTCAAATTTGAACTACAAGTGTGTGATAGTTTGCTCTGAAATTTTTGCAAAAATCATTTTTAGGTACAAAAGTAGTGGTTACTTCACTGAACCGTCGACAGTTTAAAAATTCGATCCCTTTCAACAAATATCCATGCTCACCATTTGGATAGTTTTTTCGAAAAACTCAAAGAAAATGAATAAAACCTCAAAAAATGAAATCCTTTGGCATGGAGTCCTCTTATGTGTACTAGTTGCTAGGAAAAATGATAAACTTTCTTTTTTTCAAATTTTACAAAAAAATCCTTCACGAAAAGTTCTATCATCTATAAACATCTATGGGTTTCAAGTCAAACGGCCAAGATACGACCATTCTCATGACATAGTTTGTTATAATGTGCTCATATTTGGCACATAGGTGTATATTGGTATGATAAACAATGTTACCGAACAGAGTTTTTTCAAACGAATTTTATAAATATTATTTTTCATTTTTTAAGTGTTAAAAATGACTTTTTTTGTGAAGCAAGTACCAAAAATATGATGCAAAATGGCACCAATCCAATTTTCACAGAAAGTAGTCCATATTTGATGGATAATCCCCAAATATTAGGAATTTTCTTGCTTTCTACCTAATTTCGCATATTAAATGACTTTATGTCGATTTTCGGAAAGTAATTCAAATTTGAACTACAAGTGTGTGATAGTTTGCTCTGAAATTTTGAAAAAATCATTTTTAGGTACAAAAGTAGTGGTTACTTCATAGAACCGTCGACAGTTTAAAAATTCGATCCCTTTCAACAATATCCATGCTCACCATTTGGATCGTTTTTTCGAAAAACTCAAAGAAAATGAATAAACCTCAAAAAATGAAATCCTTTGGCATGGAGTCCTCTTATGTGTACTAGTTGCTAGGAAAAATGATAAACTTTCTTTTTTCAAATTTTACAAAAAATTTCTTCACGAAAAGTTCTATCATCTATAAACATCTATGGGTTTCAAGTCAAACGGCCAAGATACGACCATTCTCATGACATAGTTTGTTATAATGTGCTCATATTTGGCACATAGGTGTATATTGGTATGATAAACAATGTTACCGAACAGAGTTTTTTCAAACGAATTTTATAAATATTATTTTTCACTTTTTAAGTGTTAAAAATGACTTTTTTTGTGAAGCAAGTACCAAAAATATGATGCAAAATGGCATCCATCCAATTTTCACACAAAGTACTCCATATTTTATGGATAATCCTTAAATATTAGGAATTTTCTAGCTTTCTACCTAATTTCGCATATTTAAATGACTTTATGTCGATTTTCGGAAAGTAATTCAAATTTGAACTACAAGTGTGTGATAGTTTGCTCTGAAATTTTTGAAAAAATCATTTTTAGGTACAAAAGTAGTGGTTACTTCACAGAACCGTCGACAGTTTTAAAAATCCGATCCCTTTCAACAAATATCCATGCTCACCATTTGGATCGTTTTTTCGAAAAACTCAAAGAAAATGAAGAAAACCTACAAAAAATGAAATCGTTTGGTATGTAGTCCTTTTATGAGTACTAGTTGTTAGGAAAAATAATAAACTTTCTTTTTTTCAAATTTTACAAAAAATTCCTTCACGAAAAGTTCTATCATCTATAAACATCTATGGGTTTCAAGTCAAACGGCCAAGATACGACCATTCTCATGACATAGTTTGTTATAATGTGCTCATATTGGCACATAGGTGTATATTGGTATGATAAACAATGTTACCGAACAGAGTTTTTTCAAACGAATTTTATAAATATTATTTTTCATTTTTTAAGTGTTAAAAATGACTTTTTTTGTGAAGCAAGTACCAAAAATATGATGAAAAATGGCACCAATCCAATTTTCACAGAAAGTAGTCCATATTTGATGGATAATCCCCAAATATTAGGAATTTTCTTGCTTTCTACCTAATTTCGCACATTTAAATGACTTTATGTCGATTTTCGAAAAGTAATTCAAATTTGAACTACAAGTGTGTGATAGTTTGCTCTGAAATTTTTGAAAAAATCATTTTTAGGTACAAAAGTAGTGGTTACTTCACAGAACCGTCGACAGTTTTAAAAAATTCGATCCCTTTCAACAAATATCCATGCTCACCATTTGGATCGTTTTTTCGAAAAACTCAAAGAAAATGAATAGAACCTCAAAAAATGAAATCCTTTGGCATGGAGTCCTCTTATGTGTACTAGTTGCTAGGAAAAATGATAAACTTTCTTTTTTTCAAATTTTACAAAAAAATCCTTCACGAAAAGTTCTATCATCTATAAACATCTATGGGTTTCAAGTCAAACGGCCAAGATACGACCATTCTCATGACATAGTTTGTTATAATGTGCTCATATTTGGCACATAGGTGTATCTTCATATGATAAACAATGTTACCGAACAGAGTTTTTTCAAATTATTTTCATAAATATTATTTTTCATTTTCTAAGTGCCAAAATTGACTTTTTTTGTGAAGCAAGTACCAAAAATATGATGCAAAATGGCACCAATCCAATTTTCACAGAAAGTAGTCCATATTTGATGGATAATCCCCAAATATTAGGAATTTTCTTGCTTTCTACCTAATTTCGCACATTTAAATGACTTTATGTCGATTTTCGGAAAGTAATTCAAATTTGAACTACAAGTGTGTGATAGTTTGCTCTGAAATTTTTGCAAAAATCATTTTTAGGTACAAAAGAAGTGGTTACTTCACAGAACCGTCGACAGTTTTAAAAAATTCGATCCCTTTCAACAAATATCCATGCTCACCATTTGGATCGTTTTTTTCGAAAAACTCAAAGAAAATGAATAGAACCTCAAAAAATGAATAGAACCTCAACAAATAGATGTTCAAATTTGAATTTGAATTCAAAACTTTTTGTATTTTTCACACACAACATGTGATACTTTGTGTTAAAATTTGGCACAATTTGATATTTATTTGCTATATTTAACAAATTAAATGCATTTGAAGCAATTTTTTTAAAAAAATCTTTGCCGTGAGCTGGTTATTGGGCTCACGGCAAACGCGAAATTGGGCCAGCTGCGGCCAATTTTCCCCGCCGGCCCATTAACTCCGCCGGGGGTATTTAACCCCCCACCCCCTCTCCCTCTCAAACCCTAGCCGCCTCCTCCCTTGCCACCGTCGCGCAGCCGCCTCGTCCCTCGCCCCCCTCGCCGCCCCTCCTCTCTCACCCCGCCGCCGCCCCTCCTCTCTCTCCCCGCCGCCACCCCTCTTCTCCCGCCTCTCTCTTCTGCCTCCCCTTCCCTTCCCCTCCGCTCGCCCCTCACCGGCGGTGAGGAGCAGCGGCGGGGTGAGGTGCGGCGGCGACGCATCTCGAGGAGCAGGCCGGAGGTGCGACGGCGGCGGCGCATCTACGACGGCAACAGCGAGGAGATCTGGAGGGCCTCCTCACCGCCGCACTCCTCCACGCCGGCGACCGCATCGAGATCCGAAGGGCCTCCTCACCGCCGCACTCCTCCACGCCGGTGTCCACGGAGACCATGCGGAGCCGGGACCGCTGCGGCGACCATGCGGAGCCGGGACGGCTGCGACGACCACACGGAGGAGGCGTCCACGCGGAGGATGCGTCCACGCGGAGGCGTCGACGGCGACCATGCGGAGCCTGGACACCGCGTCGACCACGCGGAGCCGGGACACCGCGGCGACCATGCGGATGCGTGACGGCGACCACGCGGAGGAGGCGTCCACGCGCGCGGAGCGGCGACGACGACCACGACCACGCGGAGGAGGCGTCCACGCGGAGCGGCGACGGCGACCACGACCACGCGGAGGTGGCGACGACCATGCGGAGGATGCGGCGACGGCGACCACGCGGAGGAGGCGGCGGCGACCACACGGAGGAGGCGGTGCTGCGGACCAGATCGTCGGAAGATGTTCGGCAGGACGGCGGCGACGACGCCGTTGACCGTGTTTTTTTTTTGATAATGTAATCCATCTTTGCCGTGTGTCTGCACACGGTGAAGGGAAGCGTCTTTGCCGTGTGCTTGCACACGGCAAAGATCGATCGATGGGGCCCACTTGTCAGGAACCCGCCATCAACGTCCGTCGTCGGCGTCAAGTGGCGGTGGGGCCCACCTTGAAACGTTGCCGTGTGCCCCGATATTTGGCACACGGTAAAGAGCTCTTTACCGTGCAAGATATCGCCGTGTGTTCTTTGCCGTGTGCGGCACACGGCAAAGTCTTTGCCGTGTGCGGCACACGGCAAAGTCTTTGCCGTGTGTTTTTTAGCCTTTGCCGTGTGTCCCTGGCACACGGCAACGACGCCGTCTCCCGTAGTGCGTGCAGTTGCGTACTTACGTGTGATCGGAACCTCAGAATGAGCTGTATAATCATACTGGAAAGGTCATCAGATATATTAACGGTCATGATCCTTGAGCTGTGAGAGACAAGTGTTGTGAGAAAGATGAATGTTTATCTCGCCGTTGCAATTTTGATGATTACGTGAGCGAGGGAATCAGCGCGCAACATATATAATGCTGCTAAGTTGATGATGTATATTCACTTGCATATATTCAGTTACATATATATCTAAATTTAATTGAGTATAGACTACACTCAGAGATGTCCATACTTGGGACGGTTGTCCACATATTATCGAAAAGACCCTGACAAGCAAAAGACTCGACTGAAAGTCTGAAACCCTAGGAAACGTCTCATCTGACAAAGAAGGAGAGGGGCACGAACACCGCTGCCGTTGAATTAGTGCACACTGAGGAAATATCCTCGTTGAAATCGTTACAGTCACCACCCGCCCTGGACAAACTAGATGTGGGGGGAGAAGCCACATCCACTGGGGACACATCCGCCTTGTGCGGACTACCAGGTCATTTTCGTTGACCGAAACTGAAACTGGCCTGCATTATACCATGAGTGAGAAGTTGGGAACAAACCAAATAAAACATATCTCCGTCGGTGACAAAAGCAACAAATCAATTGTCAAAACAACCCCAACACAGATGCTCGACATCATCGACCATGCCACCTAAAAGGGGTTGAACCCGAGGAACCCTTACTCCACACAGCGTCGCACCGCCACCACCACCGGAACAACACCACCCAGCACATGATGCCTTAACTACAAATTGAAAACGCCAACCTGGGTTCCAGTCGACCTGTCGCCACCGAGCAACATACGGAGGGGAGTGGAGCCGCCTACTTACCGATTGGGAAGTGGTGAAGATACATATCACTATCTATTCATCCATGGGGCACAGTCAGCGTGGTGGGGGGGGGGGGGTATAGGGGAGATTTTGTTTTGTGAATTATCATGCCTTGATGGTACTACATATCATCAATTTGTCTACACAACCTAGCTAGATAGAAATGTGATAAATGTATTTGTATTTATACGTGTTGCAACTTGGGGAGTTTTTACTCGTCTTCGTCTGTGTGATCAGGTGGCTGCTTCGGCGGCGGTTTCGGGGTGTAACATGGCGCCGGCGGTGGTGCAATTTCATCAGCAGCGGGGTGTTGAACTGCACCTAGAATTTCATCAACATCAGCCACTCCACGGTGTTCGGCTTGGGCGTCGTAGGGTTCGGGCACGACCAGTTCTCGGTCAAACAGATGCTAGCGAAAAGCTACGAGAGGGAGGGCCGGAGGGCGCCCTCGCCTAGCTCAGCGTCAACAACAGCGGCTACCACTTTGGGTACTTGTCAGGCATGGGAAATTTTTGAAACCTGGCACGGCTGGCGGGGAAGCGGGGCAGTAGCGGCGCTGATCCAACCATATCTTTCGTAGGTTCGGCGACGACCCGTCGGCATGGTCGTCCCCTCCTTCTTCGCTCGGACATGGTGGCCTAGATCATAAGTTGTGCCCCTGTTTGATAAATGGTTGGCATAGATTTTATCCACGGACGAATATATGTGAATAAATAAAATTAAAGGGGTGTTTGTAAAAAATAGACAGACAGCCACGTCAGCTACTTAATGTCCATCGTGATAGAGTGACCAACGTGTCACAAACATACAACTTAGTGACCGGTTAGCATTTTTCCACTTGGTGACTAATCCGCTCGTGACAACTTCATGACTTTCCAAGCGATAATACTATTAGATTTTTCGGTAAAAAGAATCGGATTATTCGGTTAAAGACTATCGGATAATCGTATTAATTTGGGATAATCCATATTGAGGTATTATTTATCATACCATTGGGATAATCCATATTGAGGTATTATTTATCATACCATATCCTGTATCCGGATATTCAATTCAGAATCGGATTGGGATAATACATATTGAGGTATTATTTATCATACCATATCCTGTATCCGGATGTTCAATTCAGAATCAGATATCCTTATCCATGTAATGCTTTTAAGCCGGATCTGGAGCCTTTAAAAATGGATTGCAGCTGTTTCGAAATTATACTATCCCTTTACATTCCCACATCAGGTTTTGCCTTCTGCTCTGCTCCCGCACCCGCAGCGAAGAAGCCGTCGTCTCCCTCTCTGCAAAAATCCCCCAAAACTATGGACGCCGATAGACGGGCACCGGCGGCCGCATCGGTGATAGCAGTGCTCGGCGACGACGACCTCCTCCGCGAGATCCTCCTCCGCCTCGGCTTCCCCAACTACCTCGTCCGCGCCGCCCTCGTCTCCAAGCGGTGGCTCCTCCACGCCTCCGACCCGGCCTTCCTCCGCCGCTTCCGCGACCGCCACCCGCCCCGCCTCCTCGGCGTCTGCGCCGGCTATCCCGGCATGTACCGGTTCACGCCGCTCCCTCAGCCCCCGGAGCTCGCCGCCGTCTCACGACGCGCGGAATCCTCCTGCAACGACGCCTTCGCCGCTGTCGCACCACGCGCGGCATCCTCCCGCAACGCCGCCTTCGTCGAATGCAGAAGTCAGTCCGTCCAGCACTGCCGGAATGGCCGCATCATCATCGCGTCCTCCTACGAGGGAAGAGTCAAGTACCTTCTCCTGTCGCCGCTGCTCGCCGAGGAGCCCGCAGCCGTCCTCCCGCCGGCCCCGGTGACCCGCTCTAACTGGATTGATCGCGCTCACAACATATTCACTGAGGTTTTCCTACCGGAGGATGGGGGCAGCGACGGCATCACATTCGTGGATCTCTTGGAGGTCAGGGGAAAGGTCTCTGCGAAAGTATACGTCCTCGGATCCGCCGGGTGGGGCGTCCCTGCCACCGCGACGACAGAGCTCCCACACGAGCTGCACGGCACATCCTTCCTCAAAGCAGTGCTGCCACCAGTCCATGGCAAGGTCTTCTTGGTGACCAATTCTGGGTACGCACTGGGTCTAGATTTGGCCACGGCAAGCTTCTTCCCCTTCCAGCTCCCGGTCGGAGTGGGGCACAATTGGAAGCTCTCATCTGCACAAGCTCCCGGACTCTATCTTGCCAATGCGGACGGGTTTCAGCTCAGTGTGTGGCTCCATCGGATGACGGGCGACGACGACGTCTGGCTGTTGGTGGACACATTCTGCGTGCGTGAGGCATGCGAACGGCTTGCCAGTGACAACTGGGTGCCTCAGGCTGGAGACTTTGTTGATGTTGTTGCGGTCGGGGACAATGCCGAGTTTGTTTTCTTGGATCATGTGGCAAGTGGTATTCTGCTTCATGTTCATCTCAGGAGCAGGCTGGTTGAGAAGGTCCATCAAAGGGCGCCAGATCCAGTTCGCATTGCTTACTCGGTGCGTGGCCACATAGGTTGCTCTCCCTTTATGATGAGCTGGCCGCCTATCTTCCCCGATCTGAACGGATGACATGATCAACAGGGATGAATCCCACTGTGTTTGATGCTTATGTTATATCTGCACTAGGTATGACTTCTATAACATGATGAGGTGATTGAGATTGATGAGGAATCAAAATTGTTCGGAAGGGTCGTAGATTACATCTCGTCTGACTAACTAATGTACTATGCAACTTTACTGTGTTGAATTCTTCTTATTAGCTTGAACTGTGTTTCTATGCAGAGTATCTGTCAGTATCCAAACAGTAGACGTAGTTATATTTGCTATTTGTCTCTCTTCATGCACTTGCTACCAAGTTGGTTGACAAATACTAGTAAGCTTAGGAATGCAAATGTGTAGAGTCTGGTCTCACTGCCGTAGAACACATACCGTTGTAGTCATCTAACTTGGATCTTAAGAACCTCTGTTCATTTCAATAAAAATATTGAAGTTTCCACAAGTGTATAGCAAGAGATCCGGCAGAACTGCACTTAGTCTTGTACTGACTCTTGGACTGACCGACTATGCTGCATCGCCTATGCCAAATTAGGTATTTCAAAAATTCCGATGTCCAATATCAGTCCCTGTGATGCTCCTTGCGCACTGATGTTGCCGAACAGCCTCTTCCTTGAGGATAACGATAGTTTAGAGGCATCCATCTCCTTACCCTTCTCACCCTCTACAGCCATGTTTGTTTGTTTGTTTTGTTTCTCTTGAGGAGCACCGAATGTTATAGCCAAGGTGGCATCACATCGATCCTGCTGAGGCAGAAGACTTCATAACTGTCTAGGTAATCTCTTTCCCCAGTCCACTCTTGTTGAGTATTGACTCCCAAACTTCCTTTGAAGCTCTTTTAAGGCCTGGAGTTCTGCTTATAAACAAATGAGTTAGCACTGATTTACATGTCTTTGTGAAACAAATATAATTGAGGCCAAGTTATAAAACAAAGTTATCTGAGCAAAATAATGGTAAAAGTGCAAAGTTACAACTGTCTCCAAAGTACAAACCAAGTGCACAATGTGCAGCTTAAACTTTCAGTAATGCAAAAGGTAGTGCAGAATTCCATGTACAAACATGTATATTGCACTACAATATATCACATAACTGGAAGCTAGATCACAATACTTTCAGAACAAGCAGATGTGCAGGTTAAAATTCCAGCAATGCAAGAGGTAGAGCAGAATATCTATATTCCACTGCATAGGCAATTAGGCATAGACAAACCTGTCGTCTTTCCCACCTTAAATCAGGTTTATACGGGGGAGGATCTGAATGTGAGCATATATTGGGTTATACAGGGGAGAATTGCAGAATAATTTTGATAATGGAGTCGAGCTATGCCCATGGTAGCCCACTGCATATAAATATGGCTACCGGCTATGCTTTGTACTTTTAAATATGATTTTTTATAACTTTTGGTATGTTATTCTATCTGGTGTTCTTGACTTTTGACTTCTAATATGCATACAATTGTGTACAATCATCTGCAAAATTAATGTAAAGCTCCAACAACTGCTTGAGAGTTATTTATAATCTAACTATAATATTAATCAGTACACTATTTGGAAATTAAGTACCGCTCCTGTATGTAAATTAGCTCAAGATATGCAAATCAAGTATCTATTAACAAATCGGCCATGTCTCAGTTGTTCTTGAGCAGCTGCAGAAAATTTTCATTTTGAAGATTCAGTTCGCAATTCTCATATTAAGTGAAGATGCTAGTATATGAAGTCCAGCTTACAGGATGAGAATTTAACATTTCATATTTTGTTCCATTATATGGATCTTGATCTGTTATTCCCAACTCTCCTATTTCTTATTCGTATTTGGAATTTCTAGATCAAATGGATGACGGTGAGCAAGATTGCTCAGTGGGGGCAGTGGCGATTCTATACATAAGTTGCAATGTAAACAATGTTTTATTTATATTCATAAAACATCTCATAATACTAACAAGAAGTGTGAGTGGATTGACATAAAAAGTTCCATACAGACATACACAGTTGTTTAAATTGGTTGACCCTGATAGTAGAATTTCCTTGCTCACACTATGTTGTTGATGAATCTGAGGTGATTCTGGGCTTTAGTATTGCTCCTCATTATTGAATCACTACTCTTGCTTATGTACTGTAATGTTGATCATATGTGCATATGTGTGTTCCTAGACATGCTGGTCCAAGATTCTATGGCAAACGATCTAAACCATTTGACTTCATTGTCGAAAAATAAATTTGTTTGGACAGTACAGAAATGTCTTTGGTTTTTGCTAGCTTCCTACTCACATTCATTACAGGTACACTGGTTTGGATTCATTATACAAAAAATTGCAAAGTAACTCCTACAACTATATATCCCCTTGAAGTGCAGATTGTCTATAACCACAAAATGTTCATCAAAGATTCTAAGTCCACAAAGAATCAATAGAACGAAAGCAATATGACACAATATCATAAACTCATCAGATCTTAATATGTTCTGCGAGGATCCTAGCTCCATGACACCGACGAAGGAATAACTAGAGTAAATTTATTCGTGAAAACACAAAACTCTAGAAAATCTAAGCCCCCCACACTCAATACTATTAGGGCAGTTCGAGGCGAGCGAACCAAAAAATATATCCAGCGAGCGGACCAAAAATATATCCAGCGGCGGGAGTGAAAATATCTCCGACGATAGGCGGCTGTTCTTCACAACCCTAGACAACATGCGTCATCATATAGCAATTCAAACTTTTCGGGGGAAAATAGCAATTTCCAAACAGAATTTTTTTCTTTTTGAGGGCGAATTTCCAAAACAGATTTGTTTCCTGAGAAATCCTAGTCGTAACAATTTTGCAACTAACGACAACCCACTTGTGTAATCCTTCCTGAAACACAAGTACTAGCCAGTAGTGTCTCCGGCTCAATTGGCCCAATAGAGAGAAGCCCAAAGCCCAAACTGATAACCGAGACGGGATTAAGTATAGTTTTCACCCCAAAATGTCACACATTGGACACAAATCCCCCTGAACTAAAAATTGAGAGTTTTCAAACCCTCAAATCCACAAAACCATCAAAATCACCCCCTAAGCTGGTTTTGGACAATTTGAGTGGTTTTTTATGATGACGTGGCACTGATGTGGCAACTACGTGGCGATGACGTGGCGTTGCTGACGTTATGTCCTAACCGGAGCCGTTAGACCTTGCGCGTGGGCCCACCTATCATAGCGGGTGGTAGTTATCTTCTTCCTCGCGCTTAGCTCTTCCACCCTCTGATTGCCTTCTTCTTCTTCTTCTTCTTCTTCTTCTTCTGCCTTGTGGATGTAGTGCACCTCGAGCTCGGCATCAACGCTGTCCTTGTGATCCTGTTTCGACCTCCAGACCTTGACAGTGCCGTCGTCCGACGCGGAGAGCAGGAACCGGTCCCAGCACAGCAGCGCGGTGAACCTGGACGCGTGTCCCGCGAAGCCACAGACGCGCCGGCGCTTTCCGAGGTCCCAGGCCACGACGCCACCGTCCGGAAAGCCGGAGTAGAGCGCGCCCTTCCCCCGCGCGAGCGACGTCACGGCGTAGCCGCCGGTCAGCGCGGCCACCTCCTCGAAGCGCCGCCGCTCTCGGTCCAGCCTCCAGATGTAGATGGCACCGTCCTCCGTGCACGCGAAGAGGCGCCCGCCATCGTCTTCGTCGTCCTCGACCAGCAGCGCGGTGATCTGTGTCCCGGCGGCGGGACGACATAGTCGTTGCTCCTCGCCGCTTCCGTGTGGAGCGCCATCACGACACCGCGCACGCCCGCGAGCACCCACAGGCCCATGGCGGTTAGGCGGCCCACCTCGCCATCGTGCACCGGCGTGACGCCGACACACTGCCCGGTGGCGCAGCCCCAGGCGCGCACCGTGCCGTCCAGGCTGCCAGAGTATAGCGTGTCGGAGCCTGCCTGCACGGCCACGCCGGTCACCGCCTTAGCGTGGCCTGCGAGCCGGGCAACGCCGCGGATGCCTTGGCCGGTGCACCACGCTCCACCCACGGATTCTTCTTCTTGAGTGCGGCAGCCGCGCTTCGGGGCGGCGGTGTCGTGGTGGATAGCACGGCATACCCATCAGAGATGGGAAAGATTGTGGGGCAAGGCAATGATGGTGTTCGCTCAGGATTGGGTAACAAGCACGCAAACACACGCGATGTACCCAGGTTCGGGGCCCTCTTCTGGAGGTAACACCCCTACGTCCTGCTCTTCTGGTTTCTTATTGCTAGATCACAGAATTCGGGCTACAATGTGCTCCTGGAGCTGTTTCAGGTGGCAGCCGGCTAGAGGTTCTAGCCGGCTGGAGGTTGACGACTATCCTTCCTCTCTATCTCTCCCGGACCTCCCTATCGAACTTGCCCCTCGTAGGAGGCTCTAGCCCGCCTTATATAGGCAACGGGCTAGGGTTTTGGGTTATAAGGAAATTACATGGTTATCCCTATGACATCAGCTACACTCTGGTCCGGCTGGAGCTAATTGTCATGATGTTGTACAGGAAACGCCCGACAGGAAGTACTGTTCACAGGCGACGGTTATGCGAGGCTGGCCCACTGGTACGGACCGGTCGGTTGGTTGATCCGGCTTCAGTCCAACCGGACGGATGCATCCGGATAGGTGCAGCCGGGCAAATGCAGCCGGCGTGACCTGGCCAGCTTGAGGAGTTTGAAGAAATGAGCGTCTTTAGGGTATCCGGGGTTCATCTCCCCGACACTAGCCCCCAAGCTCGTGGAGCCTTGTCTGCTTGCTGGGAAGGCTTCGCGAGCTTCCCCGATTTTTGTTGTGTGTTGTTGAGGTTGAAGGGCCCGGCTTGCGAGCAGTCGGCTCGCTTTGGAGATCTTGAAGATGGCTTGTCCGGCTACGTGCAGCCGAAACTGAAGATCTTGGTGGTGTCGCTTGGATGGCTTGAGGGCTCGGATCGTGGCTTACGTCAGCCACGTTCTCACGTCTTGTCCGACTGGAGGCTCTTCCCAGGATTCGAGGCAGAGCGCCTCGGCTTCGTCGTGGGGATCTTCTGTGGCAACCGTTCACCGATGGGGTCTTTTGCAGACGGTTCGGCTGTAACCGCGCGTCATGCGGCGTGCGGGAACGCGATTTCTCCGCGACGTCTTGCTTTAAAAGAGGAAGAAGGGGGGAACGGTTCGGGCTACCATTCCCCATTCTCCAGCTCGCACCTTGATCTTCATCTTCTCCTTGAGCGCATCATCCTTCCTCGTATTCTTCCGGTGCTTTCGTCCTCACCGGCACCGCCTCTTCTCCGACGGGAAACCGAACATCAATGACGAGCTCAGGCGCCTGGATGGGCTCTTGTGTCAATGGCGCGGAGCTCAGGAGGCTCCGTAGCGGGGGGTTCATTGGCCTGAAGGAGGAGGTCGGGACCCGCATCCCCGACAATGACGAAATCTCGCCGGCTCCGGCGGCGAACGAGTCCGTGGTGTTCTCCTCGCATCTGGCGAGAGGGTTGGTGTTGCCAGCGAGCCCCTTCCTCCGGGAGTTTCTGACCTTCTACGGCTTGTAGCTTCATCACCTGGGGGCTAACAGCATTACGCTGCTCTCCTGCTTCGTCACCCTCTGCGAGGCATATCTGGGCATTTGGCCCTATATGGAGTTATTTGGGATTTTCTTCTTCCTCCGGGCTCAGACTTCCGGAAAGAGGCTGAGTGAGTGCGGAAGCGTCTCCATATACACGAAGAGCGTCCTCTTCCCCAAGGTTCATTTGCCGTATTCCATCAAGAAGTGGCAGAGCACCTACTTCTATGTCCGGAATCTCACGGCGTCGGACCGGATTGGGCTTCCCGGCTTCGTGAACGTGCAGCCTGCCGATAAGTCCTAGAACCGGAGGGCACCTATTGATGAAGTTCTGGAAGCGGCTGTGACGGCTCGAATGCGGGATCTGATTGAAGCCGGTTTGACTTCCAGGGACCTGACTCTGGCCTGGCTGTCCCGACGGGTGTTCCCACTGCAGACTCGGGAGCACAAGATGTGTTTCTATTCGGCTGTTCGGGATCCTACCCGGGTTAGCATGGAGGCCCTGGAGATAGCCGAGTTGCGCCGTTGGGCCGCCGTCGTGGTTACCGATGGGATCAAGCGGAAGTGGCGGTTCGGAGTCGAGCCGTTCTCCCGTGCGGTGCGCGCTCCCGAGGTTGGCTTCTTTTGTCGTTTTTCATCTCGAGTTTCTTCTGGCCGGCTGGCACATCCTTGCAGATTTGCGAGCGTCAGAAGACCGAAGACCTTGACGTTGTCTTCGGGGAGGACCGGACGGGTCCTCTCCCTGAGGAGCAGATGGTCCCCGACGAGGAAGCCACCTCCGCCGAGCAAGCGGCAGAAGATGAAGAGACCGCCTCGGAAGGTGAGGCGGACATCGACTCCCCCGTTGCGTCCGACGCGGAGAAGCAGACGGACGGGCATGGCGACACCACGGAGTCGTCTAGTGCCGACGTCGATGCTGATGTCGTTGGTGATGGCGATGGTGGTCATGCCGCGACGAGCCCCGCTTCGGCCGCCTGCGAGGGCTCGGACTTCGAGCGCGGTGATGCACCTCTAGCTCCATCTTCCCGTGGTAAGTCTCCCGCGCTCGATGTCGCCGAGCAAGCCGGCGGCGGCGGCGTGCGCATGGTTGTTGATCTCTCCAGTAGCTCCGATCCGGACTCTGAGGGTTCCTCTTCCGTGCTAGCCTGCAAGCCGCCCGTGTCCAGCCGTAGAACAAAGGTGCTGGAGGCGAACGCCCGGAGGACCCAGGCGATGCCTTCCCCCCAGATTGCGAAGGAGAGGCGGTCGAAGGCGGCTGCTAATTCAGATGCGGGCAAGGTCGTCCGCAAGCGGGGCGGATCCTTCATGAGGCGGGGCGCGCTGCCCGTGAAGAAGCTATCTTCGGCGCCCAGCCAGCCGACCACAGCCGGCTTGACGCCCGCTGGTAAACTCGCAGTGGAGGCGCAGGTGGACGCAATTGAGGCCGACATCAGGGCCAAAGTTGTCGCGAGGATGGGGGAGAAGCTGGATGCCCCCGCTGGCGGAGCTAGCACCAAGGTGATTGGTTGCGCTCCTGGGGGTGACTTCATTTATAACTTGAGTCAGGATGATTTGGAAAGGGAGTTTTATGCATGTATGGCGCAGGCGGATTTGGCCAAGGACGCTTTCAACGTCGGTCTGACTGTGGAGCAGCTGGTGGCCTCCAGGGAAGCTGAGGCGAAGGCGAAGGCGAAGGCGGATGCGGACGCCAGCAAGACCGCGGAGGCCGGAGTTGGGGCTGAGGTGGCGCCGGCCTCATCGAAGCAACCGGCTGACGACCCCGCTGTTTCTGCAAAGGGCGCGGGGGCGCCTGCTAGCGGTGTGAAACGTCTATCTGATGACGCTCCGGCTCCTCCGTCGAAGCGCTCGAGGAGGAGGAAGCCGAAGGACTTGGGCACGCGCGATGGGTAAATCCTCGCGTTGAGGAGGGAATCTCCGTAGTCCATGTTTCTTGTCGTGATGCTTTCGTCGTTGTGCAGGGAGTCGGTTACGATTGGTGGCGCAGCACCCGGCGTGGTGGTCAATCCCGCTTCAGAATCCACACATGAAGCTTCCGAAGTGCAGGCGGCTAGTCCGCCTCCAGAGGCCATGAGCGTGGAGACGGACATGATGTCAGGTGGCCGAGTGCCGCCGGACGCAGCTCCCCTCGTGGTGGATCTTGGTCCTTCAGCTGCCGGTAGTGGTGACGAGGTGATGGTCGATGCCTTTAAGGTGACTCCCCGGCCACGCGCGGAAACCGGAGACGACGCCTTCCTCCTTCCTCCCTCGTCCGTGGCCGAGACGGCCAAGGACAAGGCCATTGCGGTGGTGACGGCTTCACTCCCCGGGCCGCGCCAGTCATCCTTGGTGAGCACCCCTCCGTACTCTGGACCGGTGCCGGCCCGGCTGGATGCATCGGGGCACTTCCCCCTTGCCACGTTGGTGGAGAAAAGAGCGAAGGAGCAGCTGGCCGACGTCTCGCTGCTCCGCTCCTCGGTGGAATATGCTCTCTCCGATGCGGCCATGGAGATTGCGATGCTCAAGCGGGAGCTCGATGCCGCCAAAGGTTTGGTTTCTCTTTTTAGCCGTATTTTTCCGCCTTGGTTCCTTGTCTTCTTCTTGGGTGGCTTGATTTGATGACAATCCGGCTTCGCCAGGAAACTCTACCTCCCGTGCTGGCTTGGAGAGGCAGCTGGCGGCTTCGATTTCTCTCACCGCGCATAACGGCCAGCTGAAGAGGAAGGACGCTGCCCATGCACTGGTCGTGGCCGATCTCCAAGCGGCAGAGAAGGTGTCGGAGGAGCGTCGTCTGGAGGCTGTCCGGCTGGCGGAAGAAGTGAAGAGGCTGCAGGAAGCTGAGAAGCAGAGGCTGGGCGAAGTCGAGACCCTTCGGAAGAATGGGGAAGACCTGAGGCGCCACCTGAAGGAATCTGTCGACGCCCATGATCAGACTGCTCGGGCGGCCAAGGAGCGTGAGCTCGAGCACGATTTCAGAGGTTGAGCGGGTAAACGAGCTTATCCTCGGTACGTGATATCTTCTTCTTCTTCATCCCTTGTTTGGAATCCTCTTCTCGATCTTACCAGCTTGTAACGCAGGCTTTTACCCCGAAGTGGACGCACAAATCTAGAGGGCGGCGGCCTCTGAACGCACGCTGCCTGAATCTTCTAGCCATGCCGTCTGCAGTCTCCCGTCTTCTCCAATTTGGCCGAGAATTCAAACTGCTGAAGGAAGCAGCCAGCAGCGTCCTCGAGAACCTGTGGCTGGATGCCCCCTTACCAGATGCTCTCCACGACCTATCCGTCCGGCTTGACGGAGCGCCGGCTGGCATTGAAGAGCAAGTGGAGATGGCGGCTCGAGGAGGCACCGACATGGCGTTGGCCCTGGTGAAGTCTTGGTACCCTGACGTGAAGATGGATATGCTGACGGGTGGCTTCCGCACGGGAACGTCTCTTGCGAGCTTGCGTCCGGAGATCCTCATGGCTTCTGGGCGGATAGCCAAGGCGGTTGATCTGACGTAGCTCGTCCCTGCTGAGCCGTCTGCAGCAGCGAGACCGACTGAACGTGCTGAAGCCGGCGATGCTGCTACTACACTTCCTTAATTCACCTTCTCCCCGGGATGTCGGGCATATTTGTAGGACTTGTTACTTTGGATTGATAGCTGGCTTGAACTGTTGCCCGTTGTAATGTGGATCTGTTTCCACGTTGTTAATTGCTACCTTTAGGAACATCGTCTTTGAAATTGTTGGGCCTTTGTGTCAGAACTTGTGTTTGTCTTGGTGATGATATTCACCATATCTAGCCCCCGAATTTTGGGCCGGCTTGAGTATCGAGCCGGGTCGAATTTTTTATGTTTTTTCTTCGTCTTGTGTTTTCTTTTGTCGTCTTGATGACGTGCAGCCCCCGAGTCTCTGACTTGGGGTGGTGTAGGTGATCATCCGGGTGTGCGGAGCCGGCTTGGCGGCGATGCAGTCCCCGGGATTAGGTTTTCTTCCGGCTGATGGCGTGGCAGCCCCCGAGTCCGTGGCTCGGGGTGGTAGTAGATGATTATACGGGTGCTCGAAGCCGGCTTGGCAGCTGCGCAGCCCCCGGGAATGGATTCTCTGCCGACTGACGGCGTGGCGGCCCCCGAGTCCGTGGCTCGGGGTGATAGTAGATGATCGTCCGGGTGCTCGAAGCCATCTTGGCGGCGACGCAGCCCCCGGGAATGGATTCTCTGCTGGCTGATGGCGTGGCATCCCCCGAGTCCGTGGTTCGGGGTGTGGTAGATATACGTCCGGGTGCGCGAAGCCGGCTTGGCGGCTGCGCAGCCCCCGGGAATTCTTTTTGTCTTGATGACGTGCAGCCCCCGAGTCCATGACTCGGGGTGATGTGGATGTATGTCCGAGTGCGCGGAGCCGGCTTGGTGGCTGCGCAGCCCCCGGGAATTCTTTTCATCTTGATGACATGCAGCCCCCGAGTCCGTGACTAGGGGTGATGTAGATGTACGTCTGAATGCGCGGAGCCGGCTTGGCGGCGACGCAGCCCCCGAGAATCATGCCGGCTTGGCGCTTGTAGAGGCCACATGTTGGGTTTGTTCTGGCCGGACTCCTACAATGGTACTGGTTGCCTCCTCGGCTTCTCCATCCCGGATTTTCTGTGGCTAACTGACCTGTTTGTATCTTTTGCGGTTCTTATCCTCCGTGTTGTTGGCCAGGTGTCGCCTGGGGATGCATCGGTGGCGGTTGGGCTCTCTTCTGTTCCTGTATAAGTAGTTCTGCGGACGCGCTCGCTTCGCTTCATCCTCTCTTCCTCTTTTCGTCTTCTCCAGCCATGGCGCCGAAGAAGGAGGTTGGAGAGTCCTTGGGTGCGCCGGCGAAGCGTGGGAGGGGTCGTCCACCGAATCGTGGACGTGGCAGTGGTGGCCGCCGCGGTGGTGGTGGGCGTGGTCGTGGCCGTGGTCGAAACGCCGACGGAGATACCGCAGACGCAGCTGGTGAGGGTGGCAGGAGTCCTTCTCCTGCTCGATCTGACTCGCCGGTTGGTGGCTTCTGGGATGGGTTTCCCATTTCGGAGTTCGTGCTGACTCTGTATGAGCCCGTCAAGCACATTCAATGGCTTCCCCGAGTTGTTGCTGAGGCGCTGGAGGGTAAAGGTCCCTTTCGGTTTCTTCTTCATCGAATTGGTGCTCGCCAGGGGCCTTGGGAGGTCTTCGCTCGGGTCATCATCAGCCATGAAGGTGGAGAGGTCCGCAGGCAGGCGGAGTTCTACAGCGGCTAGAAGGACTTCGCCAGATTTTATCGTCTGGCGCCTCCCTTCATCATTCGCTTCCAGTTGAAGCGCCGGACTGGAGTCTTCTACATCAAGGTCTTCGGCGGTTCTCTTTGTCTCAAGGAGTGGGAGGAGAGCGATGAAGATATGACACCTCCTCCGGCTTAGGTTTAGGCCACCCAGTAGCCGGCTTCGTTTGTGTGCGAGGATGTCCGCCTGTGGACCTCCTCTTTTTGATTCATGTATTTTGCCTCGCTTCGCACTTGCTTGTAAGCTTTTGAATTACTGCTTTATTGCCGGCTTGTTGTTTGAAGCTGGATGTCGTTATCCGTTCTGTTCTTGTACCTGTGTGCTGGAGGCCGGCTTCGGATTCTTGCTGTGCTTTGCGTCCGGTTTCCGGGTCTCCGCAGCCGGCAAGCGGCATTTTTGTACATAAAGCAGGTGATGGAGCAGTTAGCTTATTCAACCGGCTGTAAAATTTGCTTTTATTTTGTTCATCTTAATTATCCACTCACCTGTAGCCATTCCTGCCGTAGTTCGCGTGCACTTCATCGTCCAGCGGGATCATACACACTACTATAACATTAGGTTTTGGGTTATAAGGCCAGGGTTTTTTCAGCCGGCAACGAATTCTATTCTTACGTCTTTCGCATACAATCGGCCTCCAGCTTATTCTCTTGCCGGCCTTGCCGGTTTCGAAGAGGTAGTCGTTTAGCGTCGTGTAGTTAATCGTCTGTAATAGGAGAAGAAGTTGCTGACTGCCGGCTTGGCCGAGTTTGCAGAACAATGTTTTTATCAGCCGGCACTACTTTCCTTTAAGCGTTTTTCACGTTTTTAGCATCCTCTAGCTTATTCTCTTGCCGGCATTACCGGATTCGAAGAGGTAGCCATTTACAGCTTATTCACGCTACACAGCCACGGGAGGGAAGTTTGCCGGCTGCCGGAGCAGCCGGAAGATTAAAAAGGAAAAGCGAAAAACTGGGAAAAATTTATTCATGTGCTCATCATTTTTCATTCCTTTATTGATAGCATAGGTGATACATACATGGCACTTGATCAAGTGTAGAACCGGCGTAAGAGTGAGGTATTCCATGGTCTTTCCGTTTCATCGCCTTCCTTGTCCATCCTGTCTTCCTTGTGCTCACGAGCGTCGATCAGGTAGTAGGCATCATTGATGAGTGCTTTTCTCACGATTAAAGGTCCCTCCCAGGGTGATGATAGCTTGTGCAGGTTCTTTGTCTCTTGGATTAGCCGGAGCACGAGATCTCGTTCACGGAAGCGTACATGACTGGCTCTCCGGCTGTGGTAGTTGCGCAACTGCTGCTGGTACATTGCCGATCTTGATTCGGCGAGTTGGTGTGCTTCCTCGAGCAGGTCCATTCCGTCTTCGTACGCTTGTTTGGCTTCCGCCTCCGTAAACAGGACGATGTGGGGTGCGTCGTGCTCGATGTCGGTTAGCATGACGGCTTCAGCTCCATGGACGAGGAAGAAAGGGGTGAAGCCGGTTGAGCGATTAGGAGTTGTCCTTAAGCTCCAGAGGACGGATGGCAACTCCTCCAGCCATGCGCCGGTTGCTCGCTCAAGCGGCTCGAGTAGCCGAGGTTTGATGCCGGCCAAGATGAGTCCGTTTGCCCGCTCGACTTGCCCATTTGACTGCGGATGCGCGGCGGAAGCAACGTCAAGCCGGATGCCGGTTCTGCCGTAGAACCTGGCGAATTCACCCTTGACGAAGTTGGAGCCGTTGTCCGTGATGATGCTGTTGGGGTAGCCGAAGCGATAGATGATGCTCTTGAAGAACTTGACAGCGGTTGGACCATCTAGCTTCTTGATCGGCTTGGCTTCGATCCACTTCGTGAACTTGTCGATGGCTACCAGCAGGTGTGTCATGCCGCCACTGGTCCTCTTCAACGGGCCAACCATGCCCAACCCCTAGACGGCGAACGGCCAGGTGATGGGGATTGTCTTGAGTGCCGCAGCTGGCGTATGCTTCTGCGTTGTGAATCGTTGACAGCCGTTGCAGAGTCGGACCAGCTGGTTTGCGTCCGCCAGCGCAGTCGGCCAGTAGAAACCATGCCGGAATGCTTTGGCCGTGATTGCCTTTGACGACGCATGATGGCCGCATTCACCTTGGTGAATCTCTTTGAGGATTTTGATTCCTTCTTCTTGGCTTACATAGCACTGGAAGATGCCTGAGACGCTGCGCTTATACAATTCATTGTTGATGATGGTGTAGGCGCTTGCTCGTCGTTTGATTTGCCTGGCGGTGAGCTCGTCCGCCAGGAGTTCGTCGTTGGCGAGGTAGGCGAGGAAGGGTTGCGTCCATGGTGGATCTTCTTTGATGATGAGGACTTCGGCGGCTTCCGGCTTGAGAGCAGCTGGCCCGTCAGGCTCCGTGCCCTGGGGCATCCGGATGGAGTCGGAGCCTGGACATGGCGTGATGGATGGCTTGTATAGCTTTTCGAGGGCGACGCCGGGTGGAATATCTTGCCGAAGGGAGCCGATGTTCGCCAATGTGTCGGCCGCCTCGTTGTTGGAGCGGTGGATGTGGTGGAATTCGCATCCATCGAAGCATTCCGCGAGTTGCTGGACGTAGAAGCGGTAGGCGGCCATGTTGGGGTCCTTGGCGTCCCAATGCCCGGTGGTCTGTTGGACCACCAAGTCGGAATCTCCATAGCAAAGGATCCTCTTGATGTTCATGGCCTTGGCGAGCTTGAGGCCGTGCGCGAGAGCTTTATATTCAGCTACGTTGTTGGACGCCGTGAAGTGGATTTGTAGCATGTACTCGAGCCGGCATACCTTGGGAGAGGTGAGGACGACCCCGGCTCCGAGTCCCCAATATCTTTTGGAGCCGTCGAAGTGCATGAGCCAATGTTGGCCGGAATCGGGAGGCGGCGGAATATGCTCCGTCTCCGTCCAGTCGACGAGGAAGTCGGCGAGCACTTGTGATTTGACCGCCGTTGTTTTGTCGTAGTCGACTCCGTGCGCCGTGAGGTTGATCGCCCATTTCGCGATTCTGCCGGTTGCGTCTTTGTTGCATATGATCTCGGCGAGCGGAGCCTCGCTTATCACCTTGATCGGATGCTCTTGAAAGTAGTGCTTCAGTTTCTTGGCCGCCATGTATACACCGTATGCGATATTCTGGTAATGAGGATAATTTTGCTTCGATTGCGAGAGCACCTCGCTGAGGTAGTAGACAGGCCGCTGCACCAGCTGTTGTTTGCCGGCTTCTTCTCGTTCCACCACCAGGACTGACGACTCGGTTCGAGACGGCGATGTACAGGAGCATGGGTTCCTTCGGGGTTGGTGGTGCTAGAACGGGGGTGATGAAGACTGCACGCTTGAGCTCGATGAAGGCGACGTCGGCCGCCTCGCTCTAGGCGAACTTGTCCGTTTTCTTCAACAGGTGATACAGCAGAAGAGCTTTTTCTCCAAGCCGACTGATGAATCGGCTGAGGGATGCCAGGCAGCCGGTGAACTTTTGGATGTCCTTGACGCTTCTTGGTTGTCGCATGTTCTCGATGGCGGCGATCTTCTCCGGGTTGGCCTCGATTCCGCACGCCGACACGAGGAAGCCGAACAGCTGTCCGGCTGGCACGCCGAACACGCATTTCTCTGGATTGAGCTTCATCTGGAACCGTCGTAGGTTGTTGAATGTCTCCTTGAGATCAGCGAGCAGGGTGTGCTTCTCCTTGGTTTTGACGACGATGTCGTCGACGTAAGCGTGGACGTTGTGACCGATTTGATCGTGCAGGCATTTCTGCATGCATCGCTTGTACGTTGCCCCCGCATTCTTGAGTTGAATGGTTCGTAGGGGGTGATGAAGGAGGTTCGTAGGGGGTGATGAAGGCGGTCTTGAGTTGATCGTCCGGGTTCAGCGGTTTTTGGTGGTAACCAGAGTAGGCGTCGAGGAGGGAGAGGAGGTCGCAGCCGGCCGTGGAGTCGATCACTTGGTCGATGCGCGGCAAGGCGAAGGGGTCTTTGGGGCAGACCTTGTTGAGGTGGGTGTAATCGATACACATCATCCACTTCTTTTTTTTCTTGAGCACTAGAACTGGGTTAGCTAGCCATTCCGTATGTTGCACCTCCATGATAAACCCAGCTGTGAACAGCCTGGCTATCTATTCTCATATTATCTTCCTTCTTTCTTCTGCGAAACGGCGTAAGGATTGTTTGACCGGCTTCGCATCTGGCCGGACGTGTAGAGAGTGCTCGGCGAATTCACTCGGTACACCAGGCATGTCCTTGGGGGACCACGCGAAGATGTCCCGGTTCTCACGGAGGAATTCGACAAGCTCGCTTTCCTATTTGGGGTCCACGTTCGCCCCCACAACGACGAACTTGGACTTGTCGCTGTCGTCGAAGTAGATCTTCTTAGTGTCTCGTGCCGCCTGGAAATTTGTCTCGCTATCCGGCTTGGGCGACTCCGGTATCTCCAGCTTCTCTTCGCTGGCCTTGCGCTTGAATTGTCGCATTTCCTCGTTGCAGACCATGGTCTCGGCCACCTTCGCGCTGTCCGTGGCGCAGGCGATGGAGCACTTGTAGTCCCCGGAGATGGTGATGATTCCGCGTGGGCCTGGTAGCTTCATCTTGAGGTAGGCGTAATGAGGTACCGCCATGAACTTGGCGAGCGCCAGCCGCCCAAGAATGGCGTGATAGGCGCTGGTGTGGTCGACCACCTCGAAGGAGATGGTCTCACGGCGGTGGTTGTCCTTGGTGCCAAATAGTACATCAAGCCGGATGAGCCCCATGGATGAGCCAGCTCGCCCTGGTACGATGCCGTGGAAGACCGTCCGGCTTGGCATCAGGCTGGATTCGGAGACGCCCAGCTTCTCTAGCGTGTCGCGGTAGAGTATGTTGATGCTGCTGCCTCTGTCGATGAGGACGCGTAAGAAGGTGCACGTGCGCTTGGGGGAGATGAGCATGGGCTCCAGAACTAGAGCGTAGCCGCCTGGGTTGGGCATCAGCTCCGGGTGGTTGCGGCGGTCCCACGTTATCGCCTCTTCCAACCAGTTGAGGTACTGGGGGACGGGTGGAACCACAACGTTCACTTCCTTGAATCGTTCTCGCCGGCTTCGCTTGTCATCCCGCTCGCTGACGAACACGATGTAGGCGGCGTCCTGGTTCTGGTATTTGTCGCGATCCCTTGGTGGTGGGGGTGGAAGACGTTCCCTCCTTTGATCCTCGCATTGGCGGTCATCGCGGTTCTTGTCGTCGTGCCGCCTGTCGTCGCGCCTCCGATCGTTCCGTCCGGCTTCGTCCGGAGGAGGAGGTGGATCCCGCCGGTCGTACGGTGGTGGCCTAGGACGGCCGAGTTTGCACTATCTCATAGTGTGGTTAGCCGGCCGGTCGCCGTGGTTCCGGCACGACCGATCGAGCAAAGACTCATAGTTGTTCCTCGCCCTTGTCCAGCGCATGTCGCTGCTTGTTCTCATGCGGCGGTTGTCGAAGCCGCCTGTCGGCCTTCCTTCTGTGGTGGCGACGACCTTGGACTCGACGTGGTCGTCAGTGGACTTGCGCTTGCCGGACGCGTCGGAGTCACGCCGGGTTGATCTTCCTTCTTGTGCTTCCGTCCGGCTTCGGCGTGCAGCCGGCTCTGCCGTGATGATCCTTCCGGCTTCGTCGAGTTGGATCGGGTTGGTCATGCCCGCGTCGGCGGTGGCGTACTCGTCGGCGATTGCCATGAGGTGCGACATGGTCTTCGGGTTTTTTCTCAGGAGCTTGTGTTTGAGTAGAGTCTGGTCCTTGCAGCCCTGGACAAAGTACCCGATGGCTTGAAATTTCGGGATTCCCTCGCAGGAGTTGTGCAGACCGGTCCATCGCGTGAGATAGGCACGGTCCGACTCGTCCTCCTTCTGCTTGCACATCGCGAGAAGCTGCGCGTTGCCTGGACGCAGGTTGGTGCCGGTGAAGTTGCGATTGAACACGTCCTCGAAGTCCAGCCAGCTGTTGACGCTTTCAGCCGGGAGGCTATTCAGCCAGGTTCGAGCCGATCCTTGGAGCATGAGCGGCACGTAGCGTACGGCCACCCGCTTGTTGCCGCCTGCGATGCTGACCGCCGTGACATAATCGGCTAGCCAGTCTTCCAGCTTGGCGGTGCCATTGTACTTGGGCGTGTCCCTAGGGAGCGTGAATCCCTTCGGAAATTGCTGCGTCCGGATGCGAGGTCCGAAGCAGCGATGAGCAGCAACGTCCTCCTCTTCAATGACGCTTGACACCTTGAGCACGCCGATGCGCCCGCGAGCGTCGATGCTGGTTTCGGGTCCCAGTGGTCCCAGGCGCTGGTCGATGGTGACCTTGTGGCCGACTCGCTCCTTGACGCTTCGTCCGGCTCGAGGCTCGTTATAGTGGTCGTCATTGTGTCGGCCAGCCGGATCGCGGCCGTGGTCTCGAGGGTGTGAGCTCGCGCTCCTCTCGCGATGAGCTCGTGGTTGCTTGTCCTTTTGCCTGCCACAGCTTGTCGATGACGCCTCGCAGCCTTGCTTGGATTTGCCGGCTGCGTCGTAGCCAGGCGGTGGAGCGTAGAGCGCCAAGTCCTTGCTTCCAGCCGGCTCGGTTTCGCGTTGCTGCCGGTTGGCCGTGGCGATGAGTTCTTGAACCCGACGCATTTGTTGATGTAGCTCTTCGCCTTGAAGATGAGGAAGTTCAGCAGCTGCCGCCTCCGCAGCCTTCATGTTTTGAGCCGGGCAGCTGTATTCCGGTTGAAGGATGTCGGAGTTCTCGTGCAGCTGTCCGGCACGGTTCAAGGCTTCGCTGAGGTCTCCTCCTTTGCGCCTGATCTCGCTCAGCTTGTCCGTGTTGCCTCTTGCCGGCTCGAAGCCGTGGACGGTGTTGTACTCGCGCATCGTGGCGTTGAGTCGGCGTTGCGTCGAGGCGAGGTGGAGTGCCTTGTCATACATCTGCTGGCGCATCTTCTCGAGCTCGGTCGCCGCCTTGGATGGGTCCGCACTCGGCGCGATGGGAGTGCTCAGCAACTCGAACTCCGCCTCGAGATTGCGCAGGAAACACGAAGGCTCGCCAGCTTCGTGGACGGTTTTGCCGGCGGCGCCTCCTGCAGCCGCATGCTCGACCATGTGCACCTCGGCGTAGACGCAGAGCTTTGTGTCGTCGCAGTCCGCGCCGCCGGAGTCGAGGCGATCGAAGGAGGACTCGCAGCCACGCGTGTTGGCGTCGAAGGCCGATGGAGCCAAACGCGTGAGAACCTCCTTCGGGTACTCCTTCGCAGCGACGGCGACGTTGATGGGGAAGTCGCCGAAGGTGACGATGACGCCTCCGCTGGTGAAGCCCACGTCGGCGAAGCTCTTGGTGTTGTCGATGATGCAGTCGATGGAGCCGATGGAGAGCACGAGGCCGGAGACAACGCGCCGGTCATCAACAGAACGGGATACCGCACAGAACATGACTCCGCTTGTCGCTAGCCCCACGGTGGGCGCCAAATGTCGTGGTGGATAGCACGGCATACCCATCAGAGATGGGGAAGATTGTGGGGCAAGGCAACGATGGTGTTCGCTCGGGATTGAGTAACAAGCACGCAAACATACGCGATGTACCCAGGTTCGGGGCCCTCTTGTGGAGGTAACACCCCTACGTCCTGCTCTTCTGGTTTCTTTTTTTTGAAAGGAAAGCGGTAGGAGAGGCTCCCATAGCGAGTTTTTTTTTTTAAATAATGAGAACCCAAATTCACGTCCGTGAGGACTTGAACCTGGGTGGCCGGGTTGTACATCCACTCCACTAGCCAAGTGAGCTAGGCTCCTAGATCACAGAATTCGGGATACAATGTGCTCCTGGCGCTGTTTCAGGTGGCAGCCGGCTGGAGGTTCTAGCCGGCTGGAGGTTGACGACGATCCTTCCTCTCTCTCTCTCTCTCTCTCTCTCTCTCTCTCTCTCTCCCGGACCTCCCTATCGAACTTGCCCCTCGCAGGGGGCTCTAGCCCGCCTTATATAGGCAACGGGCTAGGGTTTTGGGTTACAAGGAAATTACATGGTTATCCCTATGACATCAGCTACACTCTGGTCCGGCTGGAGCTAATTGTCATGATGTTGTACAGGAAACGCCCGACAGGAAGTACTGTTCATAGGCGACGGTTACGCGAGGCTGGCCCACTGGTACGGACCGGTCGGTTGGTTGATTCGGCTTCAGTCCAGCCGGACGGATGCATCCGGATAGGGATAGGTGCAGCCGGGCAAATGCAGCCGGCGTGACCTGGCCAGCTTGAGGAGTTTGAAGAAATGAACGTCTTTAGGGTATCCGGGGTTCATCTCCCCGACAGGTGGCGCCTTCTCGTCCTGCTCCGCGTGGCGCCACTGACAGGTGGGCCCCACCCGCACACTAACGCCGTCAGTTGCTTTGCCACGTCAGCCAGCCATGTCAGCGCGCCAAAACAACATAAAATTGCCCCAATACCACTCAAATCGGTCCAAAACCATCCAAATTAAGTCCTAGGGGGTGATTTAGATGGTATTGTGGATTTGAGTGTTTGAAAAATCCGAATTTTTAGTTCAGGGGATTTGTATCTCATGTGTGATATTTGGGGGTGAAAAGTATACTTAATCCACCAAGATGAAAGGCACAGCAAGCTTTCGTCCATGGCGCCCTCCACTCTGCTCCGCGCCGCCGCCGCCCTCCGCCGCCGCGCCCGCATCGCCGTCCAACTCCCGTCTATCCCCCCTATCACTGACACCCCTACACCTCCTCCCTCCCCCGATCCCATCCCCATTCTCGCCGCCCGACGACACCTGATCACCCTAATCCGCCGCCCATGCCGGCACCCGCCCTTCTCCTCCTCCGCCTCCGCGGCGGCGTCCTCCTACGTCGACAGGATCCTGCTCCCCTCAGGTTTCTCGCGCCCGCTCTCCACCTCCTCCCGGTCCACGGACAATGACAAGGAGAAGGAGGACGGCGTCCCGCCGCCGGTGTCGTGGGTGGAGAGGTGGCTCCCGGAGGCGGCTCGCCCGTACGCGATGCTCGCCCGCCTCGACAAGCCCATCGGCACCTGGCTCCTCGCCTGGCCCTGCATGTGGTATGCTTACCGACATTATCGTCTCTGAACACCATCGCTTAGAGACAGGGTCAAGTGCTCAGCAGGGTCAGCTCCTGTAACCTTTGCTTCGTAGGTCAATCACAATAGCAGCAACGCCGGGGGAGCTCCCTGACTTGAAAATGCTGGCACTCTTCGGATGTGGAGCTGTGCTCCTCAGGGGGGCTGGTTGCACAGTGAACGATCTTCTTGATCGCGACATTGATAACAAGGTTTTTTTTTGTTGTTGTTTTTTCTCTAGTTTGTTCTGGTTGCCGACAATGCCTCAGACAGCGTGTTGATAACTGCCTTTCAGATTCTTGCAATCCTGAAGACATAAAAGGATCAACTGCAATTTCGATGTATTATAGTCTTTACCTTTTGAACCAGGAATGTTGGAAATGTAAGCGTCGAATGTCATGGCATAGTATCAGTAGTAGCTTAAACAAACAACAGAGTGAAACCATGGAGAGAGAAAAATGCTAACCAAGGTTCAAGACAAGTTGGATGTATGCCGTGCTCTTATATTTGTGTGTTCTGCTACTGCTACATTACTTCACTCAAGTGGATCATCCGATGAAGTGATCATGGATATGTTCTTCGTGTAGGTTGAGCGCACCAAAAGCAGGCCTTTTGCATCAGGTGCTCTAACCCCTGCTCAAGGAGTGTGCTTCCTCGGATGTCAGCTGCTGCTGGGATTGGGCATTCTTCTGCAACTGAACAACTTTAGGTAAATTGTGTGTTATTCTTCTCCAAATTCTAACCAAACAAACTATATAGTATTTGACATTTGGTGGAATTCATACAAAGAATCTTTATGAGCCTAATGCTTGTCTGTACTGATCCATTTTGAATTATCAATTCCCACAACTTTCAAAGGAATGACAGCTTGTGAGATGCATTTTTCTTCTATCATTATAATAATGTTCACCTCTAAATTTGCCTCATTGTCCATGTAGCCGTGTTCTTGGGGCATCTTCTCTTCTTTTGGTGTTTTCTTATCCCCTGATGAAGAGGTTCACATTTTGGGTATGTAATACACACAGCTAGGTTATACTACCATAATCGTGCTCACAGAGTGATCACGTAATTTACATTTGATGCAATTTTTAACAGCCTCAGGCATATCTTGGCTTGACCTTCAACTGGGGAGCTTTATTAGGATGGACTGCTATCAAAGGGAGCCTAGATCCTGCAGTTGTCCTTCCACTCTATACTGCTGGTATATGTTGGACATTAGTGTATGATACCATATATGCACATCAGGTATTTTAGTGGTGTTCTTTCATATCATAATTGAGCAAAAACAAACTCATCGGATTGTTGTGGTTTCTGATGATCGTTTCCGAATACATACCAGGACAAAGAAGATGACCTCAAGGTAGGTGTCAAGTCCACGGCATTAAGGTTTGGAGATTCAACCAAGCAATGGATCAGTGCCTTTGGTGCTGCATCAGTTGGCAGCTTAGCAGTCAGTGGCTACAATGCTGAACTCGGTTGGTGCTCACGATTAGAATGGCATGTTTTATGAAAAGCATATTGTTCTTAACATAGTATTGACTAGCTTACTTTAACCATGTTGGACAGCATTGCCCTACTACCCTCTTCTGATAGCCGCAGCTGTACAGTTGGCATGGCAGATTTCAACTGTTGACTTGTCTGACCGCGCAGATTGCAATAGGAAGTATGTTCCTTTACACCGAAATATCATGGAGATTGAGAACGAATGTTGTGTTCACTGGTTTGCTGAAGTGCTTAAACTCATTATGTATAATCTCTGGCGTTGCAGATTTGTGTCAAACAAGTGGTTTGGAGCTCTGGTATTCAGTGGAATTTTGTTTGGGCGACTTGCATCGTGATAGATACAATTAGGCACAATGAATGTGCCACTATATTCGTTTCTGTAGGATTTTTATAGCTCTGATAGATCCAGTACATTTTTGTGACTAGTGTGAAAAGGACAGACAAATTGTTTTAATCTTGTGATCTGCTAAATGCAGTGTACTGGGGAATGAACATCTGTAAGTTTCCGAGTTTCTTCTCTACTCATAAATATTGAAGGCGTACGCTGATGATAATTTTTGATGTTGTAGCAGGGTCATTTCCTGGCGGTGCTCGCCATTCTGTCCCTGGTGATAAAGCGAGGAAACATGGAAATGGCATTGTTGTAGAACACATGGTTGTGCATTTATGTGATTATTATTCTGATAGAACTCGAGAACCAAGATGATGATTCAGCCTGACGCTGGAAGGCGGTAGAGTGCCAGTCTTCCCGTCCATTTTCACACCTGTGGCTCGGAGCTGCTGGGGAGAACCATACATACAATGGATTACTGGTGGATTAGTGGTTCCTTTGTGGCTTTATTATATTATCACCATATAATGTGGTCATGGTTGTCATGTACATTTGCATCGTGAGATTAGGCATGGTGGTTTGGTACCTTGTGGCTAGTGCTGTAATGTAGATACGCCACAAAGCTAAGCTGGGTTTTTACTGAATCCGTTTTGTCAGGTTTAGCAACTTTAACATGCTACTAAACATTTTCGTGGCCGTTTCCGTGCCTCGATCGCAACAAAGTGCGGTTGCTTGTAAAGTTGTCACACGAACTTGCACTGGAGCAGACATGACACGGTGATGTACTAGTACTGAGCCAAGATTTCCTGCAAGATAAGATTTTGTGCAGTTTCTGTGGCTAATTGTGTCGTACTGCACTGCAGAAGATGGACCGCATGGCAATGTCATGTCATCATCGACTCAGGAGCTTCATCGAGCTTTTCTGAGCTGATGAAGAGATCAGGTCACTCCCTTTTTCGTGGCTTGCTAGTGCAATGAGGCCAGCCATATTCACCCTGAGAACGGCGATCTTTTGGCAAGCTCAGTCCAAGCTCGGCTCGGCACACGTCTGGGCCTCCTACTTTTAACCACCGAAAGTTGGTCCTTCAATTATCAGTGTCGTGTAGAAAATTTATCCCTCAAAGTGTTTTATCCGTGTAAAAAAATTACCCCTCAAGTGACATTGTAGAGTACTAGTTTTGAATGACATTGTCACATACATATCGGTCACATTACTACCATGTGTCTTCCAAATGATCATCTATTTTCTTGCAAAAATCCTTATTTTGCAAGAAAATTTCTAGAATTTTTGATACTACAAAACATAAAAGAATTTTACTACTCATGCTCTCACTTCTACAAGCCGCAGACAACTAGATATCAAATCCTTTTTTGGCGTCTTATCTTGTGTCCCATCAAGATGAACTGTTCTCTCACAACGGGTAAGCAACATTTCCGTCCATTGCGAAGTGGATATGGCGATCTCATCAACGACCTTGAAGTTCATTGACTTCAATCTTCATAGGTGTTTAAAGCATTTTGGCTTTCTGACTTCTTATTCTATCCATCGCTAATTATTTTTAGGAAAATCTAATTGAAAAGCAACCATACTGGCGATGAAGAAATGCAAACCGAAGCTCTTATGCATCGAGCGGGCCTATATAGTGTCCTCGCAATTTGCATATGCATTTTACAAATGAATTCGTCCCCTCAAATTTCAACGTGCGCGCTGCTCACCTTCTGTAATGTGTTTTATAATCTTCTTCGGAAGCGGAATCTATGAACTACTCATATCGGGCTAATAAATCTATGTGTGGTGCTCATCTACTTGGGCTACTTCATCTGGGAACGGTTCATCATCAGATTCATATTCATCATCAGACAATTCGGGTCTGACAAA
>QRDG01000295.1:774213-913016 GCA_012064385.1 Puccinellia tenuiflora | reverse complement strand
GGTTCGTGGCTAGAACCGGGACTAAAGGTCCTCGACAGGCGCGGCACTGCGCGCTGCCACGTCTTGACCCTTTGGTCCCGGTTCGTAACAGAACCGGGACTAAAGGTCGGGGCTTTAGTCCCGATTGCGCTGTCCCGGTCCGCAACCGGGACTAAAGGGGCTGGGGAACCGGGACAAAAGCCCCGTTTTCCACCAGTGACTTTTGGATAGTGCCTCAATTTGTAATTACCATCAATTTGAATAGTGCCTCCAAATAGTAATTACCAACACTTTCATTAGTGCCACCAATTGCAATTTGAGGCACTTTTGGATAGTGCCTCAAATTGCAATTTGAGTAACCATTTGAGCCACTTTTGGATAGTGCATCTAATTCAAATTTGAGGCACTATTGGATAGTGCCTCTAATTTCAATTTGAGGCACTATTGGATAATGCCTCCAATAGTAACCATTTGAGGCACTATCCAATAGATTTAAACAATCTTGTGACAGTTTTTAAAAGTGACTGTACATGCTAATAGAGGCAAATCTACAGTTTACAATAACAATAGTAGTTCACAATTACAACAGCAGTTCACAATTACCAAACAAAGATGTTAAAACTAACATGGTTCAGTCCACATCAAACTGACAACCTGCTAGCTCCATCAGAGACATCTAACCATTACATCCAACAGCAGCTTCTTACAATGACCAGAACACAAGAGAACTCAGAGAGTTGACTAAAGCAGTACACAACACATATCATGAGATAAAACAAGAACTTAACAGAGTTGAGGAACAAGTTTTATATCATGAGATATGCGCCTGTCCAGAACACTCCAAATTCAAGTCCATCCAGTAGCAAGATGCTAGCTGAAAAATGGTTGTACATAAAAACAAATAAAGACAACCAGGAAGTGCACATGGAAAGATAAGCAATAAATACACAATGCTATTCATATCAGTTCTAGAATATTAGTCCCAAAAAATTGACCTTTATTTTAAGATGAAAGCATCCATCTTCTTGACTAAATGCTAATTGTATAGATACCATTTCGTATAGATTCTAGTTTCAGTTTTAACTCCACCTGCATATATCCTCATGACAAACTGAGCAAGTTCTAACTTAAAAACATGCAAATTATCTAGTTAGTATTCTACACGAGTCTTGATTTGTCTATACTACGTACTTACCTTATGTAAAGAATCTTAAAGGACCAATGCCAGAAAATTTTGTCTTACAAGAGTGTAAATTCTAGGTTTAAAGTGAATTATATGGGCTACACAACCTTCACATAATAAGCATGGCAGTTCTCTGAGTCTACAAGAGGGTACAGACGATAAGGTGATTCCTAAAAGGAACTAGCACACACTTGGGTTTGAAGAGCACACTAATAACCAGCATTGCATAGATTCTAGGAGGGGGGATCAAGCCAAGTTTTGTGCTTCCATTTCAAAGAGTGGAGTTCAGATGAAAAGAGCAATGTATACCTGCTCTTCTGCCTTGCTTGTGTCTAAAATGACATCACCATTCTCCAACACACCGCAGCCAATTGCAAATGCAGCACACAATCTTGTCAGCTACAGAGTTCAAACAATGAACAAACACAATTTGCTCAGCTTAGCAACAAGATGTTTCAAGGGGACAATAGCAAAAACAAGGGCAGCACAAGATTAATTGCACATGGAAGAGCTAAATACTGCCAAGAACTATTTTTTACTGAAATGAGGAAGACAAGAAATTTGCAGTGCATCAAATACATTTCGTACTTGATGAAAATAAATCTTGCATGAGCATACAGATACAAAAAAATGTGGATGCTAAGATGGATGAAGAGTATTTAGGGAATATTTGCTCCTTGATCATCTAACCGCAAAAGGCGCATACCCACAATATTTGCTTAGAACAGAAAGTGGCAGAAACTCTAAGATTCCATCACTATATCAGGTGCAGGTTAAATCCTGCGATCTCAAAAGCCCTTAACTTCACAAGCACCCAAACTGGCGAGATAAGACAAAAGATAAATCCTAACAATAGTCCAACCGAGGAACAAGAGCCAACATGCATGCAGACATAGCAAGTTTATTAGTCTAGCAAGATGATTTACTGTATTATATGAAGCTTCCTGCATTTCTCTTGTGCGTGAGTTGCATACATACAAGAAATTTAGTTCAGCTCCATTGGCTTGTACTGATTTCCAACTAATCATTCAAATTGTTGTGAAGGAACAACAAATATAAGATTTTTTTACATAGATCCAAAAATGCATATAATGTCATCACAGAAAATGGAATTTCCTGAACTTTGAGCTTGCATAAAAGTGTGGTTTGAACATTCACCAAACATATCGGAAAGGGAACTATATGTATTGCCATAGCTGTCTAACATAAATAAATGTGTTGACTTTACCAACATGGGGCTACCAGCAGCTTCGTTGTTGGCATCAAATTCTGAGAGAACATCAAAAGCATGAAGCTTCCAGTCCAGAGTTTGAGTAACATCTACACTGGCCAAGCATATATTCCCATAAACCTGGAATTGATGAAAGGACATCAATCAGCTCATTCATGACAGAAGTACTGGAAGTAAATGTTATTTAACAATGCATTTATAAACACATAAAGCAATATGTATCATTGTTCAACAAGTAATGTCTACTACATGTGCATTCTATCGATCTACTAAGTATCTATCAACAAGTGATGCCAACTAGCATGGTTATCGTGGCATCAGTTCACAGACATAAATGTATCACTATAGTAAGGCAAAGAAATTCGAATTCTTGTTAAACAAGCTTCTAATTATTTAGTAGAAGAATAATATCCATTGTGATGCAAACCTGCAATGTAAACCTTTAGCTAATTTAGTTGACCCTACTTGTATATTTATCTAAGCACATGCTAGCAAATTACACAGACTAGCTCCGCCGCTACGGCGACGGCCCCGCGCGCACCCGGTCAACCTCATCAACTCCCCCAGCCACATCGACTTCTGCTCCGAGGTCTCCTCCGCCGCGCGCCTCTCTTGCCCCCGAGCATGTAGTACCTCCGGGTCGTCCGGGATGCCATCTCCTCGAAGCCGAGCTCCTCGGTCCCCTCCTTCGCCGACGTGGTGGCCTCCGCCGCCGCGAACGCGCGTAGGCGCAGCGACGCGTAGCGGACGGGGCGCCTGCGCGGGAGGCCTAGGGAGCGGGCCCGCACGGGCGCCACCAGGGAGAGGCGGCCCGTCGCGGCGTGGATGTGTGGGGAGGTGGTGGCGTACGAGCACGGCGGCTCTCCCGCGATGCGGACGAGCAGGGATGGCGGAGGAGAGCAAACAGGGACAGTCGAGGCGGCGAGCTAGGGTTAGGGTTCCCGCGTGCGAGCTTGATTGGGGGCACGGGGTGACGAATCCCCATCACTACGGCAGGGAAAAAGGAGAGGAGACTAGGGCGGATCTGCGCCAGAGAGTGGCGGCGATGGAGGCGGCCGGAACCGGCCGGAGCAGAGGGTGGCGACGGCGGTGGCGTTCTCGAGCGTGAGAGAGGAAAGTGAGAGAGAGGAGTGAGGGGTTGGGCCGGTTTGACACGACCCAGTTTTGACTTGGTACAACCAAGTTGGACCAAGGGCTTTTTAGTCTTTTCCAAATAAAAATTGAAATCAAATTCAAAAATAAAATAAAGAGTCAAATAGATTCCTGAATAGATTATAAATATGTTTGAGTGAATAATTATTTTCTAGAAATAATTTAAAATATTTTCTTGAGTGCATACTATTTGAGGCATCTAAAAGTGACTCAAATAGTAATCATTTGAGGCACTTTTGATTAGTGCCTCCAAATGATGGTTAATAGAGGTATTATTCAAAAGTGCCTCTAAATAAATACTAATTGAGGCATCTAAAAGTGCCTCCAATAACTATTTGAAAGCACTAATCAAAACTATTTGGAGGCACTAATCAAAAGTGCCTCCAGTAACCATTTGAGGCACTTTTGATTAGTGCCTCCAAATAATTATTGGAGGCACTAATCAAAACTGCCTCTAATAATTACTATTTGAGGCACATTTAGATGCCTAAGATAGTATTTATTTAGAGGCACTTTTGATTAGTGCCTCTAAATAAAAACTTTTCGAGGCACTATTTTTAAACTGCTGTTAATTACTAAATAATTTGAGGCATTACTTGTAAAAGTGCCTCTAAAAATAAACATCAGAGGCAGTTTTTAAATATGCCTCTAGTAAAGTGCCTCGAATTCAAGGATGTGACGTAGTAACATGGTCCGTTCACTCATCGAAACAAGTTCTCACTCCGCTTTATAAATAAGTTCACACACCGTCCAATGAGGTAGCCCTCTCACAAATAAGATCTAAGATAACCGGACTTGGTCGTAGAAAAACGTGAAAAGGCGAAAAACAACATGACTACGAAGCCAAGCATGCAATCTGGAAGGCCCGAACACAACATACTATGCCCTAGGGCACATCAGCTCCACGACAGCGCCCTCGGGAGGGTAACGACGCAAAGCGTCGGTGCCGTCGAGTCCAACTGGGCATTGGTTTCCCCCTAGAACTTTGGCACAAGAACGAGCACCCCGACGACATCTTCAAGAGAAAAAGCGGCACCCATGGGTGTCGCCGCCGTAAGTGTCGGAGCACAGAGCTTCCGCTCGGTAACTCCCCAGTGACACAAACAGGGCCCAAGGGCACACACGACAAGAGCAACCATTGGTATATAGATATGAGCATCACCGACAGAGAAACTGCGCCCGACCCACCCGTCGATGTCCCCAGTGCTGCCCCCGACCATAGGACACAGCCACCACCTTTACCAAGGTACTTGGCAGAGAGATACTCATGCTGCCTGCCATCCGGGGCCACCACCCTGGTGTCTATGCCCCCTGACCAGAGCAACGATGACACTAGTAACTACGGTCCGACAAGCCGAAGCTGGACCCACAAGGACGCCACAATATGAGGGCCCGCACACCCATGGCTGCACAAACTGCCGCCGCACTGCACGACCGCCGCACATCCGAGAGAACCTCTAGGTACCACCGCGTCGGCCATGCCCGCTCAAGGCCGTTGGAGGCCCGATGTAGACCAGATCGAGCCCTTCCTTATGCCGCCCAACGAGGAACACACTACCCGAAAGTGGTGAGCGATGCCACCGCACACGCCGTACCGAACTCCAGCCGCCCCGCCCTAGGGTCTGGCCCACCGGGGAAGGGGCTGAATCACCCGAGCCGCACCACCGCAAGAAAAATCCTCCCACACGGATCCCATGTGAGTGGGGCGAAGAAGTCAAGCCACCAGCGACACTCCGGGGACTTTGCCTGGTGGTGCACACCGGTGACGGTAAGGGGGTTGGGATGGAGGGGATGAGGGGGAGAGGCGGGAGAGGAGCTGTCGGGTCCCCCGGTCGCTCTGCCGGGGTGTGATGTGGAGGTTTTTTTCTTTCAAACACGTGCAGAATGTCACACGTTATGTTTGAACTAGCGATGGTAATTGGACCCAAAAATCGACACCTCGTATCATCCGTCGAATTTCACTTTATCTATTAAGCGGCGTAAAATATGTTTTCTGTATTAGAGTAGACCCAACGACAATAGTTTGGCAATCTCCTTTCTAAAACCACTATTGAAGGTCTCTCATATGGGACATCCTTCTCCATAAAACATTGAACATGTACGGAAAATAGTCTTTTCAAAGATGAGCTGGTTAATTAAGGGATGGAGGTTTGGCGCTGGTGCTGATGTAGTGTTGAATAGAACGTAGGGAGACCACTAGTGATCTAAAAGAAGGTGAGAGTGATCGGCCGAGGGTGACCAACAGGTTAGATCCATTGTGTCGATTTCCATATACATAATTTAGCTAGCATGATGTGAGTCACTAGCTCGTTAGACTTTCAGAAGTATTGTGAAAATTGTATCGATGCCCAAATGCTAGAATTACCATTTTTTCTGGCGGGGTAAAAGCTATTACTTATCTTGGTCGCAAAACAAGCTAGTTGCATGCTAATAAAGAAAAATAACTCGTTTAGAAATGAGTAAAAAAAATTATGGGGTCTAAATTTTGTCCAAAAGAACCGAGGTTATGGTTCGGGTGGGGTGTTCTTTGGATGGATACATAGTAGATGTGTGATCTGACGGCAACTGCTTCTAGGGTAGGACGGGGTGGAGAGGCGGAGGACCGTGGTGTCACACACAAAAGGTGGCAATCGACATCCTCTAGAAATAAAGGGTGATGAAATCATTATTAAAGGAAGTGGATACAATATAAATTTAACTTGTGGAGAGATGCAGAAGCCGGGTGTAACTTGGTGAAAACCATTAGAATCACAAGAAAATATAGAGAGGCGTGTGACATGAAAGATGAAGAAGTGTTGGAAAATATATGACCATGGAGTAGTGACAATAATACAAAGATGATAGTCCACGAGAATTTGGCACGAAAGGGAAACCAAAGGAGGGAAAAAACTCATTGGATAAATTATAGGAGGTCACAACTTGCCGCCACCAGATCGGTGTTATTAAAAGTAGGTACCAATTGGAGCAAGACTGCAAAGAGATCAAATATGGATTCTCAAGAGTGAACATATTTACCTGAGGTTTATGGTCAATCTAGACAACTGGTTCCTCTTAGATTGAAGGAGTTCCGTAGGATTAAAGTTATTCGCAATTTTTGTACTAGGATTTTTTGGTGTGTAGTATTATAATCCATTGAAAAAATTCCTATACCACCTTGCACTCAGCCTGAAAGGAAATTTTCCATCCAAATCCAACTTCATCCGCTCCAGTATTGGAAATTTCTCTTCGTCCATAGTATAAAACTATGGCATGTAACTCTTCTAAACAAGTAAGATAACCACAAGCCTCGGTATCGCTTGATGCACACGACCATATTATTAAAGTCCAGGAAAAGCTTGGCATCCCAGTAGATCGAAGTCAATAGAAAATAGGGTCATTTAATAGATTGCCTTTCGAGGCTTGGTACGACTCAGTTTTGCCACTAGTTCCAAATGGTGCTCAGTTTTGCCACTACTTCAGTCGCAGCTGCTATGGCGAGGCCAAACGGCCAGTCTGAAGCGGATTCCGTCTGTAGGTGTTAGTGAAGTGGGTCCGCATCTTACAGGTGGGACCGCGCATCGGCGCCAAAAATAACGACCTGAACCCTACCCCCCAATCTGTCCGTGCACCACCCCTACTCCCGAATGGCCACCATTTGCGCCGCCACCACCTGCGCCGCCGCGTATATAGCCAACTGCTCCACCGCAACGTGCTCTACCGCCACCAGCTTGTCCCGCTCGTTCTGCCACTGCGCCCGCCACTTGCTCGACCCGCGGCGGGGGCTCCTTCCATGCGCCCGACGGGAGCGCTGGGGCTAGCGAGACAGAGGAAGTAAGTGGGTTAACTCCAGGGCGAAATGGCGAGCGACAGCGACCCCGGAGTAGCTAGCGAGGCAAACGTCGGGC
This sequence comes from Puccinellia tenuiflora, assembly GCA_012064385.1. Classification (NCBI taxonomy): domain Eukaryota; kingdom Viridiplantae; phylum Streptophyta; class Magnoliopsida; order Poales; family Poaceae; genus Puccinellia; species Puccinellia tenuiflora. Next base: position 905,587 of record QRDG01000295.1, on the reverse strand, counting down.
CGGAGACCCGCCGCGTCCACGACTGGGTTCCCGAGCGGTAAGTTTGAGCTCACTTGTGCATTTGAACATTCGATTAGACATGAGATGCCAATGGTTTTAGTTGATTTTGCTATTGGTGTGCTGAATTCGTCTCTTCTTTTCGTGGGTTAGGATGGAATTGCGGTTTGCTTTCTTGCTGAATATTAGAAGGGACCTATACCTCGTGGATACACAGAATAAGAAGAAATTGGAGTTTTAGACAATTTGGGGGGGTAATTTGCAGCCCATATCCTTGGGGTTTGCATGATGAAGTGGAATTCAAATATTACGATGGGGGAAATTAATGGGTGAAAGTTACAAATGATGAAGAGCTCGCTACCATGTTTGCTAAGCATAAGGAGAGAGAGAAATTTCATGTGAGGCTGCAAAATGATGTGGTTGTGCCGGCAGTTGGACCATTACGAGCCGGACTTGGAGCGAGGAAGTGCAAGTGCACAAGGTGTGGTGGGTCTGGTCATTTCGGTAGGTATTGTGATAACGTAGTAGATCCAGCGTTCGGAGAGTGTTTCGATAAAAATGATGATGATCAGCAGCCAGTTGGAACAGAATCTGAAAAGGACTGCCAAAAGGAGAAGAGAAGAAGCAATGAGCACAAGGGTAACAAGGAGAACAATGGTGGCAAGAAGCACAAGAAGCACAAGGAGCACCGTGGTGGCAAGTAGCACATGGATAAAAAAGAAGCCTCGACGTGCTTTGTATATTGAGTTGGAACCAAGTAGAATTTATGAAACATTATGAATGATGTTGTATTATGTTGAATGATGTTGGACCTATGCTACAACTATGTTTTAATGATGTTTGGATGATGATGGTACATGTTTTGAGCAAGTCGTGTCAAAATGAGGGCCAAATGGGTGAGTGATTGAAATATGTGAACCAAACTTCAAATTTTATCCAAACTTAAAAATTGACATGCTATTTGGATGTCGCAATGCTTTCCAAACTATGGTGAACTTGCTTGTTCTAACTTGGTCATCAATCCGAGCCCTTTTGCGAAGTAAACTCACATTTATGAAAAATGTTCTAAAAAAGAGCTCCAAAGGTAGGGTAAATGGCCTCATTTCTAAGCAAGGTTTTTTTCGACCTTGTCTAAATCATCCAAATAACTTATGTACACATCTATTCCATATATATAGACTATGTACGTTGGTTTTTCATTTTTTTTTTGAATTTTTTATGCTCATTTGAATGCGATGGAGTTTGAGATTGGGCGATATGAGCCAAGATGCATTAATTTTCGTCTGAATGTATGTAGACCTTGTTTATCAACTTGAATCGTTAGTATATGACATTATAAGACTATGTGCATTGGTTTTTTATTTTTTTTATTTTTATGCTCATTTGAATGCGACGGAGGGCGATATGAGGCAAGATGCATTAATTTTCGTCTGAATGTATGTAGACCTTGTTTATCAACTTGAATCGTTAGTATATGACATTATAAGACTATGTGCGTTGGTTTTTCATTTTTTTGACTTTTTTTTTAATTTTTTATGCTCATTTGAATGCGACGGAGGGCGATATGAGCCAAGATGCATTAATTTTCGTCTGAATGTACGTAGACCTTGTTTATCAACTTGAATCGTTAGTATATGACATTATAAGACTATGTGCGTTGGTTTTTCATTTTTTGATTTTTTTTTGAATTTTTTATGCTCATTTGAATGCGACGGAGTTTGAGATTGGGCGATATGAGCCAAGATGCATTAATTTTCGTCTGAATGTATGTAGACCTTGTTTATCAACTTGAATCGTTAGTATATGACAATATAAGACTATGTGCGTTGGTTTTTTATTTTTTTTATTTTTTATGCTCATTTCAATTTGGGTCAAACCTAAGTTTGACCAACATTTAAACAAGTTTGAAACCTGAAAATGAAAAACTAAGCCTGGATCCTTCTTAGTCACTCCAAAATGAAGCTTTGGTGAGGTTTTAGAAATTTTCATGTTCCAAATCCAATACCACTTCTCCTCACTTTGAGTTGAACTCTCTACAACATCGATAGTGGTAAATCATTTGTGTGAAGGTTTTCTCATGAAAATATACATAGACCAAGTTTATTATTTTATATCGTAACTATGTCACATAATACGACAATGTGCGTTGGTTTTACATTTTTTTGGATTTTTTTGAATTATTTGTGCTCATTTGAATGTTTGGTCAAACCCACTTTGACCGTCTCCAAAACAAGTTTAAAATGTGAAAATGAAAAACTAAGTGCAGATCCTTCTTAGTCACTCTGAAATGAAGCCTTGGCGATTTTATTGATTTTTTTTTGATTTTTCATAACTCTAAACCCTCTCACTTGAGTTGAACTCTCTGCAACATCGATCGTGGTAACTCATTTGTGTGAAGGTTTTCTCATGAAAATACACATAGACCAAGTTTATTATTTTATATCATAACCATGTCACATAATACGACAATGTGCGCCCGTTTCACATTTTTACGATTTTTTTGAATTATTTGTACTCATTTTAATGTTTGGTCAAACCTCACAAAAAAACGTTGACCGACTCGAAATCCAAGTTTTATATTTTTATAGCAACTTAGTTGCATAATACGACAATGTGCGAAAGTTTTATATTTTTTTGATTTTTTTAATTAGTTATGCTCAACCCTAGCTCAGTGAAACCCTAGCCCTAACCCTAAACCCCGAAAACCTTGAAAACCCCGAAATCCCTAACCCTAAACCCCAGAAACCCCATCCGAAACCCCTCCCGCTTCCGAACCGTTGATCGCTGGTGAGTGAACGGTTGGGATCAGACACGCCGATCCGCGTGTGCGCAGGTGACGCGCCGATCCGCATGTGCGCTTGTTCTGCAATTTGATTGGCTCGTGGGCATGTGATGCACTGATTGGCTGGATAGATGGGGTTTGGATCGGCCCGCTGGTTCGATCTAAGCCGTTCCATAAGATCCGGCGACCTAGAATGACGCGGTGCATGGAACAAGCGTATGCGCATCTGACTTCGTGTCCTTCGTGTGTGCTCGCCTCCACGCAGCCGCCTGTTGCATTTGAATTATATCAAATTGTATCAAAGTTTGTATTTGAATCATATCAAATTGTATCGAAGTTTGTATTTGAATCGAAAATTGTATCGAAGTTTGTATTTGAAAACTGTGTTCGGTGTCCGTCCGTTTAGGGGGTGCCGGTGGGGGAGGGAAAAATAGTTCGGACCCACCTGTCGGAATAACTAAATATCCCTCGGTAAATCTAAATATATGAGCACAACTAAGTGAGTACACGAGTCTATGACCCACCTGTCGGAATCAATCCAACATTACAACCGTTTAATCAACCATGTGATACCCACAAGTATAGGGGATCGTTGAAATCTTCGATGTGTAAGTATTAGTATCGATCCCATGAGGAGTAGAAGGTATAAGTATTTATCCTCTCAAATAAGAGTGTCACTTCTCTTATTATCTATGCACTAGACAAACTAAAATGATTAAATGATGCAAGTGTTTTTGGGTTTTTGGTGTGGAGTTTGCAATAAAGTAAAAAGCTGAAAATAAAATATGACAAGTGAAAGCTCTCAAAGAGAGAAAGCCCAATCCTCTATGCAGCAAGAGGACAAGCTTGAGTGGTGTGTTTCTTATAGGTGGAAAACGTTCCCAAGGGCTACATGGATTTCATGGCATAAATATTTCTAGAACAACAAGGTAAACAATTTGTCAAGTTTTAATCTTCTTTGGACGGAGCCATAATTAGGTGTAGTTAAATAAATAAACTAAATCCCTTATGATGAATCATGTGGCCAAGTAAATGACTGCACAAGAATTATTAAGACATAAAGTCCCACCATAGCATTACACTCTAAGGTCCCCGATATAAATCCCCTCCTAATGTAACTTCATGTATTAGACCAAGGTTTACGTGTCCCTCCTAGGTCCTACCCATTCCATCACACTAGTGTGATAGCACCTTCATGCATTACTCAATATATGGTGCACTTCATACATTGTACATCAAGACAATCATAAAAGATAAAAACTTGACTAAATACTCAACACAAGTTAAGTGAAAATTATTGCCAATCCATCCTATGCCCCCAGGAACATGAGAGAACTACTCACAACGCGAAGACATGATATGATTCAATGGTATAAGTGATACAACACAATCTAAAAATATAATCTCTCCACAAAACAATGACAAGTAGCAATTCACAAACATGTAGAATAGTACTTAGACAATAGCTAGGGTTCGAACTATCTCAAACTATGAGGGGGATGAAGTGGATCACGAAGATGGTGATGGAGATGGTGTTGGTCTTGACGGTGGTGTTGATGGAGACTCCAGAGGGGGGATGGAGGAGCCTTTCGGAGGTGATTCCGGCGGTGTTCCCCCCCCCCCCCTTCGATCTTCTCCGACGGCAGCCTTTTGTCACCTGTTTCTTGGTTTTGTGTTTCTCCGCCGCCTCCTCGCGAAACTCCTCGGGGGACTATTTTTATAGTCGGTTTTAGGTCAAGACAAAGGCACTGGGATGAAGATCGACGACATCGGAGGTTCGAGGCCCAGGATAGGGGCCCCACGCGGCCAAAGAATCTGGCCGCATGGGCCCACCTCTTTCGGCCCTCGGGTCTCCGTTTGTTCGCTTCCTTCGCTTTGTTCCTTCCAAAAAATGATCCCCGCAAAATATTAGGTCATTTGGACGTCGTTTGGGGTCCCTGAAACATGAAAATATAGAAAATAGGGTTTTCTGCCAGTGCAGGGTTAATTCCAGAAAAATAGGAAAACTGTGAAATCTTCCCAAAATCCTTATAAAACAATGATATAACCCTTATATGATGCAAATATGATTGAAATATGAGTATTATAATGCAAAGTTCATGTATGCATTTTACATGCATCACCATGTCGTGTGCTGGCTATTTTGGCCGTCAGAAACGTCGTGCAGTAGCTATTTCTTCGAACGATGTTGCATTTTTCACCATTCCGATGAAAAGTGTCGCACAGGAGTTATTTGCCACACTGAATCTTCTGAATTTCCCATTTCTTTTCCCTTCTTTCAACCTTTATTCATACAATTTCAAGCTTACAAACTCCTACTACACCCAGCCAGTGCGATTACCATACAATTTCTCCCAAATTGCTCCTACAAATTCCTCCCAAATTCATGTCATTCCATACAATTTCAACATTACACCCACTGCGACTAACATACCCCCTACAAATGCCCAAATGCAAATGGGAAATTGTGCTTGATATTCGAGCTTCCTAATCTTTTGGTTCAATCTCCTTAGCTCGTCAGCAACCTCTATATCAATGCGTGCTCCGCCCTCCGTCTCTTCTTCTGGAGCTCGCGTTGCGGCCGCTGCTGTCTGTGGCAGCCATTCTTGGTGCTCAACTAGCAGCTGATTCATTAGCGTCTGGACCAGAACATCTTCCCAAAGGAAGAAACATTTTAACTACAAAATCGCCAAACAAATCAAATGGATTGCTAAAGGATGCCGATCCATGAAAATTGTGAAATTGCCCCGATTCTTACCCCAATTGCGTTGGTGCACACGTAGAACGGATAATTCGTGTTCCTCGGTGTCTGCGAAATCCTCTGAGCAACGTCCATCCGGCACCGCGGACAGACGAAGATCGGCATCTCCGTGCGCGCCGGGATCTCCATCCGCGAGGTGGCGCGGGAGCTAGAAGAAGACATGCAGCTCGATTCGCGTACGCCTGGAGCCGAAGGGGAACTCACCGCGTCCGCGCACGTCACCTATAGCTGTAGCACACGGCCGCACCCTCCCACCGTCGGCGGCGCTCCCCGTCGACGCCGCCCTCTCGGTCGCCCGCGCCCGGCTCCTAGTTGCCAACCTCTGCATCCGGCTCCTAGCTCGCCGCCCACCTCTGCGCGTGGCCACCTCCAACCCCGCTTCGCTGATTCTTGCTCCCCGCTGCAAGCTCTGGGGGCGCGGTACGCTGCTTTTATCACAGATGCGGCGCCGTCAACGGTTGACGGGCTGCCATGTGTGCCCATTTGCTCAGTTTTGCCCTCAGGAACGATCGACAGGGGGGTCCCACAAGCAGTGGCTAGAAGCCCGAGTCAACTACCTTGACCAGATGGAGATGGCAAGATTCACGGAATAAGTCCTTGCGCCCAGACTAGGGGTAAAACTGAGGACGTTTCGCAACTGAGGGCAAAACTGAGCACATGGACACAACTGATGGCAGAAGGATAATTTTCCCTAGAAAATACCCAACATTGTATTCCTCTTGACAATGACTCCACCAGACTAGCACTATCCCTATGGGTAAAAGTTTGATGCAAATAAAAAGTTACACAACTCCTAGGCAAGAATTCAAGAAGGGATCGTCGCAAGTGTGTCCATGATGACGATTTTCAACTGTAGGTAAATCTTGGGATTTTAATCCACAAAGCAGAGTTTTGAGCCACCACTTTCAACAATGGCATGGCGCAAGGATGTGGCGTTGCCTAAACAGGGATCATGTGCTTCCACCAGAATAACAATACTTGTCGTCGAACCCGCCTCTACCATCAACACTTCACCAACTAATGACACCTCGGTAGCTAGATATTGCTTTAGGAGATACTAGAAGCCAGTGTTGGAAATGTGCCCTAGAGGCCACCATGTATGATGATATTTCTTAAGTGTATTTATAAGTTATGTAGTTGTCTTAAATGTCATCAATGATATGTATTATCGAATTCATGACTTAATTGTTGATATATATATTATGATGCTTATTCTAATTGCACATATCCGTTAAGGTTATGGGGGCACATTTCCTAGACTAATGTATGACATGGCTGATGACTCGGTTCCAACTGGTCATGAGCATGGTGATTCCAATCAGATAGTACTAGTTTTGGTAAATGCAACAAGCAAATTTTCATTTGATACTCTCAAGAAATATATATGCCATGTTTGAGGTCCTTACATGATCCAGGTTGTGAACCAGCCAACTTTGGGTCTATCAAATGCTACTGCGTAGCTGGGTGGTAATAAAGTTAGACTCCGGGTTGGCTGTGAATCAAGTTATGTGACATGGTTGGCCAAGATAGAATTTGCCCTGTCTGACTAAGATATATATTCTCTGAACCCTCTCGAGCGATTCGATTTTGAAAGCATGACCATGCGACTCGGCTAAGAGCTATAAGAGCACTCAGACTACGAGTTTGTACATTGAATCTGTATCAAAGGATCGAGAAGTGAGTCGAGATATTAAAGTGTATCATGAGGTAATGTTGGGAATATGCAATTGTACACATTGTACATGTTCTTCATATTGACTTTACGTCACTTGAAAGTCGACACATTTGCTATAAACCGTACCGACTATCGATTTGAGGCTTAGTGCTCATGGAAGCGAGATGGAATCGGAGCCATGGCATAAAATTGGAGAAGAAACTCTAGTCTTGTCTGAGTAGTCATGAACCTGTAGGGTCACACACCTAATGGGATGGAACCAGTCAGATGTGATACGTCTAAAGCTAGGCCGACTGGTTTAGTCTCAAGGCGGATCTGGACGGAGTCCTGCACGGATTGGATTCATGCAGTGCTCGATTAGGGTTCGGCGGGCCACAAGTATGATAGGACAGTCGAACGCTTATATAAGGTGGAGGCACCGTCAGCCGAAGGGCCACAATTAGACGTCGCAATTCCGTGTGCTGGAAACCCAAGCAACCACCAAGTCCCAACTCGTGCGATCGGATCTAGCAAAACCACTCATGACGTTCAGCCTCGTACTTGTGGATACAGGTAGAGGCGTTGGGCCTATGATTCTTAGGATGTAGGTCTTTGTGGGAAACACAAGGATTTGTTCGTGAATCAGACTACATTGCTCGGATGCGCTACATCAACTTATGGACCTGCGTCTAGTGATAAACTCGTGACCTAAACCCTAAGCAAAGATCCTGACGATGCGTGAAAAATTATTTAGGGTTTGCAAGCGTTGCACACCACATATTCCAACAACCATTCGATCAGTATCTACAGGCATGACTTGATGCATCCGTATGACACACCATCCAGCAAGAAGCATGGCTTGGCGCTACCGCATAAGATTTCGTGCATAGCGGATTGCCGACATCATGAATGATTTGATGCCTCCTCAAGAACCCAAACGCGACGTGGAGGGAACGTCTCATACCACCACCAATGTCGAAAATGCCATCACCATTTCAAAATCCGGCCGAGGCCGCAACCCTCGAAGAATCATAACACGTCACTTCCCCTATTGCCAAAGTCCCGCACCACCATCAGTCATTTGTTTTCATAGCACACACATGTATTGACGTGCCAGGAGGCCTTCACCTTGATGTTGTAGGGAGGAGATCGTGGAACTAGATCCGGCACCGCTTGACCGGCTACTATGATGGGACAAAACAACCATAGACAGCCACGACGATCGGATCGTAAGACGCAAAAAATCATACTCCACATGCCTGTTAGCTCAAAGCACCTGGTCGCGGGCGAATAGCTCCTGTGCGACGTCTTTCCACACTATTAGAAGGAAAGCGATATCGTTGGCAAGAATAGCTCCCACGACGTTTCAGACGGCCCAAATAGCCAAGGCCCGACCTGGCCCTCTTTCGCCCTTAAACGCAACTGATAGAATCGTTAGAGGTTAGGATCATGTTAGCCGGACTAGCGTTGGACCCCACCACTTATCCACCTCAGCGCAGGACCCACCACTTATCCACCTCAACACGGGACCCACCACTTATCCAACTTAGCGTGGGACCCACAACTGTATCCATGTCAGCATCAATTTACAAGACGGGATACCGATCCAGCGCTGCGTCTGTGCCATTGCCATTGCTTCCCCTTTCACCCTGCTTTCCCCAATCTTGCTCTTCTCCGGCGACGCAGTGCGGCACCGCCGGCCATCGAGAGATGTCTAGCTCCGCTTCCGCCTCGCACCCAACATGACCGCGGTATGGTGCGCGCAATGCCGATGATAACATGCCCTGACTGTGCACGCCCGGAGCCTCTGAAGCGGTGGGTTAGTAAGACTGATCAGCATGGCAATCTCGGGCGCGAGTTTGTGAAATGCTTGATCAAGCCACATGCTAGAGAAGAGGGCAAGGTTAGATCTGAGTTCTTTTACAGAAGTTTTCTCTAATTTCTCCCATTTCCGTCGAATTTGAGATTTAGGGTTCATGTTGCCGTTTTCAGATGCTGTCAAAATGCGGGCATTTCGAGTGGATGGATGAATATATTGCGAGGCTTGAATTTGAGGGATCCATTGATTTTAGCGGAGGCAAAACCCAGGAGACCAATTTGCCGCTTCCTGTGGAGAATTTGGGCTCGGACAGAGCCGTGCCGACGATGGGGAGTGCGCCCAATGCTGAACTGCCCGCCGAACTGAAGGTGGAATTGAAGAAGATAAACAAACATCTAAGGCAGATGATCGTTTTGAAGAAGCAAGCAAACATGATGGCTGGAGGGTTTTATAGTTGCATCATTTGTATCTGTTTGTTTTACTTGTTGTCCATCCTTCGTTAGCAGTTATTCCTGTTTGTGTCAATTGAATAAAATCAGTAATTTTCCAAATATTTCTCTGTCGCATACACTTTTCAGTTCTTCAGTTAACAGAGTGTGCAGAACTTTTCAGTCCTTCAGTGAAACGAACCATACATTGATACATAGCTTAGTTCTTCAGTTAACAGAGTACATAGTTCTTCAGTTAACAGATTACATAGTCTTAAAGCAAACGAATCATACATAGCGTAATCGGGCTTGCCGTCTCCGCTCTACCCCTAAACTAACACCCAAAATTGGGCTCACCGGAGGCCCCGGGGTGCGGCGGCGACGAGGCGGCGGTGCCACTCACTCCGAGTCGGAGGTGAAGTCGTACTCGGAGCTCGGATCCTGCATCTCCTCTTCCCACTTCTTCCGCTTCTCCTCCCCCACTTCTTCCGCTTCTCCTCCTCTTGGCGTGATGCGGCGAGACCCTGCTCGTAGCGGAGGTTTTTGAGCTCCTCTTCCAGGCGTCGGCGCGCGGCGCAGTCCTCCTCCTCGAGCTTGCTGTGCTTCATCACCTCGGCGGTGATCCATGGAAGGGAGTCTTCATCGGCGAAGTCCCCGGGCAGGAGGCCGGTGCCCGGTGGGTGGTCCTGCTCCTCCTCCTTCCTCTTCGGCAGCGGCAGCGGTGCGGTCCATGCGACGGAGGAGCTCCCTGCGCCGGAGGAGCTTCCCGCCTCGAAGCGCCGGTCATACTCTTCGACATCGCGGTGGAAGAACTTGTGCGGCGGCGCGAGGCCGAGGTTGGTCCACTTGTGCGCGCGGCACTTCCGACCGGCGTCGGAGAGCACCAGCCGCTGCCACTCCTCGCCTCTCCCGCGTCCGATTGAACCCCCACGCTGCGACATCTGAGATCTTTAGGCGGTGCGGGTGGTTTTGGTCGCCGGCGGCGAGGGTGGGAGCGGGGGCAGCGTTTTCGGTCAGATCTGGGGTGGGGAATAGCCACAGAGTGACGTCTTTCCGTGGATAAGAAGGGAAGCCGCTGGTGCGACGGTGCAGTCGAAAAACAAAAGTGTGTGGTTGGCTTGGGCCGTGGCATTAGGATGAAAGTTAGATAAGGCCCACAAAAATAATAACATATATATTATATACTACAATAATGAAATCGGACGAAATCACTAGATTTTCATAGTGTAATTATTAGATATATTCATACGGCAAAAGACATTACATAGGACATATTACAAAAGACATGCTAATTTATACTACTTTAATCCTAGTAATTTACTAGGACTGGTACTACTGCCCTACTACTACTACGGGCACTACTACTACTGGCCCCCCTACTACTGGGGGCGCGCCTTCGCTGGTGCCTAATCAAACCGGCGCCTATTCGCCACCGGTGGGTCATCGTTGTCCTCATCATCATTGTCATCGTCGTCGTAGCCGTCGTCATCGTCGGAGGTGTAGTAGTCCTCCGGCGGCGTCTCCGGCTCCTCCTCCTCCTCCTCGTCGTTGTCATCGTCGGAGGAGGAGGAGTCGCCGTCCCCCTCCTCGTCCTCCTCCTCCTCCTCCTCCTCCTCCTCCTCCTCGTCGGAGTCCTCCGCCACCCCTCTGTCCCACCAGGGGACGTAGTTCTCCTTGTCTTCGGTGCTAGCTTCGTCGCTAGGCACTTCCTCATTGCGCCACCACTCGTCGTCCGCCATTGATCTTGGAGAGGAGTTGGGGAGAGGGGAGAGGGTTTTTTTTCGGGGGCTTTCTCGGTGGTGTGGAGAGAAGGAAGATTGGCAAGTGCGAACCGCAAAGGGAACTACTGGTTTTATCCTTGTTTCGGTTAGAGAATTGAGGGGGCACAGCGAGTTTCTCAAGGACATTAACTGCCTGCGGAGGCGAACGGGAGAATCGCTTCATTTTTTACCAAAATCTGAATTTGACATGACATGACGTGGCTGCTAGTATTCGTAATGATGACATAATGTGAGTACAAGCTCTGCACATATGACACGACGCGTCAAGATGCTTGCGACACATGTTATACAAGTGTCGAACAGTATACATGCATAGATGCATTGGTCAAATTAACTGCCTTTGAAGATGATCTGATATATCTGGACGTGTCACAAACATGTTTTAGAAGAACTGACACGATAGGTTACATGCATAACTTAATGGATGCCGGCCGTTTGTGCTCGCTTCTGAAAAATTGCTTTGATGTGACGTAGGCGAGGCGGTGCGAGCAGAGCTGCGACTGGGCATGCGTGAAAAATTGCTTTGATGCTACGTAGGCGAGCACACAACAAGGACATGATTGTCGATTTTTATAAGTTGAAAAATAGGATTAATCAGAGCTCAAAAAAGATGCTTGCGACGCGTCAAGATGCTTGCGATGTGTGTTGTACAAGTGTCGAACAATATACATGCATAGATGAGGTGGGACTAAACACGCTGCAAATTGCTTTGATGCGACGTAGGCGGCGGCGCGAGCAGAGCTGCGACTGGTCATGCATGCAACATGCGGTTGCGTGGAGGGGAGCACACAGGAAGGACATGAAGTCAGACGCGTGTAAGCTTGTTCCATGCACTGCGTCATTCTAGGTCGCCGAATCTTATTGAACGGCTTAGATCGAACCAGCGGGCCGATCCAAACCCCATCTATCCAGCCAATCAGCGCATCACATGCCCACGAGCCAATTAAATTGCAGAACAAGCGCACACGCGGATCGGCGCGTCACCTGCGCACACGCGGATCGGGTTTAGGGTTAGGGATTTCGGGGTTTTCAGGGTTGAGGGTTAGGGTTAGGGTTAGGGCTAGGGTTTCACTGAGCTAGGGTTGAGCATAACTAATTAAAAAAAATCAAAAAAATATAAAACTTTCGCACATTGTCGTATTATGTGACATAGTTATGATATAAAATAATAAACTTGGTCTATGTGTATTTTCATGAGAAAACCTTCACACAAATGACTTACCACGATCGATGTTGCAGAGAGTTCAACTCAAGTGAGAGGGTTTAGAGTTATGAAAAATAAAAAAATCAATAAAATCGCCAAAGCTTCATTTCAGAGTGACTAAGAAGGATCTGCACTTATTTTTCATTTTCACATTTTAAACTTGTTTTGGAGACAGTCAAAGTGGGTTTGACCAAACATTCAAATGAGCACAAATAATTCAAAAAAATACCAAAAAATGTAAAACCAGCGCACATTGTCGTATTATGTGACATAGTTATAATATAAAATAATAAACTTGGTCTATGTGTATTTTCATGAGAAAACCTTTACACAAATGACTTACCACAATCGATGTTGCAGAGAGTTCAACTCAAAGTGAGGAGAAGTGGTTTTGGATTTGGAACATGAAATTTTCTAAAACCTCACCAAAGCTTCATTTTGGAGTGACTAAGAAGGATCCAGGCTTAGTTTTTCATTTTCATGTTTCAAACTTGTTTAAATGTTGGTCAAACTTAGGTTTGACCAAAATTGAAATGAGCATAAAAAATTTAGAAAAAAAAGAAAACCAACGCACATAGTCTTATAATGTCATATACTAACGGTTCAAATTGATAAACAAGGTCTACATACATTCAGACGAAAATTAATGCATCTTGGCTCATATCGCCCTATCTCAAACTCCGTCGCATTCAAAAGAGCATAAATTTTTTAAAAGAATCAAAAAAATGAAAAACCACCTCACATAGTCTATATATATGGAATAGATGTGTAGGTAAGTTAATTGACTGATTTAGACAAGGTCGAAAAAAACCTTGCTTAGAAATGAGGCCATTTACCCTACCTTTGGAGCTCTTTTGGAGCACATTTCTCGTGAGTTTGAGTTTTACTACGTAAAAGTCTAAAAGATGCCGGATTGATGACCTAAGGTTTATATTAGTTTAGAAAACGTTGAAACATCATACCACAGAGTTCAGACATCAAATGTTGATTCAAATTCTAATTCTACCTCAAATTTGAATTCAAATTCTAATTCTACCTCAAATTTGAATTCAAATAGCATTATTACATCTTTCAAGTTTTAACGAATCAAAGTGCAAATAGCATTATTACACCACAACTGTTTTCACGAATGTGCCTCAAATGTTTCACTTCTTTCTACCTCTTGATTTCTTCTTTGTCGGCATTTTTGATTCTATGCCGAGAAGTTCACTCATGCTCTTGATTCTCTTTGCTTCTTCCATAATATGAATACCCACAACACTTCTTCTTCTTCTTACAGGTTCAGGTTGGACCTCAGCTTCGGTAACATGTTCAGTTTGTAGTTCAGCTTTGGGAACAGGTTCAGTTTGCACCTCAGCATCCAGAACAGGTTCAGGTTGCACCTCAGCATCCAGAAGAGGTTCAGGTTGCACCTCAGCATCCAAAACAGGTTCAGTTTGCACCTCAGCTGGTTCAGTTTGCACCTCAGCATCCAGAACAGGTTCAGTTTGCACCTCAGCATCCAGAACAGGTTCAGGTTGCACGTTAGCATCCAGAACAGGTTCAGGTTGCATAAAAGGTTTAGGTACGCTTCTTCTTTTTCTACATCCGCCAACTCTTGTCTTCTTCGTTGGCCAGCAATCTTCAACAACAAGGGGCTGAGCATCAGGTTTTCGTTTTCTACTGAAAAATAAAGCATGTCATTTGGTTAGAAAATGAAAAAAACAACAAAGACAATTACAACACAAACATCGACTTACGTTGGCCTTTCAGGAGTGTAACGGCATTTGGTAGATCCAGCTCGGTGCCCAAGTTCCTCGCAAAGCTTGCATCTATTTTTGTTACCTTTTTGGGGCCTTTTTGGCTTGTCATCTTTTTTTTTTGCCTTCTTACTACTCCCACCTTTCTCAAACCATGCCTTCTACCTACTCTGTTTTGGCCAGCCAGCCTTTCTTCTTGTTAGAGGAGGACACAACGAAAATTCAATATCTACTTCAGGCCACTGAGACTGGTCTGTAAGTAGTGGAATTGGTGTTGCATATGCATCCATGAATTTTGCTACTGAGTAATATTCATGCAAATATGGGTGCATATTTAACTTCGGCTTGGAAGCCAAGAAAGTGTGGCATGCTCACATGGCTTCCCAGTGTGTTGCCACTCGAGACAAGTGCATTCATGCACTTCAGTGTCAACAACATGCCTCCTGCCAGTTTTGTTATCTCTAACTTCAGCACGCCACAATGAAGATTTCTCAACAAACAAATGTGTAAGATTTCTGCTCCTATTGACAACCTGCTGTACCACTGCCGGCAGCTTATCCCCTTGCAGAACATCACCAATCCTTCTTCTCAATTCCCACAAGCGCATGATCATGATCCTGATTTCATCAACCATGTCATGCACAGGCAAGTCTTTTAACCCCTTCACCTTGTTGTTAAAACTCTCTGCCAAGTTATTGTTGATATGATCACACTTGATTGCAGTATTAAATCCTGACTTGTACCATAATAGAGAATGGTGGGTTTGCAGCCATGTACCAAAATCATTCTCACTACATGCTGCCATTATCCTACCCAGATGATATGAATGTGTTTGGGTAGTGTAAGATTTAGCTGCCGGCCACATGCGCCCAAATTCTTCCCCTCTGAATTTTTTGATCAAATTCATCCACATATGGCCGAAGCACTCTCTCTGCTCAGCATGGGGAAACACAGTCTTGTCTGCATTTTCTAGCCCTTTACATGCATCTGTGTGGATTGCCAAAGGTGACACGGGCCCTAATCATCTTTTCAACTGCATCATAAACCATGTCCACGAAGCCTCGGTATCTGATTGAAACATGCCTATAGCAATAGGAAACATCCAGTTATGTCCATCTAGAGCATTGCATGCTGCCAATTGACCATTCCACTTTCCAGTTAAAAAAGAGGAGTCTATGCTTAAATATGGACGAAAACCTGCTTTGAAGCCATCTATGCAAGGTTTTAATGCCATAAAAAACTTAGAGAAGTAGACCTTGCCATCCTCTGTTACTTCAGTATCAATCTCCACAACACTGCCAGGTGACCTTTTCTTCACCTCTACTTGGAAGTTGTAAAGCATCCTAAATGTATTTGCCCAATCACCATATAATGCTTTCATTGCCCTTTGTTTTGCCTTTCACACTGTGGTATATTTCACCACAATTGGGTAGTCCTTTTCCAAATCTGTTTTAAGCTTCTTTGCTGTAGTGTTTGGTGTCTTGGCTAAAATAGGAGTGATCTTTTCTGCAACCCAAGCCTGTGATGTCATTGAGGTTACATTATGTGAACTAGTAATGCAAGTATGTACATGTGGGATTTGATTAACTCTGATGGTAGCTCCATCAGGTTGGCGTCTAGCAGAAATGTACCATTTGCAAGGCCTGGCGCCCCCATCAAAACCGTTGCACCTTGCATAAAACTTCTTTCTATCAGTCCACTTTGTTTTGGCGTCAAATTCCTTCTTGATTGCATAAGTCTTGAAACACATTCTGAACTTGTCCATGCTTGGAAACAACTTTCCTACAGCAATTTGAGGGTTTTCTTTATCATACACAGTTACCAGCACATCATCATGTTCATCATCTACATCAGCTGCAGCTTCTTCCATCCACTCTTTATCCACATCCTCAAAAGAATTTTTGTTACCTTCACTAGTGTCACTTCTATCATCACTCTTCTTCTTCTTCTCTTTCTCCTTATCTCTATCATCTACTGGAATTCCAAAACATTCAGCCATCTCAGTGTCTTTCATTGGTGCAATGACCAAATTAGTAGTGTCAACTAGTTCGACTGAATTCCAGTCAACACAAACAACACCTGCATCAGCATCAACCCCCTCAGCTAAAACTGTCACGTCGGTACGTATGGGCACTACCTCCCTCCGTGAAGCCCAATCATCATCTAACATCTGCGAAGCCAACTTTGAGGCACATATCCAACCTTTGAATCTGATTTCAGATCAACGAGCTCTGCTCGAAAAGTAACCTGTTTGCTTGTCCAGCCATCTTGCCGATCAATTCCTTCAACCATATCTTCTCCATTCTCAATTCTCACATACTCTCCCTTCCAATTATCAAACCGTAACAATGCTACTTCTTGCTCCGGACCTCAAAGAACACTCTCTCCAAGTTTCTCTTCCAAAATCTGTAGCTCTTGGGGATCAATCTCTAAAAATTCGACCTCTAATCTCACTATTGTATCTCTCTCGATGTCCCGCACGCTACCATCACCTAGTTTCGCCTTAGATACAAAGAATTCGACAGTGAATTCGAAGTTCCTCTGCATAGCATCTCGTCTGTTTAGAATGGCGGCGGGACGTGTGAGGTAGCGCAATAGGAACCCCCAATTCACATACGAATCTAGGTAAAAAGATGCATGGAATTCAAATCCAGACAAAAAGGGATTCATTTACCTATTTGAAGTACTCTTGCCCGTCTCCTTAGGGTGCATCCTCGTTCAGCACACCGCCCAATCGAAACGAGCAGGCCACTGAGACTGACTAGGGCGAGACTGAGGCGGGGTCACGAATCGACCGAGGCGACTAGGCTCAGATCCCAATCGAAACGAGCAGGCGGCGGCCGCCGCCAAGAACAAACTGGCTGACGCCGCCGCCGTCGGAGAAGAAGGGGATGGTGGGGAAAGGTTGCGGCATGGACAGCTCCAAGATTCAGTCGGCGGCAAAATAGTTCGGACCCACCTGTCGGAATAACTGAATAAATCTAAATCTATGAGCACAACTAAGTGAGCACGCGAGTCAATCCAACGTTACGACCGTTTAATCAACCATGTCGTGTACTGGCTATTTTGGCCGTCCGAAACGTCGCGCAGTAGCTATTTGTTCGAACGATGTCGCATTTTCCACCATTCCGATGAAAAGTGTCGCACAGTAGCTATTTGCCCCTGGTCGCAGCGGCCTCGGGTGCACCACCAAGCAAGCGCCGGAGGCTGTCCACCATCGTTGTCAACATGCCACCAAAGTAGCCGTCGAGGCACCTCGAGGAGATCAGTTGGTACCATCACCCTGCATGATTTGCTAGACGGCGACCCCGGGCGGCGGCGAAGGGTAGGATCCGGTGAGAAGGGGCGAGAGACGGCGTAGATAGGAATTGTCTAGATTAGTAAAATTCAATGTGCTAAAGCTGGTCGTCGATCGTGCAAGCTACAGATCCACAGTCGCTCTGTCCAGAAATCACATCGAAGCAAGACGACGATCGATATTCCTGACACGTGTGAGTACACAATAAACTAAGCTAGCCCTAGCCCTGGTGCATGGCAATCCTGGCTGATCTCCTCCCTCTGCAGCCTCTTGCAGAGTAGCACTAGCACTAGGTAGCATCAGCAGACATGAGGAGAGGAGGCACGTATTGTATGTACCCTTGACGGCCATCTAGCTTAGCTAGCCGCCCTGGCTAGGCCCCGGCCCTTGGTAGGTACCTGCCCGCAGGAGTACGACGGAACACGACGGCCGGACGGACGGAGCGACGCATCCAATGCTGTGGGCCGGCGACCTTCGCTTCATGTCGATATATCGATCGATCTCCAGTTGATCGCCACTACTGTTCCGCCCCCACGCACACGCACGCACGGCCTAGCTCTCTCTCTCTCTCTGCCAAGTACGGCCGCCTGCTCGTGCACGCACGCACACAGCCCGGCCCCTGCCTGCTGCCTGCGAGCATCCATGGATGGATCCAACAGATGATCGAACCGGCCGAACAACAAGGAACGAACGGTTTCAGGTGGCAGAGAGCGGCCGTGTGCTCTCCGAGGCTACAGCGATCCGCCTGCTCGCGCACTGTGAAATCCTCACCAAACGCATGCATGCACACTGCTTCCATCACCTGCGCCCCTTGTCTCCCTCCTCTACGTACCCCTTTTTCCCTTTCTCCCCCCCTCCCGATGAAAGCTGTCCGAAACGCATAAATGCTCTTGCATTGCATGCAAGCTCGATTATGGGGATCGACGAGCGAAAGCGAACCTCGATGCCGATGCACGCAGGATGTGATCAGGTCGATCTCATCAACCTGAACAACGCATGACTGCGAGTCGTTCTGATTCGTTCATCTCCACGCGCTAGCTGCTAGCGAGCTGCGTGCTGACACCGGCCAGCCATGTATGCATGCACGCAGGACGACGACAAGCTAGAACACTATGGCCGGCCGAGCATGAACAGTGCGGCTAAGCATAGAATCCACGGAATCTAGCGTATCTGGATTGCTCGCTCAAATGTGGAGGATCGACACGGATGGCGACCGGACAGACAAGTTAATCTTTCCGGGCGGGTGTTTTAATGTGCGAGACTGACACAACTGCCAAGTGCGTGAGATCCTCGCACTGTGGGTGAGTCAATGCCGGTGATGCCGCCACAGTGATGCTGGATAGATGTCCCCGCCGGCCCACCGTACCGACAGATCAGCTGATCTGCGCTAGATAAATTTACACGCGGTTCCTCATCAGCCTTATCAGCCGGAGATCTAACTATCTTTTTCAAGTTTTTTTTATCAAACATTCAACCATCACATCCTCAATTCCTCATCTCCAAGTCACTACTATCGGGCCAACTTCTTTAGTAAATTGGACAATTAAATAAGAACTACTCGTATTAAAAGTTACAGTTTTTGTCGGGTGATTGACAAATAACCATGTCCAAGTCAAAATCCACCTAGGAATAACTATTGTAGAAGAGATTGCAACTCACGATATATTACTCGGGTGCAAAGCACGTACATATATAGGTACAGCGGGAGGCCTCCATGTCCTCAGATAAACAAGAGAGGAGGGGCCTAAGTGCTAAAGTACTAATGTAATATATGCACAATATATATCTGCTCAACACCCCCCGCAGTCGAAGCGTCGGCAGAGCGGACGCAAAGACTGGATCGAAACTCCTCAAAACTCGCCGAAGGTAGTCCTTTGGTCATGATATCCGCGAACTGCTGGGAAGTGGGTACGTGTAGCACACGTATACGACCAAGAGCCACCTGTTCGTGAACAAAATGAATGTCGAGCTCGATATGCTTCGTCCGGCGATGATGAACGGGGTTGGCGGAGAGGTACACAGCGGAGACATTGTCACAGTACACCACGGTGGCCTTGTCGACGGGACAAGAGAGCTCCTGAAGAAGCTGCCAGAGCCAAGAACACTTGGCGACAGCGTTGGCGACGGCTCGATACTCCGCCTCGGCGCTGGAACGAGAGACCATGGGCTGCCGCTTGGAGGACCAAGAGATGAGCGACGGACCGAGGTAGACGCAATACCCGGAAGTGGAGCGTCGCGTGTCGGGGCAGCCGGCCCAGTCAGCGTCCGAGTAGGCGATGATGTCCGTGGCAGTAGAGGCGAGAGGCCGAGGTCCATGGTGTCGCGGACATAGCGAAGGATCCGCTTCACCGCAGTCCAATGAGCATCACGGGGAGCGTGCATATGTAGGCACACATGCTGAACTGCATACTGTAGCTCTGGTCTAGTAAGGGTCAGGTACTCGAGAACCCCAACGATGGACCGGTAGAGTGAAGCATCCGGAGCCGGAGAACCATCCGTGGCGGAGAGCTTGGCCTTCGTGTCGACGGGCGTGGTCACGGGGCTGCAGTTAAGCATCCCAGCGTGGTCAAGGAGCTCGTGGGCATACTTCTTCTGATGCAGAAAGAAGCCATCTGGGCGGCGCACAACCTCAATGCCGAGGAAGTAGTGAAGAGGCCCCAAGTCCTTGAGAGCGAACTCAGCACGAAGACGAGCAGTAAGCTGCTGCAGTAGTGTGGGAGTGCTGGCCGTCAGGATGATGTCATCGACATAGAGCAACAGGTGCGCCATGGCATCTCCCAGACGGAAGACGAACAGCGAGGCATCGGAGCGTGTGGAGCGGAAGCCGAGTTGGTGAAGGAACGCTGCGATGCGCTGGTACCACGCGCGAGGAGCCTGCTTGAGCCCATATAGTGAGCGCGAGAGCAGGCACACATGATCCGGGTGGGCGGAGTCGACGAAGCCGGTGGGCTGCTGGCAAAACACCTGCTCCTCAAGGTGGCCATGGAGGGAGGCGCTGGAGACATCCATTTGGTGGACAGGCCAGCGGCGAGACACGGCGAGCTGGAGCACGGTGCGAATCGTCCCGGGCTTGACAACCGGGGCGAATGTGTCGGTGAAGTCGACGCCGGCACGCTGGCGAAAGCCACGTATGACCCAACGCGTCTTGTGGCGCTCGAGGGTGCCGTCCGGATGAAACTTGTGCTTGAAGACCCACTTCCCGGTGATGACGTTGGCGTGACAGGGTCAAGGAACAAGCTGCCACGTCTTGTTGCGCTGCAGGGCATCGAACTCCTCCTGCATGGCCGCGAGCCACAGCGGGTCACGTAGAGCCGCCCGAGCCGAGGCGGGCAGCGGTGAAGGCGCTGGTGACGGTGACGGTGCGGTCGCGACAGTGCATGCGTACACGTCCGCCGGATACCGCGTAGACGGACGGAACACGCCGGCGCGCGCGCGGGTGACGGGACCCATCAGAGCAGGTGCGGCGCCACCCAAGTGTCCACTCGAGGGAGACGCAGTCGATGAAGCGGCGCCCGAGCGGAAGCTCGAGGGCGACGTGGGTGAAGTCGGCGCGGCAGCACCCGAGGCGGAGCTCGAGGGTGCTAAGGGCGGTGTCGGCGGGGCGACGCCCGAGCGAGGGCTCGAGGGCGACGCGGACGGAGTCGACGAGTCGGTACCCGAGCGAGGGCTCGAGTGCGATGCGGACGGAGTCGACGATTTGGCACTCGAGCTAGGGCTCGAGGGCGACGAAGGCGGGGTCGAGGAAGAAGCGCCTGAGATGGAGCTCGAGGGCGTAGCCGACGCAGCCGGCGCAAGGGGGCGGCGACGCGGGGTTTCACCCGTGGAAGGCGAAGGGGGCATCACCTAGTCCTGTGCAAACGGGAAGCAACACTCATCAAAGTAAACGTGCCTCGAAGTGATGATCCGATGGGACACGGGGTCGTAGCAGCGATAGCCTTTGGTGTTAGCGGGGTAACCAAGGAAAATACATGGAACGGAACGTGGGGCGAGTTTGTGAGGGGCGGTGGCGGCGGTGCTAGGGTAACAACGACAACCGAAAATCCTAAGGCCGTCGTAGGATGGAGGGGAGCCGAAAAGTAGGTGATGAGGTGTGTAGTTCCAACGAGTACGACACGGACGGAGGTTGACTAGGAGAGTGGCGGTGGCTAAGGCGTCGGTCCAGAAGGTGGGAGGTACATGACCGTGGAAGAGTAGGGTGCGGACGCAATCATTGAGTGTGCGGAGGACGCGCTCGGCACGGCCATTTTGCCGGGAGGTATAGGGACAGGTTAGACGGAAGATTGTGCCGTGAGAGGATAGGAGGTTGCGAATGGCGAGATTGTCGAACTCTTTTCCGTTGTCAGTTTGTAGGGCATGAATGGGGTGACCAAACTGGGTGGAGACATAGGCATAGAAGGCTGTGAGAGTGGCGGCGACGGCGGACTTGTGACGGAGGGGAAACGTCCACACAAAGTGAGAAAAATCATCAAGAATGACTAAGTAATAAGTAAAACCAGAATTACTCGGAATCGGAGAGGTCCATACATTGCTATGAATTAACTCAAACGGAAAAGATGCAACTGTTGTGGAATTACTAAAAGGAAGACGAACATGTTTGCCGACACGACGGGCTTCACAACTGTGCGTAGCCTTTTTATTACATGAAAACGAAAAACCCCTCATTATTTGATGGAGCGTGCCGGCACTAGGGTGTCCAAGACGAGCATGCCAAAGATCAACGCCGGCGGAGAAAGCACGAGGTCCGGCGCCGGGGGTGGAAGATGACTGGACGGGATACAAATCGCCTGGGCTCTCACATCGGTGGAGTACCATCCGTGTACGGGCGTCCTTAACAGAAATCCCAGAAGCGTCAAATTCCACAGTCACATAATTATCACGAGAAAGAGTTTTAACAGAGACTAAATTCTGAATGAGACGGGGAGACACAATGACATTATTTAGAGACAGTGGTTTAGAGGAAGAAGGAAAACTAGCGGAACCTATGTGAGAAATAGAAAGACGGGTGTCATTACCGACAATGATGCGAGACTCGGTGGAGGTGGGAAGAGAATGAGAGAGGTTACCCGGGTGAGCGGCCATGTGAGAGGAAGCACCCGTGTCCATGAACCAATCGCCGCCACCGGCGTATGACCCGGGCGCAGGCGCCTGCTGGAGGGCGGTGTAGAGCGCCGGGTCGTACGTGGGCTGGGGAGGCGCGTAGGGTGGCAGGGCGCCGAAGGCCGGAGTGTAGGGCGATGGAGCGGCGTTGTAGGGTGGCGCGGTGTGGTAGGGCGGCGTCGCGGCAGGGAGAGCCTGATGAGTCGGCGGGCGCGGTCCGAGGATGCCGGGAGCGGGCCGATGCGGCACCGGCATGGTGTAGGCGTGTACGACGCCCGTCCACGGATTGTAGCCTCCACTCCAGGGGGGCGTCGGCTGCGGGTTGCCACCGCCACCACCGCCGTTGCCACCACCGTTGTTGCGTCCGCCATCGTGACGGCGGCGGTTGTTGCGCCCCTGCTGCAGCTGCTGAGGAGGCGGGGCGGGGAAGGGCGCCGCGGGCGCCGGGGGGCGCGGCGGCTGCTGGGGGGTCGCTGGGGCCGGAGGGGCCGAGGCGCGGTACCCGGCAGCGAAGGCGATGTGGACGGCACGGGTGCGCGCGTTCTTCAGGCGGCGCTCCTCGAGACGAAGATAGTTGATGGCGCGCTCGAAGGTGGGCTCGGACATGAGGGTGAGGTTGGAGGCGGCGTTCCCGAGATCTTCGCTGAGTCCGGCGGTGAGGGTGGAGAGGAGGATCTCGTCCCCCATCACAAAGCCGAGGTCCTGGAGCTCGTCGGAGATGGCCTTGAGGCGCAGGCAGTAGGTGTCCAGCGTTAGATCGTTATGTGGCGTGCCAAAGAATTCTTGCTGCAGGAAGACGATCCGCTGGAGCTTGTTGTCGGTGAAGAGCCCGTTGATCTTCGTCCACACCGTGCGAGCGTCATCGCCCTCACGTACGACGGTCTTGAAGATGTCCGGCGAGATGGTGAGGAAGAGCTAGCGGATGATGGTGGCATCGATGGCGAGCCAGTCGGGGTCGCGGCGGGTGAAGAGATCCACGGTGCCGTCGATGTGATCGCGGAGATGGTACTCGCGGAAGAGGAGGTAGAAGTAGGTCCTCCAGGCGTGATGGTTTTTGTCGGCGTAGGAGAGCTTGACGGGGACGTGGTCAGCGATGTGAACCTCGCGAAGAACGGCAGGGCTAGGGGTGAGGGAGGCGTCGGAGGAGGAATCGAAGGCGAAGGGGTTGCTGGAGTTGGATATGTACGACATGACGGCGCGCAGAAGGGAGAGACGGTGCTAGGGTTTGGTGGGGGGTGGGGGAGGGGGCACGGCGGCGCGGTAGACGGCGGCGGCGCAAGGTGGGGAAGGGGAGAGCGCAGCGGCGCGGTAGGCGGCGGCGGTGCGAGGTGGGGAAGGCAGCGGCGCACAAGAGGGGCGGCGCGGTGGCTAGGTTAGGTTAAGATCGAGAAGGATGCTCTGATACCATGTAGAAGAGATTGCAACTCACGATATATTACTCGGGTGCAAAGCACGTACATATATATGTACAGCGGGAGGCCTCCATGTCCTCAGATAAACAAGAGAGGAGGGGCCTAAGTGCTAAAGTACTAATGTAATATATGCACAATATATATTGCTAAGTGGACTGAAATATAACGACCATGTTTTTTCTACAATATTTATTTTTCGTGGGGTCGCCATTCCACTTTCCTCAATCCATTCCGCCTTTCATGTGGCACTATAAGAAGTCCAATTATGTCAATTTGTGTGCTCCTTGTAATAAAAAAATTGCACAACCAGTTGTAGCACAACAAATTTACTAATATGTTATTATCTATTTAAATAAGCAGCATTCTAAACCCATTTTTTTGTAGTCTACGACATTAATATCGATGTCCTTCCGATAAAATTGGAACGGAAGATGAACATCCTAGTCTCTATCGAGTAAATATGTAAGGATAACTCAAAGGTAAACCTATCTTCTCTGCAAAAGAAAAGGAAGAAGATGACCGCATTCATGTGAAACGTTGAAGACACCAATGTCGTGCCAGCCGGCAAGCGATCCGCGCACATACATATATGCGGTATGCCCAAGCCCAATCGACTCAGCCACCTGCCAAGGTTCCAACCTCATCGTCTCCATACCCAATTCACGTACGTTTGAAATTTGTCGAGGGTCAGCGGATTTGTTTTTGTTGCCTTCAAAATTACAGAGTAAAAAACGCCAAAACCATCACCGTGACACAACCTTTACCGTGGGACAATGATATGCCTTTATTTTGGTAAGTTACATAGTCTAGAGTTCGAGGAGGCTATTTTGTTAAGCATATTAAATTGTTGGGATTGGAACCCGGGCCTCACTGGATGAGTAGAATAGACGTGCCATCATGCCAATTGGTACTATGCCCTATAATATGAAGCTTGATTTGATTTCTGAGCTCCATGAAGCTTGATTTTTATAAATTAAAAAATGCTATTTTGAAGTTTCAGAAAAATCCAAAAATTATTTTGTCGATATGTACAAATGTGATCTATATCTCATTTGTTACCCCCAATCACGTACTATTTGCAAAAAATGTTCACAAATTACTCATAATGTTATTCTATATAATTACTCACAACTCCTTTTAATTTCCAAAGATAATTTGAACGTACACAATAATGATTATCTATAATACTGATGGTGTAGATAACTACATTTCGGAAACCCCAAGTGGAAAGTATGTTGTAACACAACTGTAAATTCCCTCAGTGAATAACCAAGGCTTATCGAACCAGACAAAATACACTACTCAACGAAGTTTGGTGAAGGGCCTGCACACAACACACGAAACACCTTGTCCCCAACATTCCAGGAAGGTTGTCAAGCTTCCTATCACGCTAAAAACAATTTATTAAACGTATAATGTGCAAAATATAATAAAACACAAACAAAAGCAAAACAGACCATCGAATAACAAGTTTGTAATCAATGTAAAAGAATGGACTAGTTTCACTAGTGGTATCTCACCATAAATAATAGGACACGGGTAAACAAATTACAGCTAGGCAAATTGAGAGAATTGGATTTAATTGATTATGATAGCAAGAATGTTCATGGTAATATCTGTACGTAAGCATTATGTCAAACATATAAATACTTTTACTGAACCGCATCTTTAACTAATACTCCACTTAAAAAGCGCTTCTATACTTGCCTCTCTTAGTATTAAGTTGTAAACAACAGAGTATCACCTTAAGCACAATACATAATGTAAGCAATATTTATAATCAACAAAGGACATAAACACCGCTATTTTACCCTTTAATAGTAACAGAACACCAGAGTAAGACTGAACCCACTATCTAACACTAACTCCCACTTGGAGATTCCTACATATACTTGGCCAGAGTAAACACATAAATAGCGAGAGCATGTAAGAATGTAAGTAAAGCACAAAAAAATGATAAGAAATAGCATCATATAGATAACATGCATACTAGTAGCTAGGATAACACCCAAACTCAGAATTCGACAACTTTTGAAAAAATATTCTTCACAAGAAAGACTATCATGTATTGCACATATCCATGGAACAATCCACGATATTGTGCCTATTGTTTTGCACATATGAAATATGTGTATCTTGGCATACCAAACAATGGTGTCAAAGTGATTTCTAAAATAATGTAGAAATAATATCATTTGCAAAATTGTAACAATACAGTTTGAATTAGACCATATTTGATGGATAAGCCCCCAGTATTATGAACATTTTTGCTTTTTAGCTACATTCGCCCATTTAAATGGCTTTTTGACTAGTTACAGAAGGTAGTTCAAATTTGAACTACTTGTGTGATAGGTTGTTCCTATAAATTTCCAAAAATTATTTAAACATGCACAAGTAATGATTATATCACATAAGCACCGAGATTTTTGAAAGATTCCACACCTATCTATGAATAGACACTCCGACCATTTTGACCTTGTTTTGAAAAAGAATGAAAGCTAATTTCAAAAATGAAATCATTTCGCATAAATTCCTTTTATGTGCATTAAGAGATAGAAAAATGCCAAGCTTATAATACCACATTTTTTTTTAGAAAATGTCTTTACAAAAAAGACTATAATGTATGAACATTCATGGGTTTCAAGCCAAATGACCAAGATACCGACCATATACATGGAAAATTTCTTGATAATATGCTTTTTTTGGCATATAGGTCTATCTTAGCATGGAAAACAATAGAGCCAAAGTATTTTTCAAATTACTTATTAAAATAACATGTTCCATTTGATACGTGCCAAAAACGATGTTTATTGTGAAGAGTGTACAAAAATTATGGTGCAAAATGCCACCGATCCAATTTTCACACAAGGTAGGCCATATTGATGGCTAATTACCAAATATTACGAATTTTCTCGCTTTCTAACTACTTTCACCCATTGAAAGTTGAAGTTGAGTGTACTAGTTCCTCTAAGTGTTTTCTTAGAACTCTCAAAGATGTTTTGAACATCACCAACACTTCTCCATGGACTATTATGAGTAATAAGAAAAAGGGATGTATAGTATTACTATTTCTTACAACTCTTAGAGATGACTTGACGTAGTTTGGACTGACTAGAGAAGGGAGCCGCTTGACGTAGTTGGCTTAGTTGGCGTAGTTCGGGTTGACTCGAGAAACGAGCTGCATGACGTTGTTGGCGTAGTTCGGGTAGACTCAATAAACGTGTTGTGTAACGTAATCGATGTAGTTGGCGTAGTTCGGGCTGACTCGAGTAGCGAGCAATGTATCATTTTAGTAGTTTTCCTTGATTTTTAGTGGACCTGAAATATTCCTAATAATAATTTCCTAGTATTTGCCATGATTTTTAGTGCCCAAATTTCCAAGAAATAAATCTATTTTATCCAATATTTTTTGTTCCTTTAAAAATCCCAAGAAATATTTCTAGTATTTATCCATGATTTTGAGTGCCCTATAAAATGCCATGAATTATATCTAGTTAATTTCCATGATTTGTAGCGCCCTCTAAAATCCCAGTAATATTTATATTATTTATCCATGACTATTAGCGCTCTCATAAGCCCAAGAAATATTTCTATTATTTATCCATGGTTTTTAGTGCCCTCTAATAATCCCAAAAATAAATATATTATTTTATCCTTGATTTCTAGTGCCCTTTAAAAATCCCAAGAAATACATTGAGTATTTTTCCATGAAGTTTCCATGATTTTTAGTGCCTTCTAAAAACCCCCAAGAATTAATTTTGGTATTTTCCATGATTTTTAATTTCCCCTTAAAATCCCAAGAAATATTACTATTAGTTATCCATTATTTGTAGTTCCGTTTAAAAATACCAAGAACTATTTCTAGCACTTCTGAATGAGTTTTAGTGCCCTCTCAAATCCTAATAAATATTTCTAAATTTTTCCCAACATTGTACAGCCCTCTAAAAGATCACAAAAAATGAAATCCTTCTTCATAGTGTTCCTTTATGTGTAATAATATTATAGTAATTTTCCATGATTTATATTGCCTTCTAAAATCCCATTAAATGTTTCTAGTATTTTCCATGATTTTTAGTGCCCTCTAGAAATCCCAAGTAATATTTCTATTATGCATCATTTTATTTTTAGTGCCCTTTAAAAATCCCAAGAAATATTTCTAGTATTCATCCATGATTTTTAGTGCCCTCTTGATGACGTGGTTCACACGTTCACTGGGGAACCCTAAGAGCAAGGTATGATGCAGCAAAACAGCAGTTTCCCTTGATTACAAAACCAAGGTTATCGAACAAGTAGGACATGGAGAAGGCTTGCTAGGTATCAACGGCGCCAGAAAAAGAGTTGTTGCTGGGAGACTTAGTTGTTCGAGAAGTCTTCTTGGCGTGTTGACGTGGACCTGCACACAATCACAAACAAACTACTTTGCCCCAATGAAACAGAGAGGTTGTCAATCTCTCCGGTTTGCTGAACACAAATAATTAAATGTGCAGATGTAAAATATGATGAGAGTGAAATATGACCAGCGAGCAAATGATGATTGAAAGCTATTAAAATAGTTGTAAACAGTGTAGGAAAATAGGACCGGGGTCCACAGATCACTAGTGGTGTCTCTCCAAAAGATACACATGATGGGTAAACAAATTACAGCATGGCAATTGACAGAATTGGGCGCATGACAATGCTATCATATAACAATATAGTTCACCGTTTCATCTAATATGGGCATTACGTCAAAATACATAGACCGTTATCCAACTGCGTCTATGACTAATAATCCACCCCGGGATCGCTATCCAGCATGTCACCCAGAAGTATTAAGTTGCAAGCAACAGATCATTGCAATAAGCAAAGTGCATAATGTAAGCAATGTAAATAACACCGATGTTTTCTCCCTAGTGGCAACAGTACATTGATGAGCATAAGCGTTTCTGTCAATCTCACTCAGCACACAAAGGCATGAACCCACTATCTAGCATAAATACTCTCTCTAAAGATACTAACAATTACTTGGCCAAAGCATCCACTAGCATCGGAGAGCATGCAAGATCATAGATAAAACATAACACATAGATGAACAAGAGTAATGATTTCCACAATTCATCGGATCCATGCAAACACATCATGTAGCAATTACAGATAATATGATCTTGATCATGATAGACAGCTCACAAGATCTAAACAATGGAGTACAAGGAGGAGAGACAACCATCTAACTACTGCCATGGACCCGTAGTCCCGTGGTGGACTACTCACACATCACTCTGGAGGCAGGCATGGTGGTGTAGATGCCTCCGGTGATGATTCCCCCCTCCTGCAGGGTGCCGGGAAGAGCTTCAGAACCCTCCCGATCTAGGGTTGGCGACGGCGGCGGCCTCGGACGTTTTCTGGAAAATATGATCGGGTGTCGAGGGTTTCCGCGTCGAAGACAATTTATAGGCGAAAGGGCAACTCAAGACGACGTCGGAGGGCGCCAGGTGGGGCCCACGTGCGGCCAAGCCCTGGGCCGCGCCTGGGGGGATTCTAGCCCCTATGGGTCCCCCTGCAGGTGTCCTCCTAGCTTTGTCCTTGTTTCCTCGTGAAAATAATTCACGTAAATTTCCAGTTGATTCGAGAAACTTCCCCGAACAACTTTTCTTAAACAAAAAGACAGCAGAAAACAAGAACTGGCACTGGGCATCTTGTTAATAGGCTAGTTCCATAAATCATGCCAAATTGATGTAAAAACATTATAAAAACATGTGGCACTGATATATAATCAAGCATGGAACATTAAAAATTATAGATACGTCGGAGATGTATCACCTCTAAAACTCCCAACAAAATTTTCTAGTAATCTTCCATGGTTTGTAGTACCTTCTAAATATCCCAATAAATATTTCAATTATGTATATATGATTTTTAGCACCATCTTAAATCCCAGCAAATATCGCTAGTATGTTTCCATGATTTTTAGTGCCAATTAAAAATCGCAATAAATACTTCGAGTAGTTTTCCATGATTATTCGTGCCTAATAAAACAAAAGAAATATTTTGTGTAGTTTTCCATGATTTTTTGTGCACTCTATAAATTCTAAGAAATATTTATATTATTTTGCCTTGATTTTAGTGCCCTCTATATGCCTAATAAATATATTTATTATTTACCCATTATTTTTAATGCCCTTTAGAAATGCCAAGAAATATTTCTTGTATTTTTCCATGATTTTTAGTGCACTATATAAGTTTCTAGAAATATTTCTTTTATTTTATCATGATTTTAGTGCCCTCTAAAATGCCTAAGAAATATTTTTTATTATTTATGCATTACTTTAAGTGCCCTTTAGAAATCCTAAGAAACATTTCTAGAATTTATTAATGACTTTTCGTGCCCTCTAATTATCCTAATAAATACTTTTTATTATTTATCCATGAGTTTTAGTGCCATATAAAATCCCACTAAATATTTCTAGTATTTTCCTTGACTTTAGTGCCCTCTAAAGAAATACTTCGAGTATTTTAATAGTTTTCCGTGAATTTCAGTGCACTCTGAGAATCCTAAGAAAAATTTCTAGTAATTTTCCACGATTTTTATGATTTTAGTGCCCTCTAGAAATCCTAAGAAATATGTTGTTTATTTATCCATTATTTTTTGAACCATTAAAAAATACCAAGAAATATTTCTAGAGTTTATCCATGATTTTTAGTGGCCTCTAAAAATTCCAAGAAATATTTCCTGTACTTTTCCATGATTTGTAGTGCCCTATAAAAATCATAATATATATTTACATTATTCATCCATAATTTTTTATAGCCATCTAAACTCCCAAGAAACACTTATAGTAATTTTCCATGATATTTAGTGCCTTCTAAAAATACAAGCAAATATTTATACTATTATTTATCCATGATTTTAGTGCTGTTTAAAAATCCTGTCGAATACTTTGAGTATTTTTTAATGATTTTTAGTGCAATCTAAAATTCCTAAGAAATAATTCTTTAAATTTCCATGATATTTAGTATCCTCTAAAATCCAAAGAAATAATTCTATTATTTATCCATGATTTGTAGTGCCCTCTAAGACCCGAGAAAATATTCCTAGTATTTCCCATGATTTTTAGTGCCCTATAAAAATCCCAACACATATTTCTATGATTTATCCATGATTTTTAGTGCCCTTTAAAAGTATGAGGAAATATTTCTCGTATTTTGCTAGGAATTTTAAGGCCCTATAAAATTCCAGCAAAAACATCCATGATTTTGAAGGGTCTCATCAATGTTTACAAACATCTTCCCGGATGGTGAACACAAGTTTTGTGTTCGACATTGTCGTCTCTTGGATCACGAACACCGGGATCGAGTATGAGGGGATGGTGAACACAAGTTTTGTGTTCGACATTGTCGTCTCTTGGATCACGAACACCGGGATCGAGTATGAGGTACCCCCTTTTAGAGATTCGGCACATGGTGCTAGGAGGTTTTGTAAGGCATGGCGGTGACTTTGTCGGTGCTCGTGGATTACACACGGAGGGAAGAATACCGCGATATAACCAATTTAAGGCCTTTCAGAAACGTAATACCCTACTCCTGCATGTCTAGATATATGGTGGTCGCCATGGGCAGGTCGGTGGCTACAGATGTGGTCCCTGGGTATAGATCCCATGGTCGTGAAGAGGAAGAAGAAGAGCGGATCCTTCCTGGGGAAGATCACCTCTCTTCCTTATTCTCCTTCTCTCTCACTCTCTGATCTAGTCTCAGACTTTTGTGGCAAATTATCCCTCTTTCCTGTTCGGTCTCCTTGGCCCTCCCTTTATAGTGCAGGGGGTCACCACAGGTGGTCACACGAGAGGCATGTACCCCTCCCCTTGGCAGGAGGAGGCCTAAAAAGTCAAAGGTAAAGGGCGGGAGATGTGCGGCGACATCTCCCCCTTGCCATCGCGTTGCGACAGCGGCCTAAAGCCAACTTGCTTTAGACCAGGACTAGGGTGGCAGAGGGTTGGTGACTGTGACAACCACTAGTAGGAGAATGCCTACCGCTGGCGCACCTAAATTGCCTACCGCGGGGAGAGGGCGTCAGCATCGGCGCCGAGGATGGAGACGAGGAGAGCGTCGGTGGGGCGCGCGGGGTGGCGGGAGACGCGGGCGAGCTAGAAGGCGGAGCGGTCGGAGGCAAGGTGGAGGAGCGCACGGGAGATGCACCGCAGCCGCTGTTCCTCTGCCTCCTCCGGCAACGAGCCACGTCCGGAGCCATGGATGGCAGGGCGGGCTTCAGGTTCCTTGCAGATCGAGCGCCTGCGCGCGAGATCCAGCGCCTCTCGATCTGGATGGGGCGGGGCGGGGGAAGAAAGGGGATCGACGTAAATTTAGAGGCGACCGGAGCGAGGAGGTGGATGGGCACGGCGTCGACCGCCCGGGCACAGGTGGTCCAGAGGGAGGTGTGTCGGGGCGCTAGCTGTGGGACGGGGACGGCGCGCGCAGGGGCGGGGACGGCGGATGGCGACGGAGCGGCGGGTGTCGGTGGTGTGTGGTGGAGGAGATAAGGGAGATAGAGAGGGGAATTGAGGTGGCCCTGCGTGTGGTGGAGAAGAAGATAAGAGAGAGAGAGAGAGCAGCGGCCGGCCCACTCGCGTGTGCGTGTGTGGTGCGCGACCGGAGTGTGGAAATTGGTCGCTGGAGCATCAAAATACAGGCTCGCCAGCAATAAGAGATGTACCGCTGGCGCATAGGAAATCCTCTTCGCTACTGGTAAGTTAGCGCCGCTGGGTCGCACTTACCGTTGGCGAGCACGCTATTCTGTTCGCCAGCGGTAGGCCGCCTAGCGCTGGCGAACATGAATATGGTGTGCCAGCGGTAAGTTAGCGCCGCTGACCCTCGCTTACCGCTGGCGAACGTGCATGTGTGTGCGCTAGCGGTACTGTATTACCGATGGCGAACAGTTTTTCCTGTTCGGCAGCGGTAGGTAGCGCTGGCGCACGTATATGTTTGTTCGCCGGTGGTAGTGTGGCGGCTATAGCCTGTTTCCTACTAGTGAGCACCTCCCCAGCAGTCCCCCGATGACGTCGTCCCGGCATGATCTTGCCGGCTCCAGCCTTGGTTTCCAAATCTTCTATCGGCCTTATCTCTTCAGCTTGGCGGGAAGTGCGTCTCTCCTCTGGTAGCGAGGCGGATCCGAGGTAGATGGGTGGGGGGCACTGTACCATGTAGACCCTGTCAACCCATCCTCGAAAGGAGCCTCCTGATGGGTAAGTCATGAGCTCAGGGGAAGCTCTCCTGGCGGGTTTCGGAAGGCCATATATTCTATCGATGGTGCCCTTGATGTGTGAACACTGATCGGGTTGTCGTTGCCGGGGCATGCATGCAGGCCCGCATGCCAGGTTTTCAAGGTGGAGTGTTGTGCGTCTTCTTCACGGGCCCACTAGTTGTGGTCCCGCTTTGGCAGGAGCCGTGCGAACTCCCTGCTCCACGGTTGTCACCTACATATGCTCCAAACTTCCGGAAAAGCATGGGATAGAGGAGAGGCACTCAAAAAAGACATATGGGCAATCGTAAGGTCAACTAATGTCTCAAATTGCAGCAAAATATGGACAAACTGCCAAACTGATAGTGCATCAACATTTGAGTGGATTGAGGAACTTGTTCCAACCACATGGATAAAAGGCTTTTTGATTTTCCCAATTGTGACATGTTTTTCAACAATCATTCGGAAAGTTTTAATAGGTAATGACAATTGTATTACAATACACTTGTATTTTCTTGCCTATTTGGCTAGCATAACTTTCTAACAAGATTTCATTTCATTTGAATCCAGCTTTTTAACGATTTTCACAAGTGTAACATGTTGTTCAACCATTAGTCAGAAGTTTTTAACAGGTAATGCCACTTATATTACACACTTGTATTTTCTTGCATATTTGGCTAGCATAACTTCCTGACAGTATTTTATTTCAGTTGAAACCAACTAGAGAGATGCCCTTCTTCTCTACGCTGGAATCTTTTTTTTTTTTTGCAAAATTGTGCAAAGGATAGAAGGTAAACAGAGAAGCACAAAATTGGATAGGTATAATCTGTCCAAAAAGCAAAAATAAATTGGACAAGTTCACTAATTGGAGTGCAAGTTTTTTCTGCTCTTGTTGGCAATAGAGTGTATAATGTAGGGACTGGTGATATAGAGAGAACGTACATTGTGGACTTGAACACAAATTCACGTGACTACACAAGGTGACAACTGACTAACATAACATGCCATTGTTTCATAGAATGTTGCAGAATGGATAGGGTAGACCCTAAGACACTTGTTCACAACTGCTGCACTATTGAAACCTAGAAGCAAGCCTATAGCCGTAACTTATTGCCACTGAGAGGAAGAGAACATTTGGAAAAAACAAATGTAAGCCAAGTTCATCCACCATTATATATACACTAAAGTCATGGGAAGGTCTAGGAAGAATAGGAAAAGTCATGAGAGTAGAAAGTGAAAAAGGTGCTACAATCTTTACCATACATGGTGTAACCATGCATTGTTTAATTTGTGAAAAAAACTGACCACAATAAAAAAGGGCTATGATGGCTATAATAGCTTATGTGTGTATCGTCGGTGTTCACCCCAAGAGAAGGTGTAGGATATAGCGAGCAACAAGTTTTCCCTCAGTGAAGAACCAAGGTTATCGAACCAGCAAGACTCAGAGGTCTCCAACAAGGTGCTTGGAGGCGTGGACCTGCATACAGTCAACCAAATAACTTTTCCCCAACGGGAGGAAGGTTGTCAAGCTTCCTGGTCTGCTGAAAACAAAGAAATTAAATCTTATGGAGGAAAAGAACAATTAGGAAAATGGACCAGCGAGCAAGTGATGGTGGAAAGCGTGTAAACGGTGTTGTAATAAATGGAAAAAGATGGACCAGAGGTCATGGGTTCACTAGTGGTGTCTCTCCAGAAGATAAAATGCACACATGATAGGTAAAAAAATTACAGCTGAGCAATTGACAAAATTGTGACACAAAATTAAACTAGCTATGACATAGATAATTCATATGTGATATTTATGTAGGCATCACGTCAAACATACATAGACCGTTATCCAACTTCATCTATGACTAATCATCCACCTAGGAATCGCTATCCAGCATGTCATCCATCGGTATTAAGTTGCAAGCAATAGATAAAAACATTAAGCACAATACATGATGTAAGCAATATTTATAATCATAAATACATAAACACCGTTGTTTCACCCTTAATAGCAACATCACACCCTCGTCCTTGCACATTTCTGTAACTCGAGTGCAGGCACAAAAGGGGACATGAAAACTACCATCTAGCATAAATACTCCCTCTTGGAGATACAAGTGATCACTTGGCCAAGTAACCACACATATCGAAGAGTATGCAAGAACTTAAATAACACATAAAGATAACATGAAGTTACTCGGAGATCATTCTTCCGTGGATCAAAAAGGGATGTGATTGCGTAGGGCTACAAAAAGCACACCTTAATGTTCGTGTTCCACATCCAAAGATAGTACTAACAAACACCACAATATATCTCTTGAATAGTCTCTTTGTAATACATCCACGGCACGCGCGCTGTCACGTTTGCACCATGGAGATTATACTAAACACAAGCATAAAGAAACCACATGATGTATTCAATCCAACAACAATAAAGAACAAACTCATGATGAGGATCCCTCTAATCTATTATCCATAGAGTCACACACGGCACGCGCCCTGTCACTTTTGCACCGTGATCACAATGGTGACTCCGGAAATTATACTAGATAACATCACTTGAGCAACATCATATCCATTACATAAAGGGAAACATCGTGTATTCAACTATACTAACAAAGCTCATGATCACAATTTAAGATCACGTCATGGGAGAGAGAGATAACCACATAGCTACAGGTACAAGCCTTAGCCCCGATGAGGGACTACTCCCTTCTCATCACGGGAAGCAACAACGTCGATGAAGATGGCTCCGACGGTCGATCCCCGTCCCGGCAGGGTGCCGGATCAGGACTCTCAAAACTTGGTTTCGCTCCCGGCGGCGCTCTGTCATGTTTTTGGAAAAATCGTCCGGGGGTTAGGGTTTTTTTGTCAGGACTTAATTTATAGGTGAAAACCCTCGGGGAGGCGATGTCCGAGGGGCAGGGGCGGTCTCCACCCGCGGGTGGCCCACAGGCCACCCCTGGCCTGTGTGCTTCCCCTAGGGTCGCCCTTTTGGCTCCGATCTTCATTTGTCCGATAAAAAATCCCCGTTAATTTTCGTCCAATTCTGAGGATTTTTCCTTAAGTAACTTTGTGAAACAAAAACAGGACAAAAACAGGGAATTGGCACTGGGCATCTTGTCAATAGGTTAGTCCAATAAAATGCCTTAAAATGATATAATAAGATGGCAGAAACATATAACAATGGACAAAAGAAGCATGGAACAATAAAAAATTATAGATACGTTTGACACATATCAGCATCCCCAAGCTTAACTCCTACTCGTCCTCGAGTTGGTGAGTGATAACAAAGAATAATTTTTGATGAGACATGCTACCAACATAATCTTGATCAAGATAGTAATGTAAAGCACATGATATGAAATAAAGTGATCCAAAACAATTATCTATAGTTGATATGAAGCAAACAATGAGTAACCAAGTTGCATTATCTAAATAAAAACCTTTCATGAATAGTACTTTGGAGACATGAAAGCATAAAGATTGACATAACATGTTAGTTCTCAAGATAATATTTTCTTGTCAAAAGTATTTGAAGCTAACACAAAGGAAGATGCAAGTTTCAGCCAAGCTTCAACTTTCAACATACTTATCTCATGGATAAAGTAAACACAAAGAATCATGATTAGACAATATAATCAATTTTACCCAGGGTCAACACTACATGTTTTCTTTGTGGGGATAGAAGGAGAAAGGAAAACTGACTCAACATAAAAGTAAAAGAAAGGCCTTTCGCAGCGGGAAGGAGGGATTACTCAT
This sequence comes from Puccinellia tenuiflora, assembly GCA_012064385.1. NCBI lineage: Eukaryota > Viridiplantae > Streptophyta > Magnoliopsida > Poales > Poaceae > Puccinellia > Puccinellia tenuiflora. Next base: position 868,654 of record QRDG01000295.1, on the reverse strand, counting down.
GTGCTAGAGCTTTTTAAGTTTAAAAAATAGAAGTAAAACCATATTTTGAAGGTTTAAAGTTAGCACATTCTTAAGACCCACGTCACCCCCCTCACTAGCCCACCCAAGAACGCCACTCCCGGTCTCAATTTCCTCCATTTCTCTTTCGTCTCACCGCCATCGATACCCACCTTTTGATCTCCCCCCTCACTCTCTCCCCCTCAAGCGCTGCCAACTCCCATACACTGCCTCCCATCCTCACCTATCGTGAGCATGAGATCGTCTCGCCGCCAGCATGAGACTCACGAGGAGACTGTCGCGTAATGGAGCTGATGGCACCAACTGAGTCTATCAGCGACGTCTGAGTTAGGCGAAGGTGCCGAAGGTAGCCGCAACGACCGTCCACGGCGTGGAGGGGATGTTGTCCTCCACGACGTGGAAAGGCGATACGTAAGGTTGATATCACCCCTGTCGTCGTCCCCTTGTCCTTCTCAAGCTGAAGACCGTCTCTGCAGGTCTAGGTCACTAATAAGAGTTACAACATATACTAATCCCTATGCTCACCGATATAATATTTTTAGTTTTTTTCTGTATTCGTATGTATCTAGACGCATTTATTTTAGTATGTATATTCACTCATTTTTAGTGTGTATGTAGTCAATATTGAAATAGCTAAAGATATTACATTTGTAAACAAAGGGAGTACTCCCTCCATCCCGGTTTAAAGGGTTTGCAAGACAATTCTCTGTGCATTAGGTATTTGCCGATTGGGACTGAAATTTGACATGCATTGGTGAAAAGAGTAAATCACCCACTAACTGAAAGTAAATTAATGCAAATACGCCTGGGAGATGTGTGGATTTTGGGACTGCATTATTTTCAAAAGAGGTCATTTAAACCGGAAAGGAGGGAGTATTATATTATAAAAATATTAATTAAGCAAAGACTTAAAACGGAAGGAGGGGGCAATAAAGAAAGTCAGTACTTGTAGCACGGTGTATAATGAGTGAAACACTAATCAAGCGCCGTGACGGGCAAACTTGATTCCAAAATAATGACTGTGCGTTGTTTCCTTGGACCAATTAATATTCTACTATATTTACAGTGACCCCTGCATGATAGATGTACTTGCACATTATTACATTTCTAAGTGGAATTACCAGTCTCGTACGCGCGTATATAATATGATGTGAAGAGTTCGGTACGTACCAGCGTACGTACGTACGTGTAGACAGTATCCACCTCATTACGCAAGCACCAGGAGGGGCCGGTCACCATGCGTGGAACTAGTACGTACGTACTGTAGCCAGCCGTAGAAACCAAGCGTGATGTTGATCGATCAAGGCACATATATATGCGGCTGTAGCTAGCTATAGCTAGATGGAGGAGGGAGGCCCTCCTGGACTGGAAGGCGTACGTACGTACTTCCCCCGGCCATTACTAGATCATCATATATATATGCGTGAACAGTGCGCCCGGCCCGGTGTCACGCGCCGTACGTACTCGCATCCATCCATGGACGTACGTACCACCTTGATCTCTCCAGGTAGATCTGGCTCTCACATGCATGCACATTATACATTTCTAGTACACGTACGCATGCAGATGTATACGGGATGGATGGATGGAACGGATCCATCTTCTTCAAGGCACACATGCAACAGTGTCGTACGTCACGTTGAAGCTCGCAGCAAAGACTGGTAGCTAGCTAGTGATATATACGTACATATGTACGTACGTACCCGCCGGCTTAATGTATACATACGGATCGGAGCAATGGAAAAACATAATACTAGAGCTATAGGTAGAGCTATCACGCACACACAGTCCCTCACCAACTCCAATTAAGATCTCTCCCATCCAGCTAGCTAGCCAGCCCCCCCTACACGGCTACACCTCTGCTCGTTTTCATCGATGGCTACGTCTTCCCCTCTCACTCTCTCTCTCCTCTCTCATCCTAGGCAGCTAGCAAGCTCGTCGTGGATCTAACGGGAAAAGCACTCCACCCCTGCTCCACACCACTCGTTCCTCTTCCTCCATGGAACCCTAGCTAGCTAGAGGGAAGGTACGCCAGGCCTCACCAAAAAGAAGCTCTTGTGCTGCTCGCTCGATCGCGCGCATATATATCCCGTCTAGTGCAAGTGTGCAACTCATCGCCATCATACCACACCTCCCCCCCTCCCCATGGCGCACGTCTGTCCCCGGACGACGAGCTAGCAAGACTCCTCTCCCCAATTCCACACCACCACCAAGCCGGCCGCCCGGCCGGAGGACACACCGTCCGTCCTTGCCTCGCGTCCTCGCTTCCATTCCTAACCCCTCTTTCCGGCCGCGCCCGGATCAATCGATAAAGGGAAGAGGATGATGAACCTGCCAGCTGCAGCTGGGGACGACTTCGGCTATGGAGCTCCCAACCAGGGGCCGCCGTCGCTCTTCCCGATCATGGATCACCAGGACAACAGGGAGCACCACCACCACCACCACAACCTGGGCTACAACCTGGAGCCCAACTCCCTCGCGCTGCTCCCCCCTTCCAGCCACGCCACCATCGCCGCCCACAGCCCCCACGACCTCCTCCAGTACTACCACCACCCCTCCTCGCACCACTACCTCGCCGCTGCCGCCGGAAGCAACGGAAACCCTTACGGCGCCACCGCCCACTTCAACGGAGCCAGCACCGCCGGGTTCCAGTCCTACTACCAGCAGCAGGCGGCGTCCGGGCCTGAGTACTACTTCCCGACCACTCTCGTCAGCTCCGCGGAGGAGAACATGGCCAGCTTCGCGGCCACGCAGCTCGGCCTCAACCTCGGCTACCGGACCTACTTCCCGCCCAGAGGAGGGTACACCTACGGCCACCACCCGCCGCGGTGCCAGGCCGAGGGCTGCAAGGCCGACCTCTCCGGCGCAAAGCGCTACCACCGCCGCCACAAGGTCTGCGAGCACCACTCCAAGGCCCCCGTCGTGGTCACCGCCGGCGGACTCCACCAGAGGTTCTGCCAACAGTGCAGCAGGTTAGTACTAACTAGGGTAGATTCATCCACACATCTTCTGAATTTGGTTGAATTGCATACCAGATGGATTTCCTAGGCTGGAGAGGGATGGATCTTGCAGAGGCGTGTTCAGTTGGAGAGAATGATCACTTTCTTAAAATCATGAGCTGCATTAAGTCATCTGCAAGTTGCATTCAGTTCAATTGAATGGGTGAAACTTAAAACAATCCACAAATCCTGCCCCCTCGCAAAATTAGTCGATATATTAAGTTAGGATTTCTTAAGTGGAACTTTCAAGATCTTAGATATTTGAGCTCCTTCCTGAACCGTGATTATATATAAATCACCTATACACCTCGATTAATTACAATTAGTCAAGAATATGGAATACAGTTAAACAAAAGATGAAGATTATCACTTTGAACTTGGATGTTACATTGCCACATTTTTTGTGACCTTCTAACTGGATCGTCGAAGAATCCTCCAGCAGTGGAATGGTTTCGTCTTCATTTTAGCTAGATTCCTCTTCCATGGATGTTCCTACAGTACCTGTCCGGCACTTAACTGCTAGATCGAAACAAAACAAATAATTCTTGAGCGAAAATTTCGCATACTTGTTCTCCCACATTAAATTCCAAGGATGCACTAGCTAGCTACAAAGCAAACTACTGTCGTTGTACTGTACAATACAGCGCGAGAGCAAGCTCTTGAATTAATTTGTGAGACAAGATAAAAGTGCAATGGATAATTTTGTCCCATGTAATTTTCTTATTAGTGCAAGGTTATAGGGCATGAAAATAAAAAAAACAATGGCTAATTTTGTCCCTTTTAATTTCCTTTATTACAAGGTTATAGGGCATGCAAATAAAATTTGATGGATAATTTTCATTATAAGGGCTGGACATCTTTTTTTTTGTGTGTGTGAGAAGGGCATCCATGTGATCACAATGTGAAGTAATGTTGAATAGAAACTGACATTATTGTCTTTTTGTAAACATAGATGAAAGTTGTATGGTTCTGAAATTCTGAGCAGTCAATCCAACTATCCAAGTGACGAAATAAGATTCATGTGCTTTCCTCTTTTCTACATATTTCGCTCTCCTAGTACTTGAAACATGCATCCATGTATCACATGTAGGGAACACATATATGCAGACACCTTGTCCTTGAGTTGTTTCTTTTCTCACGGTTTGCTTGTTCTCTTTCCCATTAACTTTGCTTCACTTCTCCTTCGCATGGATGCTTGAGTGTTTACTTCAAACAGTGTGAGCTATCCGTATGTACGTACATGCATTTCTCCACAAAAGTCGTCAGAAATATTGCTACTTTCTCCCTAAGTATTGCAAGTTTGTACACCCCACGTACGTACGACGTACCACCAGAGGCAGGTTGCAATTGCAAGAAACTCTCTCTCTCTCTCTCTCTCTCTCTCACACACACACACACACACACATCTTTTCTATTTTTCTGTCCCATGCATGTACCTGTGGTAGTAACAATAGTTTCGAGGACAGACAGCGTGTAGGCATGTCTACCAGACCATCTCTTTTACCTCCCCTTCAGACTTCAGTGAGATCTCTGTTATAAGTATATACACGTGTGGAGCTGAGTGACCATCTATTGCAATGCATTCAAGGGGAAACAGTGAGATCTCTTGCAGTATGACACACCATATGGAGACACTCCATATGAGTCAGCTGCAAAGCTCCACAGCTGTCTGCGTGGGATGGAAAGGAACAGTTTGGATACATGAGAGGGTCATCATTGCCTCGCTACTGCATTTGGTCCCCGGCCGGAATGTTCTTCCAGCCCTGAACTGCACTTTGATCATGGACTAATCTGTGTCTTACCTAGGATGGATTAGGATTTATTAAAGCTAGACGATGCATGCACATGCTGCTCCCTTCAAAACGAGAATGTGATATATGTTAACCATTGGTGCATATCTGCATTATTATTGTCACACATTAGTATTTCATGTGTATGTCGTCGTATACACGGATCTGCTGTTTTCTCCAACTTTTCTATATATTGTGGATTCAGATTCCATCTGCTCGATGAGTTCGACGACGCGAAGAAGAGCTGCAGGAAGCGCCTCGCGGACCACAACCGTCGTCGACGGAAGTCAAAGCCGTCCGACGCCGATGCCGCAGACAAGAGGAGGACACAGGCCAGCAAAGCAGCAAGTACCAAAGGCAGTATGTGAAGCGCATCCATCTATTTTCTCTATCGATCTAATCATGCATCGAATCGACACATATACATCCATCTTACCTAGGTTTTCTCCCCCTACTTTCCAAGTAAATAACACCTCCAACACTAATTTCTGTCAACAGAAGCAACTGGAAGCAGCAGCAAGAGCACCGGCACCGGAGACGGGATGGACATACAAGTACAGCTGGGGAGTGCAGACATGTCCAAAGATCAGGACGAAACCATGGGCCTTGGAGAGGTGGTGAAGGAAATGCAGGTGGATCCCAAGGGGAAATCATCAATGCAGCAGCAGCAAGGACACCATGGTGCCCATGGTCTTCACCTGCAGAGTCACCATGGCTTCCCTTTCCCATCGTCCTCTGCAGGCTCGTGCTTCCCTCAGAGCCAAGCTGTCTCGAGCACTGACAACACATCAAATATCGGTCAAGTGCAGCAAGAACAACCAGGCTTGGGGTTCCATCAGCAGCTCCACCAGCACAGCAACATCCTTCAGCTCGGGCAGGCTATGTTTGATCTCGACTTCGATCACTAGCTAATTAAGATGATATAATTAGTATCCAATGATCCCTCTCGTACGCGTGTGTACGTTGGATCATTTTCAATCAGTATTGTCTGTATTAATTCTCCTAATATGGATATAATAATGATAGTTTGTGCATTGGCAATCTTCTATATATATTTGATTAGAGGTGCTTCAGTGCTCCCCCAAAAGGTGTTAGTACATGCAATTGATACATTTGGTACCTTCAATTTGCCGCATTAATGAGGGAACTAGTGTGCCTCTCTCTTGTTCTCCTAATCGTCCTTACACCTTGGTTGCAAGCTGGACGTAGCGCGCCCAAAACACTGGACCGGAGGGACTATGTGTTTTTCTATAAGTCAGTAACTGGATTTCAAAGTACAATTTCCATTGAGGAGACATCAACACAACTAAAGTTAAATTGCCTAATGTCAATGAATAAAAATTTAACGAGAATTGACTAATGTATAATTTATCTGAAATAGAACACTCATATCAATAGAGGTGTTTGAAATATTACTAGGTAAAAGGGGTGACGACTCTGCCGATAAAATTATTAGCTATACATGTATAAAAGATGGAGAAATTCATATAGGTCATGTCATCCTATATATGTTTTATAGTGCAAAAACACCATCTTATGCAATATCCTATGTTTTCCATCCATATAAAATGGTACATAGCATGCTTTTGCGTTCATGCACTTTTCATGCTTCATTTTTAACTAGGCTTTGGATGCACTGCAAAGAACCTGGGTAGTCTGTGTTTATTTTATGGATTGTTGTTAAAGTTGGAGGACATAAACAAATGATTCCATAAAAAAATAGCATAATTTCTCCCCATAAATTTTAATTGACTTCTTAAGACAACAACAACTTTAGTTGTAGTTATAATGCATGCCAACTTAACATCAATATTCATACAAAATTCCTCCTTTGATCGTGATTTCACGATTGTGGTCATCCTATTAATTATCATTCGTCTTAAGGACTATATTGGATGGCGATTGGTCATTGGGTACAAAGCGGTGATATATCACACGGTTCTTAGAAATTTTATGATGAAAGATCCTACTCCCTCCGTCCCCATTTATGTGGAGCACACGTTTTTTATGTCTTATTTTGACCATGCATATGAATAACGAAATGCGAATTTTATTTCACAATATTTTAGTGTGCAAGCTTAAAACATGGAAAACAAGAACATCACATGCATTTGGAGTAACAAACTAACAATTTTTCTGTTCTAGGTCTTGTAGGTTGTAGGTGTATTTATCCAAACAAAACGGTGTGCTTGGTCCTTGGGCAATACATTACATTCTTTTAATTTGCAGTACGCAAAAATTAGCTTAAAAGTACTAATGCAGAAAAAATATTAGTAAGATTATTGGATATGTCTTCACCATAGGAATACTTTTTGTCGCATGTGACATGTTTTTCCTATGAGTATTTTCTCCTCCTTCTCAACAGTCTACCTCTCTACTTCTTTGTCTGTCGGCATGTGTGCATCTTTTATCTTTGTTATGCAGAGCCTGGGTGTAGCCTTTTCTCTGGTTATATCATCTTGATGTAAACTGGTGGAAATCTAATGAAGAACGCCCTTTATCGATTTTTTTTGGATATGTCATTATAAGTACCCAAGAAAAGATTTCAGAGTTAACTCACAGAAACCATCGACATATGCAATTGTACGTTGTGAATAAAAGCATGTCTTAATCGAATTAATCATGTGTTAAATCTCAAACCAACGTGAGTATTCGAATTACGAGTTATGAGTACATATATATTAATCAACTCCTTTTTTTTCGAAACTCCTTATTTCGAAAAGGGGAACATAGCCCCGACCTATGCACCAATCAATGCACACCGTTTTTCTATTGCGAAGTTTAGAACACAATCCTCCGTGACACTGTCAGGTGCTGGATCTGATGTTGTGCGGCCCAAGCATCAACCTAATTATCGTGGAATCAATGGGGCTAATTACTAGGCTATACGGCACCGGTAGTTGAGAGGGTTTGACTTATGCACGCAAAACCAAACCAATTAACCCCGATCGATCGATCGAGCTAGCCACAGCGACTTGATTGAGATCACGGCTCGATCCATCACTCAATCCGATCGGCCGATATATCAATGCCACTATGCCAGACAGCAACGATACTCTCCGTGTTCGATCGATCTAGTACGACACCATTATATATTTATATTCTGGTGGCCACGATCGCCGCCATTAATTAATGGGCGCAACGCACGTACGTACGTGCATGCAACGCATGCAGGTTAGTAATTGTGTGCATACGTACTTACTTACGTGAGGCGTACGCGTTGGGTCGATCGCAACGACGACAGAAATGCGACGTGTTTTTGTGGTTGGCCGCGATCGATCGACCGATCGACGGGACATATATGTGTCGATTCGATTTGCTTACTCAGAAGTTACTCTGCCGTACGTACGTGTTGTCGCTCGCCGTACGTATTATAGTGCATGCACTTGCGTGTACGTGTAGCTCGCATCCGAGGCTTAAATAGAACTAACTTGTTTTGTACTCTACCTAGCTAGTTGTAGTTGGTGCATTAGCTCAGGCTCAGCTCAGCTGGTCAATCTCAGACTGTTTTCCCCGGCAGAACCAAAATCTTCAGTGGCAGTGCTGTGCGTATTCCTTGTCATATCTATCTTCTTTTTCGAGAAGAGAAGCACTGCTAAAACTGATACACATATACATAGTTCTGTCCAGCAAACTACAGTGATCACCAGCAAAACAAGCCAAAGCTCGCTGAAGCTTTTAAGATCTACAAGGAACTAAAAACTTTACCTACAACAGCAGATCTACTGATCATCAGCAACAGTTAAAGAAGGTACTGAACAGACAACCAACAGACGAAAACAAGCAACAACAACTCGGGGTCTTTTTGCTATACTTGCTACTCCTTCCATCAGTAAGCCGCTCCTTGTCTTATCTTGGTTTACTGAAGCTATGCATTATTATTGTGGACAGGTAGGTCACTGCAGATCACACATAGATAGGGGATGCGCAATGTCGAGGCAGACAGGGGGCGAGATTGCAGTGGCACAGGATAATCTATAGTGTTGTAGACTTGTAATGGACAAAAACTGTGCGCTGGGCCGTAAAGAAGATCATGGTCCCGGCAAGCATCGGGGCTGTCAACTGTGTCTAGCGCGGCCGCCTCGGTAAATATCGGGCGCCTACCTACTTCTTGCTCGTGGTGGGTAATATTATGACGGTTGGGCTCAGCCCGCTTCTGGACGTGATTAGCTCAACGTAGGAAGCCCATGAAAGAGTTTTATTATTACTAGCAAAATGCCCGTGCTTTGCAACGGGATTAATACTTAATAAGTTTTGACGATCATAGATTTTTATTTTTTTCTACAATTTTACGTGATATAAAGTCTCCATGATGCACTTGGAGGGCTGGTCACAGTAGTACTGTGAAATATAAGGACACATCTTTAAAAAAATAAAGGATGTACATAAAAGCCAAAGAGAAGGTCTACAAATAGCAACACACTTATATTCATTCATCTCTCTTGAAGCACATACTCGCACCCGAGACAATTTACTTCATTGATCAAGTCTTTGCTTCTTCTTTTTTGAACGAAGTCGTTGCTTTATTGTTCTCCTCTAACTACAAAACACAAGAGAAAAAATTCATAGTTTGTACTCAATCCACGGAAGATAAAACTGGATGAAAAAGAATTATCTAACAAAAGAAATATGGGAAATCACAAGTTTCCTTAATGCTGGATTGCAAAGCTTCTTCATTGACAATGCATATCTAGTATTTCCCCTCTACTTATTTGTTGTTGCAGACTTTGACAACTTGCAGATCAAAGAATCTCTGGAATTAGGCAATTGCCTTGCCACACACACAAAATGAATGGATAATCCAAATGTGCAGTAATGCATACTCCTGTTCTTCATATTCCAATTGATGATCAGATCAATTCTTATAGCTCAACACCCCCAAATGCAAGGACACTCCATTTAGGCATTTACAGTTTCTACTTTTCACAGAGGAAAAAATCCCACACTGCGGAAAGTTCATTTGGATCCCGGGCTCCACGGAGCCCGGTATTTTGAAAAAATTGAAAAACACATTTTTATGTTTCAAAAAAATGTGAAAAAAATCACAGGTGTAGGTACTGTCGAGACACACGCCCGTGAATTTTTTTGTCTTCAAATTTGTTGTATTCTGCTCTGTGCAAAAAAGACAAATTCTGACAGATTTTCAAATTTTGAATCTGGGTATGTGGAATCAGAAATTTGTCTTTTAGATCTAGCCCAGAATAAAACGAATCTGTCCTTGAAATTTGGCACGCTTGTAGATCTAGGTGATATCTACACGTGGTATTTTTTTCTCGATTTTTGGAAACAAAAATGTGCGGATTTTTTGTTTTTCAAATACCGGGCTCCCTGGAGCCCGGGATCCAAAACACCGCACTTTCCCACACTGTCTGTTTGCAAGTCAAGGATTGAAATAATAGTAGTATTCAACATAATGTGGCATCAGAATTGCACTTGCAAGCATTTAGTCAAGTCCTGACGCCCTGACTAATCCTGTCCACTATCTACATCCAATTTCTTTTACTGAACTGGTGTAACTGCTCATAGTCTGCATGTCCATGATGCAAACATGCACATGAAGCTAATTAACTGCAGAGAGATTAACTTATGACTTCAGCACATGGGTCAAATCTTGTTAGTACAAAATCCCTTAATCTTTGGATTCAACCGCCGCGACAACTATTTGACCAAGTACCAAATCGCAAAGCAATATACAAAACAGTCAAGCGTACTGTACCTTGAGCTGCAGCTCCGCATCATTTTGAACAAAACTGATCGTCCATGGCGCACAGGTGCTAGGAAGCCAAGGTGAACAGCTCCACGTCCAGATCAGCCGAGTCCGCCTCTCCTCTCTGAACTAAGCAAGGTGGACGAGACCGGATGCACGAAGCAGAGCTGAGTTGAGAATCCGCGTCCCCCTCCAACTGTGACCAGCGCCGCCACCGGCTTCTCCTCTCTCCCCTGCTCCTGGCTGCCCTCCGCCTCGTCGTGTCAGCAACGCCGTCTCCGCGTCAGCAACGCCCAAAACCGGAGCGCCCCTGTCCTGGCGGGCTGCCGGCGGCTGCGGCGTCTCCCGTCGGTGGCCACCGCTCAGAAGAGAAGGAAGTGAGGGGATCAGGGGGAGGTGGGTGGATAGGGGAAACTAATAAATTAAGGTAAGAAACAAGATAAAATAAACCATATTTTATACCCGAATATTCGGTTTGATAACCTGCTACTAATTCTTCTTCTGCTTCTGGTAAATCAAAGGGTAATCTTTCACATTCTGCCAAAGAAGAAATTAGAAAAACCATAAAACCTATAGGCTGACGCCAAATATTCCATCCAAAAAAACCATATTTAGACTAACATAATTACCCTAATATAGCTGGCTCTTTGGGGTATTTGAATATTCTCTAAGAATTCTGGTGCATTTACTGTTATTGCTTCCGTAAACATAGTAGCTAAATAATCCCACCGTGTTACATAAGGTAAGTATTGTATAATAGTTCGGTTTTCCGCGATTTTTTCCATTCCTCTGTGTAAATAGCCTAATATGGGTTCACAATCAATAACATCTTCACCATCGAGAGTAACGATCAGTCGAAGAACACCATGCATTGATGGGTGTTGAGGGCCCATATTGACTATCATGAGATCTTTTCTTGTAAGCGGTAGACTCATATCCTTTCTTCCTTAATTCATTATTCCATGAAAATGGATTATTCCATGAATTCCTCAAAACGAGGCTCATCAAAATGCAAAATATAAGACTACTATAAGACTACTAAGAAAATAAGAAAAAAATTGGAATTATTATTATTATTATTATTAAGCCAACGATTCGACTTTATTCATTAACTAACAAAGATACATTAAATCGGACAAAATAAAACACGCATGGAACACGAAAATCTCTGATAAACCTATAAATGTAAACAAAAACATGTTAAGCCGCCATCTCTAGCTACTCATCTTTGCATGTTGACATTTCTCGAAGGCTCGAGTTGAAAACCCACAAAAGACCAAACTGCTTGAACAAATAGGTGAGAATCCAAGGGCTCTTTGGTCCCTAGACACAATTGCCACACCTCAAGTTGGGCAAGTTTGATTAAGTTAGGTGAGTGCTTGGTTTTGACCACACCTTAAGCAAGATTCTATTTGGACAAGTAAGGTCCATATGTGATACAATCAAAGTGTGGTAAAATTCTCTTAGGAAAGACAAAGTGTGGCGCACAATTTTTTCACCTAGGGTAAGGAAAGTTTGGCAAAAAAGATGCGTGGTAACATGTGGCAAAGTTAGCTTCAAAAAATCAGGCCCTAAGATCATTGAACGTGATATGGTCGAGGACACACACCTTACAAAGCATATTATTAAACCAATGATTCGTCGTTGTAATTTTTCAGAAGTTCACGAGCACGGAAGAACGAAACATGAGAACCACTATCGAAACCAAATTTGATAACACCATCGCTGCCAACATTTTCACTACCAGCTGAAGCGTCTGACAACAAACTACCAGATCTTGAGCCAACGATCTGCAGGAACAAAACATCACAAGTTCAACTGTTGATCATGTCGGCCATGATGGCCACGCCAGGACGGAGATTCGGATGTGGCACTTATTCCATGTGACTGACCTCCATCATCAACACATCATCACCGCCATCACACAAACCCTATTAGAGTAGCATAATCTGCAATGTAGACGTAGATTTATGGTCTACCCTGCCTCCTAATGCCATATCAGTTACTGGAGACGAGAAGGACCGATAGTAACAATGACATAAGGAGTTAAGTTCTCTAACATCAGCTATGTGTTCCTTGTACATATTGGGAAATAGACATGCCCATGGAAGAGTATTTCTATCTTCAGCCTTTAATCGCAGTGAAGGAAACTATGCCTATAGGAATACCTTGTTGGCTGATTTTCTTATTTCTCCATTTTTCATTTTTATTTTGTTATTTCGGTTTTGTCTAAAAAATCAATAAAACACATTTTAATTTTATTTCCATTTTACTTACTTTAATTACTTTCCCTTTTTATTTTTGTTCGTCAAGCTAGCTATTCAAATTGTTCATGAAATGAGTTTTGGAAAAAAAAACTAACAACATTTAGCTAATCTTTTGTTTATGTGCAATGAAAATTATCAACAATTGCTTGACTATTTTTCATATAATATAGGAGCATGGCCTCTCCTCTTGTAAATTTTGATATAAATACAATGCATAGGGAAGTAGGGTTATTATCCCAAGAGAGGCTTGAACATGTCTAAATCCTTGTTCTTTTAAATAAGCACTAGATACTCGCCACTTATCATGTTGATTTCTCACCATGTACTCCTAAGTTTTTAACCGACTATAATATCCATGTCGTACCTAGTGCAACAAGTACTAAGCACACATGTGTTCGTAACCAACAATTGAACGTAGGAACATGAAAATCATATCCATCCATGAAAGTACCTATGGCATAGACTTTTCATTTAAAATTTACCTATACCCTAATGTCTCAAAATGTAAAAAGTACAATACAGACATACCTATTTAAATTTTACATGTAAAGTGTAAGTCATTAAAAAGTAAGAAAGTTTGGTAGAAACAAGTGAAAAACAGTTTTACTAACTCGGCCCATCTCCCTTATTTGTTGAACAAGATTGACTTTAGGAGATGCACGGTAAATGAATCATTTATAAGTAACTAGTAATCATGCATGTGCACGTCACCAATAATGTATATTTGTTGGAGCATACTCAAAATGCACGAAATAAGGACGCCATATTTATTGTAGTATAATTTATCAAATAAATATATTCAAAAAGACATCTTTAAAATACATTGCAATGAAAATTGCAAAAGAAATCATAATTCCAAGACAATTAAGACCCTTAACATTTCTTCCATGTTAGGAATAAATGCATGGTAATTTAGATATATGTTACATTATTTAGTGCATAAATCATACACAAATGACATCATTGGAGTATTTCCGAAAAAAGAATACCAACAATATTGCAAACTTTGTAATATCCATAAAGAAATATAACTTTGATTATGCTTTGGCAATGACATAGTTACAATACTAGAGAAGCTAGAATTTTTGAAGTTAACTGGAACTAAACATTGTTCTAGATTAGATATACAATCATTTTATTCCTAAAATATATATACATTTAAATTATGTGAAACATTAAAAAAATATTGAATTTATAAAATTATAAAAAACAAGTTAGAACGAGGTTGCTCCCCTAGAGTGCACAACCGGTGTTCTTATACAAGAGACAAATATGAGTTGAGTTAAAATTTAGTTATGTATTTCCATTATAGCAATAAAAACTTTCGAAATTGTGTTTAAAATCATTTGTTGAACATGTGACCAGGTAAGGTAGGGTAGGGAAATCAACGTAGCATCTATACATGGTGTAGTGGAAGGAATCATGATGATATCTTTGCATGATAGTTTGTTCACAGCAGAGTGTAGCTTGTATTTTGCATCCATACCAAAAGTTAATAATTTTTAAAGTTGCAATGATATTTTGATTCATAAGGGTAAATATTTAAGTTGGTACAAATGAATACTTTTCATAAACAATAAACATATTTGCAAAATATAGTATTGTTATTGTTAATAAACATGAATTATTGTAGTCTTCTTGTGTTGCGGCCCACTCTTTTCCTGTAAGTATGAATTGCATGTGATGACATTAGCGAGATTCTCTTTGTGCATGAAATAAGAAAAAAAATCTCGAAACGCTATTCTGAAAGACGTTCGGTTTACTCTCGGCTTAGTCATGAGATTTTTTTTGAAACTAAATCGCATGTTGAAATGTCTTGTCAACCTTTTATGTTGGCAGATGCCAAATTGTGATTACTTAGTTGTCTGATACCACCTACTTAATTGTGAAATTATGACAAGTTAGTTGTTGGGTTAAAGTACTAATTTTAGAGCAGGGTTATAGCATACAAATTTTCATGAAATTATATCATCTCTTAGTTATAGAAACGCTAAGAATATACTCACTTTTTAACTCTGCATAACATCGCTTTGTCTAAAAACATCCACAAAATTATCTAACAACTATGCATTATTATTTTGATAATTGTTTGTAAATAATTTCACAACCACGATATATAAAAATGACAACTGAAAGAACAAACGATGTCCCGAGGTGTCGCCTAGAGGGGGGTGAATAGGCGATTAACACTTTTTCTATTTAAGGGCTTGATAATTGCGAAATAAAACTATGTGTTTAAATTAACAAGCCAACAACCAAATGTACAGAGAAACATCATAGTACAACAAGGGAGGATAAAACCAAATGTGGAAAGGTAAAACCTCTCTATAAAAGACGAACCGAAAAACCTCCAAAACCAAAAACGCAATAGGATATTCATGAAATCCGTTTTTGATGAACTAGAGCTTGGTATGGAGATGAACACAAGCTCTAAATTCTCACATGGATAAAATCCAAATAAGAACCAATAAAGATGATAGCAATGATGCAATGATGCAAAGGTTTGAGCTCTCCACGAACGATACAATCAAGATACTCGGTCGAGAGCCCCTCTTGATAGTACGGCAAACTATCCTATAACCCGGTCTCTCCACTAACACTCATGAGACCGGTAAAATAGAAACCCTATCAAGATCATACCTTTGCCTTGCGCATTAATCCACTTGTGGTCGATGAAGACGATCTTCATCTCCTCAAGACGCACCACCTTTCTTGATTGTGCTTCGCTTGGTGAAGATTCACATGATGCTCCCCCATACACCAAGATGGGAGAAGCACCACATAGGAAAATCTTCACATGGCCTTTATCTTCAAATGGATGGCAAGCTCCAAGCATATGACATCTTCTTGTTGATCATCTTGGACTTGCACCACACCACTTGACACCGTCCTTCATGAGCTACACGAGATCTTCCTTTTGATGCAAGCTCATGACAAGACACCTAACCCAACATAGAGATACCAAGCACATAGATCATGGGTTAGTTCACACGGCTATATTGACGAGTGCTTACCATACCATGAGATCACATGATCCCTCATGGTACATTACTAGCCTTGTGTGTTGATCAACTTGCACATAGCCTTGATCAACATATAATCTTCTTCTTCCCTTAGCCTTGATTCCAACAAATGGAGATCAAGCAACGCAAATGGACACTCCTACAAATATAGCTCAATACAAACATTAGTCCATTGAGATTGTCATTAATTACCAAAACCACACATGTGGGCAACCATGCACTTTCAACAACTGGTGCGACGAAAAAAATGTGATCTAGTTTTTAAGGCCATGTCAATATATACGAACTCATTGCTGAAAATGGATCGCTAATTCGATTAAGAGTGTGGGAGAAAATATTTTAAAATATAAATGCTACTATTAACGCGGTGACACCGATGAGGTAGTAGATTCTAAAAGCATTGCAAGTGCTCTCCCTATAAGAAGGGAGATTCTTTGATTCTTTCGGAGCCGCCATAATCTAAGAACAAGCATAATAATGGACAATAAGCATGTTTGCATGATAATTTTTTCTTATACGTAAGAGAAAAGCAGTAAAAAGGTAAGAAGCGTGTCCTCGTGAAAGAACCAATGTCTACACGTGCATGTAGGTAAAAATATTAATGGGAGAAGAGAGAGAGAGAGAGAGAGAGAGAGAGAGAGAGAGAGAGAATGGAATAAAAATGATTAATCTAATAGTAAACCTTTTAAGGGGAAATTAAGGGCATTTTCCTTCTAAGTGGTTTTGGGTGTTTGTTAACAGTATAAGTGAAAGGGCATGGTTGCCCCCATGTGTTGTTTTGGTAATTAATGACAATCCCTATGGACTAATATGTGCTTTGAGTTATATTTACAGTGTTGGTCCATAAGGAATGCTTGGACTTCATATGTTGGAGTCAAGGCTAAAAGAAGAAGACTATATGTTGATCAAAGGCTAAGTGCAAGTTGATCAACATACAAGATTAGGGCATGTGAAGAAGAAGATCATTTGTTGATCAAGATCCTATGTTGTCCATGGTGGATGGCGTCACGTGGTGATCATCATCAAGATAAAGGCCATGTGAAGATATGTCAAAGAGTGTCTCTCCCATCTTGGTGTATGGGGGAGCAATATGCGTGACTTCACCAAGCGGAGCAAAATCAAGAAAGGTGATCCACTTGGGAGTAGATCAAGATCGTCATCATCTAGCTCAAGTGGAATGCGCAAGGCAAAGGTATGATCTTGATAGGGTTTCTATTTTACCGGTCTCGCGGTGTAGTTGGGAGACCGGGTTTTAGGATAGGTAACCGTACTATCAAGAGGGGCTCTCAAGTGAGCTTTAGCGTATCGGTCGTAGAGAGCTCAAACCTTTGCATCCTTGGCATCATCTTTATTGGTTTCTATTTGGCTCTTATCGTGGTGTGGTATTGATGCTTGTCGTGCTTGTCATGACAAGCCCAAGGTCACCGAAAACGGTTCTCATATGTGTTCCCTATTGAGTTTTCGGTGTCGGAGATTTTACCGGTCCATCTATACGGAAGGTTTCACTCTTCCATTTATTAGCAAAATCTCCCTTGCTTGGTTTCAATATTCTCACTTGTTATTGGGTTGCATTTGTCGTCCTCTTTCCAACAAAAGTGGTTTCGTGTCATTCGGACTTCATTTGCAAAAGATATGGTCTTCCGATTTTAATAGAAAGGTTTTACCTCTCATCATGTGGTTTGACCATATCTTGTTGAACAATGATGTTTCTGTGCATATTCTTGTAGTGCTCGTTGTGACGATTCCAACGAGTCCAAGTTTACCGAAAACGGAGTTCGTATGTGGAAGATATTGCGTTTTCGGTATCGGTTGTTTTAAAAACAGAATAATTAAAAAGAAAAGGGGGAGGGCTGCCGGCCTCACCGCCGGCCTGGGCCGGATCCCAGGCCGGCCCGTTCGGGAGACCTCCCGGACTCAGCCCCGGCCTCGGCCGGGCCACAGACCGATCTGTTCTGGTGGGCCGCCGGCCTCCGCGCCGGCCTGGGCCGGTTTCCCGGCCGGCCCACCCGGGTGGCTTGCCAGGCCTGCCGCCTCCCCGGCCTCGCTGCCGGCCTGGGCCGGCTCCCAGGCCGGCCCACCCGCATGCTCGCTGTCTCCCCGCGTGCTTCCTAGGCCGCCGGCCTGCCGGCCGGCCTGGGCCGGCTCCCAGGCCGGTCGCTTCGGGTGGCACTCCGGCCTGCCTGCCGGCCTGGGCCGGTTCCCAGGCCGGGCTGCTTTTCCTTTGCTTTTTCTCTGCGCACGAAAATGACCCAACGGCTCCATTTTCGGAGCCCCTATTTAAGGGGCTTCTTCCCCAAAAATAAACTAACCTTTTAGCCAACTCTTGACCTATTTCCTCTCCTCCATTGTTGACCTCTTGAGCTTGGCTTTCTCTCTTTCTCTCCACTAGTTTGTGCTACTCCTTTGAGAGAAAAGAGAGAGGAGTTTTAGATCCGTGTTTCCACCAATTGATTTCTCCTCTAAGTGAGGAGAACACTTTGGATCTAAATCTTTGGAGTTTCTTTGTGTTCCTCCTTTGTTCTTCCTCCCTAATCCCTCCCAAGCATTAGTTGCTTTGGTTGGATTCGGGTTGGAAGAACTTGACCACTTAGTGTGTTCTTGCCATTGCATCGGTTGCACCGGTTTGAGTTCTCCACGGTGATTCGTGGAAAGTGAAGTTGAGAAGCTTGTTACTCTTGGGTACTTTGGTGCCCTAGAGCTTGTTCCTCTAGGGCACGTTGGTACCCTAGACGGTTTGATTTCTCGGAGTCTTGGTGGCTTACGGGATTCGTTGGGAGCCTCCAATTGTGGAGTGTGACTCAATCTTGTTGCTTCGGAGCTTTGGTAGCTGCGAAGATATTGTCGGGAGCCATCAATTGAGTTGTGGTGTGTGCCCCGGCCTTGGGCATCGAGTCTTGGCGGCTCGGTGCATTTGGTGAAGACCCTCCAACTTGTGGAGTGAGCTTCACCCTTGTAAAGGTTCTAGTTGTCAACCTCAACGGCAACATAGTGACAAGTGCCTCGCCACATTGGTGGTAAGACACAACGGAGATACGGTGTGCCATATTAGGGCTACTCGGTGTTTCACATTGGTGAACACCGCGCCGCTCCAACGGAGACTAGCTTCCATTGGGAAGTGAACTTCGGGATAAATCATCGTCTCCAAGTGCCTCGGTATTTCTATCCCGAGCTTCTTACTTATGCTATTTACTTTGTGATAGACATCGAGCTTAAAGTCATATATCTTGCTATCACCTAGTTGATCATATTGCTTAGCATAAGTTGTTGGTGCACATAGGTAAACCTAGCTAGTGTAGGTTTTGGCTTGATAAATTAAACGTTAGTTTTATTCCGCATTTATTCAAGCCTTAACCGTAATAATTTTAAATCGCCTATTCACCCCCCCCCCCCCCCTCTAGGCGACATCCGTGTCCTTTCAATTGGTATCAGAGCGGGTTCTCTCTTTATAGGGCTTCACGGCCTAGAGAGTAAAGATGTCGTCTAGTGCTTTAGTGCACAATGCTTCTATAATATTCGATGGCACTAATTATAATGATTGGAGAAATTGCATGCTAAATTATTTTCGGGACATTGATCCAAATATAGAGCAAATTCTAGATATGGGTTTTTCTCCTCTAGAGGATGAGGAAAATTCTTATCTAGATGATGAAGCTTCTAATGTGATTTTCAAGTCTTTGAGTAATGCAGTTGCTTTGTCGATCTCTCCTTATCGGAATGGCCATGAGCTGTGGACCAAGCTTAAAGGCAATTATGGTGTGTCCATGGATAGTGAGGATGATTGTTCTCACTCCACCTCCGGGCGTAATGAGTTCTCAACTTCTTCTACCTCACCTACATGTGGCAAGCCACAAACTAATGCAATGGTGAGTAGGGATAAATTTTGCAATGATGATAGTGAGCTTTCTATAGATGATATTACATCTCTATCTTATTGCAATGATTTATCTTTGGACTTAAACACATCTAGAACTAATGTTTCACATGCTTGTGTCAATAGTCCTTGCATACCTTCTAATTCGTCAAGTAGTGATGATAATGACCATAATAATGATGATGAAGAAGATGATGCTTACTTTAATAAAAAGGGTCTAATGGTTCTTAATGCTCTTTCAAATAATTAAAATGCTTGTGAGAACCTACATGAAATCATGAGCACCCTTGTTGAGCGAGGGCTTACTATTGAAAATTTGGAAGCTCGTGAAAATGAAAGCCTTAGCCGTGAGCGTGATTATGCAAACACGATTGCGGATCTTGAGCAAGCTCTTGAAGAAATCCAAACCACCAAGAAATCTCTTGAGGAGACATTTACTCTAGAGTTATCTAAAGTAAATGAAACCCATGATAGAGCTCTCAAGGTGGCTAATGATTTTAAAATTAAAAATGATGAGCTTGTTGTTGAAATTGTTAGACTCCTTGAGGCTAATGTGAAATTTGAAAAGGATGTCAAGTCCTTGGAAGATTCTCTCGCACATCTCACTAAGTCTCATGATCAACTCCAAGCTCAATTATTAAAAGAGCTTCCTACTTGTTCTCCCATTGCTATTAATGTTGATGCTTGTGCTACTAACTCTATTTCCTGTGAAGCATCCATTTTAAAGGAGAATGTTGAGCTAAGGGCTCAACTTAAATTGCTAACTAGCAATTATGAGATATTAGAAGAAAGCCATGAGAAGCTCTCGAGCTCTCATGAAGATCTTCTAGTATCTCATGATAAGCTAAAATTAGCTCATGAGGCTATCGCTACCAAGGTAATATCTAGTGAGCCTCATGTGGACAATGGCACAACTTCTAATAAAAATGCTAAAAAGCCATGTGCTAGTCCTAGTAATTCTTCATCTCACACTAATGCTAAATCATATGTTGAATTACATTTTGTGCCTAGTTGCTCTAACAATGAAGCTTCAACTTCCTCTAGTACTTGTGTAGCTACTAACCTTGTAGGGAAGACTAAAGAGCACAAGGCACAAGCCACTTCTTTGAAGAAAGATGTGGAGAAACGTCATAAAGGGAAGGCCACATTTGACAACATGTTGAGTGTGCAAAAATCCCCCAATGACAAGAGTGGACTTGGATTCAACTCCAATATCAAGAACAAGTCCAAGAGTAACAATAAGAAGGGCCAAGAACAAGTCAATCACTCGGCCAAGATTGTTTGCTTCAAGTGCAAAATTGAAGGGCACCATGTTAGGGATTGCCCAATGAAGAAAAAGCCACTTAGTGAGAAGCAATTAGGGAAGAGGCCTATTGTTCAATCTCTTGCTCAACCTCGGGTTGAACAAAGGCAACCTCCTAAGAAGACTCAAGTCATTGCTCCTCAAGTTGAGGTGCCTATTAAGAAGAAAGAAAAGAGTCGATATTGCTACTTATGCCGTGAGAAGGGCCATTTGGCCTCTTCATGCACAAACGGTACTCTATCCAACCCCATAATTATTGATGATGTTTATTCTCTTAGGAAGGATAGGGTTGGCAATGTGTTTGCTAAATATGTGGGAACTCAAAGTGGTGTCAAGAAAAGAACCATTTGGGTTGCCAAGCCTATTGTGACTAACCTCTTAGGACCCAACTTGGTTGGGGACCAACAAGCTCAAACTTGATCAATAGGTTGTGATGAAGGACATTGGAGACTTGGCTATCCTTGAAGAATTAAGGGATCTTCGTGATTATTATTTCCACAAGCCAAGTCATTTGGATTATATTGTCATACCTCATATCCAATGCTTCTTCGTGCGGTAACTTATATTTAAATTATATATACATTGAAAGTTGCTTGCTCCCTTGCATGTGTTAGTTTTGTTCCTAGCATGTGCTTGTATATGTTGTGCTTATTACTTACCTTGAGTAATCAAGTTTGTGTATGTTAATGTGCGCTCCATATATGTGTAAACTTTGTGTTGAGTCCTTATTGGATCTTGTGTTGATTTCAATGGGGTCTTTTGAGAAATTAATGGACTATCCCATTTTGGGGGAGTGATATGCTTTGTGCACTTCACTAACCTAAAAATGTGTGTATATGAGTAACACCACCTAGTATTGATATATCAAGATTATCTAGTAACTATGTGGTGTGTCATGCTCATGAGAAATTCAAATTCTATAATGTCTATTAATTATCTCTATTTGATTTTATCTGCCTCTTGTTAAGAAGAAATGAATTATCACATTGTGGGGGAGTAATAAGCTATGTGCATATTACAATCCTACAAAATGTGAACATTTGAGGTTTGCCACTTAGATTTGATATTGTAAATTATCTTATTCCTAGGTGGCATATTAGCTCGAACAAGTTCCAATTTGCTTTCTAGCTATCGTTTGGCTCTTGTTTGTGTGAGTTTGCTTGGTGTGGTTTTTCTCTAAAAATGCATTTCCGTACATTAGTTGAGAAACCATTTGTTCCATATTATTCTAATCATGGCATTGCCGGTTGGTTTGAATAGTTGGAACTACCAACAAACCTTATTAAAATATGGTGTTTTATTTCTTATCCCTTGCCATATGTTTTATCTTATGAGGATATTCTTGGATACCTCTATCACCGGGAAAATAATTCCAAATGGTCATTGTCCTTGGACAATCCATACTTATGTTTATGGTAGAATATTTTTGATTATCCTTACATTGGCTTTGGTGTTTATTTGCCACATCTCTTGCCAAAATATTTATTTTGACTCCCATTGCCTTTCTTGCCTCTTGCTAGGATCCTAATTCTCAAATTGGTAGTGTTTAGTGTTGTAAATAAAATATGAAGAGTAATGATCCCTTGTGTGTGCATTTTGTATTCAAATACAAATATCAAAAAAAAAAATGCATGAATCTTGGGGGAGCATTCCTTTTATTTAGAACACTATCCTATCTATCAATATTTGATCCTTTCAATTGGCATTTGATTTCTATCATATGTGTTTATGGAAGACAAATCTTTTCTCTTGATGCTTAGTGCCATCATGAAAATTGTAGAGGGTGTTTGGTTTATTTAGTGTAACCTTGCTCTCTCTTGGGAGTCTTGCTTTCTCATTTCTTGCTTTATGTTTATCCTATAAAATGAGAAAATTCTTTGAGCATGTCTCTTTCTTTTATCTTATATGCTCATTGACCTTGCCTAGGTACTTTCAATTGGTATTAATTGGAATTTAATATCTCCTCCATAGATATTTGTTTCAATTGATATTTATTGTGAGAATTTTTTATACCTTATTACTTTAGTTGACTTTACTTGATTCCGGTCAAGTATTATCCTCTTCTTGGTATCCTGTCTCCTAGTTGGTATCTTATTTTTCAATTGGTGTCTTATCTCTCATGTGTTGTTCGATTTGATTCCTATTGATATCACACTTCATGTGTTGATGTGTTTTGGAATCAATCATATGTTGATTTGATTTTTCCCCAATCATGTGTCGATTTGGATTTTGATATAATTTGGACAACCTTTTTGTGTCACACTTTGGTGTGCTCGCTTCTTGGCTTACTTGGTGTTTTGTCCAAATTGTATCTCATTTGGTTCTTGTAAGACCATGCATGCATATTTACTAGTATATTTATTTTATGGCATGCTAGTCTTTCTTGATCCAATATATAGGGGATACTCCACCAAATCCTAAATCGGCTAAGATGTGCATGAAATTCAACTTCATATCTATATGCACATATTTATGTGGAGTGTTTCCTATGTATTGTAGTGTATCTAACTACTATGGAACCCAATGAGTTTGGGAACCATATTGTACTTGAATTATGTTTTAGGTATAATTGAAAAGCGATTGGGTGCTTGCCTCATTCATAAGGAAGGTGGTCTCACCATGTGATTTTAGGAGTCAAGCTATGATGACTAACAAAAGATCATCTTCGTCATCACCAATGCATATCGGTAACAAGTATCTATTCCTTGCATATTTTTCTTGTATTCAACCTTATGTAGGTTGCCCCTTGGCATGAAAACTTTAAATGTACAATTGTTGTGACTTTGGCTCTTTCCTTCACTTGGTATATCTTTGTGATATTTGTGATGGAAGTGCAAAAATCTTTTTCTTCAATTGGTATTATTTCTTTGTGATACTTGTTGCCTATCTCAAAGCATCTTCACTATCTCTTGTTCCCTTAGTGATATGTGTGATGTCTTTGATATTTTTGAAGTTCATTTATATACAATGAGATAAATTTGAGCTATGTGCTATGCTTTTAAGCAATAATCTCTTTGTGTATATTCATGACTTCCTTTTGGTTACCATAGTCTTCTTTATTCGATCATTTTATATGTGCAAGTTTCTTTGTCGATGAATATCATTGTCTACTTAGAAACCTATACATATGAGAGAGGTCACCTTTTATTTGGTATCCTACTTTCTTTCAAGCCACCTTGTCTTTTATCTATAATTCTTTGGTGGCTCCAAGTTTGTATCGTGAGTGCTTATCTTATTTCTACTCGCATCTTTGCGCACTCACATTCTATTGAAGATTTTTCTCTTCATGCTCATCATGGTGAGTATGTCGATTTTGTTGGCTAAGTGTTCTCACTTGCTCTTTGTTATTTTTCAATTGGTTGTAATTTCCAATTAGTCTCCTTGAGCTTGTGAACATATCTTTTTTTGAAAAATCTTATTTGTAAGTTATGTGTGTCAATACTTGATATATAACTTATCTCCATTTGGTCAAGACTATGTGTCTTATCAAATTAATTGTCTTGTCACACACACACATACTCTTGGTTGGGCCTTGATTGATAGTTTCTCTTAATTGGTATCTCCTTATGGCTCAACCACATCCTTGGTGCAAGTGCTCGGTTTTGCTTTAATTTCCTTTTGACCCTTGCACTTGATGAGTGTTCTAGATGATTTTGGGGGAGTGAGGATTCCATATTTGTGCACTCCTCAATAGTGCGTGAACATTGGGGAGCTTCTCTATTTGTATTTAGAACTCTCGGTTAGGATCTTCTCGACTGCTCTTCTCCTTGGTGGAGATGTTTAGAATGATTTCATCCTTTTGCAATCTTTGGATCCTCAATATAGTTTGATTTTCTCTATTATTCGTCAATGGATATGTGCATTTAATTTCACTCATATCTTGAGAAATGCATACCGTGTGGAGGAACTCATACTATATTGGCCTTCTAAATTTTTCTTCCCATTTCGGCAATCGATGCCAATGGGGGAGAAGTTTTAGAGGGTTTAAGGGAATGTGGTTTTATGCTTTCGTTTGGTTCTTAAGCATTTGCCTCTCATGCTCATGCATCCTTGTCTTGCAAGGTTGCTTAATTCATTATATAAACCCTCTCAAACAGGATTGTCATCAATTACCAAAATGGGGGAGATTGAAAGGGCATGGTTGCCCCCATGTGTTGTTTTGGTAATTAATGACAATCCCTATGGACTAATATGTGCTTTGAGTTATATTTACAGTGTTGGTCCATAAGGAATGCTTGGACTTCATATGTTGGAGTCAAGGCTAAAAGAAGAAGACTATATGTTGATCAAAGGCTAAGTGCAAGTTGATCAACATACAAGATTAGGGCATGTGAAGAAGAAGATCATTTGTTGATCAAGATCCTATGTTGTCCATGGTGGATGGCGTCACGTGGTGATCATCATCAAGATAAAGGCCATGTGAAGATATGTCAAAGAGTGTCTCTCCCATCTTGGTGTATGGGGGAGCAATATGCGTGACTTCACCAAGCGGAGCAAAATCAAGAAAGGTGATCCACTTGGGAGTAGATCAAGATCGTCATCATCTAGCTCAAGTGGAATGCGCAAGGCAAAGGTATGATCTTGATAGGGTTTCTATTTTACCGGTCTCGCGGTGTAGTTGGGAGACCGGGTTTTAGGATAGGTAACCGTACTATCAAGAGGGGCTCTCAAGTGAGCTTTAGCATATCGGTCGTAGAGAGCTCAAACCTTTGCATCCTTGGCATCATCTTTATTGGTTTCTATTTGGCTCTTATCGTGGTGTGGTATTGATGCTTGTCGTGCTTGTCATGACAAGCCCAAGGTCACCGAAAACGGTTCTCATATGTGTTCCCTATTGAGTTTTCGGTGTCGGAGATTTTACCGGTCCATCTATACGGAAGGTTTCACTCTTCCATTTATTAGCAAAATCTCCCTTGCTTGGTTTCAATATTCTCACTTGTTATTGGGTTGCATTTGTCGTCCTCTTTCCAACAAAAGTGGTTTCGTGTCATTCGGACTTCATTTGCAAAAGATATGGTCTTCCGGTTTTAATAGAAAGGTTTTACCTCTCATCATGTGGTTTGACCATATCTTGTTGAACAATGATGTTTCTGTGCATATTCTTGTAGTGCTCGTTGTGACGATTCCAACGAGTCCAAGTTTACCGAAAACGGAGTTCGTATGTGGAAGATATTGCGTTTTCGGTATCGGTTGTTTTAAAAACAGAATAATTAAAAAGAAAAAGGGGAGGGCTGCCGGCCTCACCGCTGGCCTGGGCCGGATCCCAGGCCGGCCCGTTCGGGAGACCTCCCGGCCTCAGCCCCGGCCTCGGCCGGGCCACAGACCGATCTGTTCGGGTGGGCCGCCGGCCTCCGCGCCGGCCTGGGCCGGTTTCCCGGCCGGCCCACCCGGGTGGCTTGCCAGGCCTGCCGCCTCCCCGGCCTCGCTGCCGGCCTGGGCCGGCTCCCAGGCCGGCCCACCCGCATGCTCGCTGTCTCCCCGCGTGCTTCCTAGGCCGCCGGCCCGGCCTGGGCCGGCTCCCAGGCCGGTCGCTTCGGGTGGCACTCCGGCCTGCCTGCCGGCCTGGGCCGGTTCCCAGGCCGGGCTGCTTTTCCTTTGCTTTTTCCTGCGCACTAAAAAGACCCAACGGCTCCATTTTTGGAGCCCCTATTTAAGGGGCTTCTTCCCCAAAAATAAACTAACCTTTTAGCCAACTCTTGACCTATTTCCTCTCCTCCATTGTTGACCTCTTGAGCTTGGCTTTCTCTCTTTCTCTCCACTAGTTTGTGCTACTCCTTTGAGAGAAAAGAGAGAGGAGTTTTAGATCCGTGTTTCCACCAATTGATTTCTCCTCTAAGTGAGGAGAACACTTTGGATCTAAATCTTTGGAGTTTCTTTGTGTTCCTCCTTTGTTCTTCCTCCCTAATCCCTCCCAAGCATTAGTTGCTTTGGTTGGATTCGGGTTGGAAGAACTTGACCACTTAGTGTGTTCTTGCCATTGCATCGGTTGCACCGGTTTGAGTTCTCCACGGTGATTCGTGGAAAGTGAAGTTGAGAAGCTTGTTATTCTTGGGTACTTTGGTGCCCTAGAGCTTGTTCCTCTAGGGCACGTTGGTACCCTAGACGGTTTGATTTCTCGGAGTCTTGGTGGCTTACGGGATTCGTTGGGAGCCTCCAATTGTGGAGTGTGACTCAATCTTGTTGCTTCGGAGCTTTGGTAGCTGCGAAGATATTGTCGGGAGCCATCAATTGAGTTGTGGTGTGTGCCCCGGCCTTGGGCATCGAGTCTTGGCGGCTCGGTGCATTTGGTGAAGACCCTCCAATTTGTGGAGTGAGCTTCACCCTTGTAAAGGTTCTAGTTGTCAACCTCAACGGCAACATAGTGACAAGTGCCTCGCCACATTGGTGGTAAGACACAACGGAGATACGGTGTGCCATATTAGGGCTACTCGGTGTTTCACATTGGTGAACACCGCGCCGCTCCAACGGAGACTAGCTTCCATTGGGAAGTGAACTTCGGGATAAATCATCGTCTCCAAGTGCCTCGGTATTTCTATCCCGAGCTTCTTACTTATGCTATTTACTTTGTGATAGACATCGAGCTTAAAGTCATATATTTTGCTATCACCTAGTTGATCATATTGCTTAGCATAAGTTGTTGGTGCACATAGGTAAACCTAGCTAGTGTAGGTTTTGGCTTGATAAATTAAATGTTAGTTTTATTCCGCATTTATTCAAGCCTTAACCGTAATAATTTTAAATCGCCTATTCACCCCCCCCCCCCCCCCCTCTAGGCGACATCCGTGTCCTTTCAATAAGTGGGATCTTATCGTGTGGTAAGTTCTTTAGATTTATCTGATGAAAAGCACAAGACGATGATCGACCCCTCAAAAAAGAGAAAAGATCAAAGACGGTGTCTGTAGATTCTTTAGTTTATTGAGTCGTTGGGCACACATACTATATCACGAGGGAGTTGCTTGATAGAAAATATGGATAAATCAAATCACGTACACTAAAGCCACATTTGCACCCACATGCCTCCTACTTGACAATGGAGAGAACCCTGAAAATCTAGTGGTTCTTGGAAACAACCCGTACACTCCGATGAAGTCAGTTTACTATGACAGCCAAACACGTTGGGCATGAAATTGACTTAACATAGTAAAAGCATTGTCTGGAATTCCAATTGAAATGACATTCCAATTACATGACAGCCAAACACGTTGGGCATGAAATCTGAAATGAATTCCTCTGAAATGATGGGATCCAAACGACCCCTTATGTTATTTGAATATATTTTCAAATATGAAATTTTATGTTATTTGAACGATATTTCGCATATAAACATTTTTATGTTATTGAAAAACATTGTAAGAAAATTTATGTTATTTAAACAAGGAAAAACTATTCATATTTTTTCACAGCATAAACATTTGTTAAATATAAAACTAGCAAAATACAAAACAATAAACATAAAATGAAAAATAAAAGAGAAATAACGAAAAGAAAAGGAAAAAAGAAAACAAATAAGATAAACGAAAAAGAAAAAGAAACAGAAAAACGAACGTTAAAAAAAACTAACCTGCGGTGCTTTTACTGGGTTGGCCGATTAGCTGCCGGAGGGGTGCGCGGCGCGGTGTTCCCTCCGCGCTAGGCGGAGTATAGGAACGGTGTTCCCGCCAGGTTAGAAAGGCTCCGTCCTACGATTACTGGGTCCAATTAAAAGCCCGCCTAATCAACGTGCCATCGTCCTGGGCCGAAGCACGAAATCAACGGGAGAGGTCCAGTCCGAATAACAAGGTCGCCTTCAGCCTCTGCAACAGCGTGGACCATTTTACTTCAGACAGGAAGAGCAGAAGCAGAAGCAACCAGCCAAGCTCGTCCCTCCCTTGTAGACAGTTCCATCCATCCCATCCCATTCCCATCTCGCCGCCAGCAGCCAATCGATCATGGCCACGCAGGCGCCGCCGCCACCGCCGGAGCAGAAGATGATGGTGGCGATCGACGAGAGCGAGTGCAGCCACTACGCGCTCGAGTGGGCCCTGCGCAACCTCGCGCCGCGCCATCTCATTGTATTCACCGTCCAGCCCTTCTCCCCCCTCAGCTTCGTCCCCGCCGGCTCCCCGCGTAAGCACCACGCTTCTCCCCTTCTCTTCCATTGATCCAGTTACTCTACTAGCTAATTTGCTGCTCCTGATCGACCAGTTGGCCCGTCGATGGCGTCGCCGGAGCTCATCAGGGCGGTAGGCGAGCACCAGCGGCAGCTCGCCCAGGCGCTCGTCGACAAGGCCAAGGCCATCTGCGCCGAACACGGGGTATGTGCTTATTTGGCTCTCCTGTCTAATTTCTCCCTCGATCCGGTCTGTGTGCGCGACGATGCTAATCCGAATTAGTGATTGGGGACAGAACTGGATCTTGGTTTGCTGGATTAATTCGTCGTCTATCTCATTTTGATTACTTATTCATTTTGTGTGTAGGTTGATGCTGAGACCATCATTGAGGTGGGTGATCCCAAGGAAACCATATGCGAAGCTGCAGAGAAGTTGAAGGTTGATCTGCTCATCCTGGGAAACCATAGCCGTGGAGCTATACAAAGGTACCATTCGTCATCTTTTTTCTGCACTCCGATTATTTTTGTCGGAATTTTCGTTTTAGATCCGGAAATGTGTTACTCTCTAGTGCTATCCAGTACTTAATCAATTAGTGTATGTGATCTATTCCTTTTGATTTTGTCAATGCTAATTGTGACGCTGTTCTTATTTGCTGGCAATGAGAGTGGCCCCCGAACCAAACAGGATTAAAATTTGTGTTCAAGAACTATCTTTATCCTTCTTTAGATAGATGGGTATCGGTCAAAACGTAGTGCTTGTCATTTCTCATGATCGAGCTGCAAATGAAAGAACAATTTGCTACCTTTAGTCAACAAAACAAAATTTGATAATAAAAGTCATATGTAAGCCGGTAGAACAATTTGCTACCTTTAGTCAAAAGTAGAATTGTGATTGGTCTTGCGCCCAAAAAATGTCTTGCAAGTTGGGCAAGAAGTTCAGCACAAACAATTAGAGATGAAATTCAGAAGCACCTATAGAACGAAAATGCTTTTTGTTATGTAGGACATGTGTTATTGAATCTTATGTATAAACTCAGCTCTATAGCATTTATGCAAGATTAACACTTGGATATCACTTCATTTATCGATTTGGCGTGCCTTGCTTGGTTACCTTCAACAGATTTTCTTACATTCCTGAGTTATTGCCCTTACTATTTTGTTCTTTGCATACTGCCATTATTCAAAGTCGGGTGTAGTTTGTAATACTAAATGCTCATACCCAACCCCAGGATAGATTGTTCAGGATATGCAGAACATAAACTGCCATGTACATTACTCAAGGACATGATAAGAGCTACTCTGCTTGTAACTAAATGCTCAATTAAGACTCAATCACTCATCACAGGCATAATTTGAGTCAGATTTGACAGAATGTTGCAGCGTCGAGCGATCAACGTTTCTTCATTCTCCAACTGATGCTATTGCTGCTACTGTTACTGCAGGTTTTTCCTCGGCAGTGTGAGCAACTATTGTAGCCACCACGCAAAGTGTCCCGTTCTTGTGGTCAAGAAGAAGGAATGAAGCACTGCTATATGTTGTGATCCTGAACATTGTGTGAAGAGCCCTTGAGATGTGCATCTACGTACTGTCGTTGTTGTTTGTTTGTTTGTGTTAGTAGCAGCGTTGCATATAAATAAAAATGCCTGCCAGTTTGAAGCCACTATGTATGATACAATCATCTTGATGCAGCATTTGAGTTAATAAAGCTCCCTTTTATCGAAAAAAATATGTACATACAACAGTTCTAAGTGGAATTTTCAGGTTCTTATAGCTGAAGCTGAAGATGCATGGTATTATCAAGTTCTGGAAAAACTAAAACACTCCATGTATGTACAAATACTTTGGCATCATGGACCTGATTTGGCCGCTTGGAGCTTCAGTTTTTAAAGCCGGGCGTGCGTAGATTTGAAGCCATTATGTACAAGTTCAGTCGTGTACATGAAACAACTCCAAGCAGAATCTTCAGAGTGAGTGGTTTCTTTCCTGAACTGGAGTTCAAGATGCATGTGACAATCAAGTTTAGAAACAGCAGACGGAAGTTGAACAAGAAGCACTCAAGCATTTGAACATTCATCCGTTTCAGCGTAACCATGTGACCCACAGCTCCATCAAAGAATGGTTAACACAATCCCAAACACAAAACGTATAACACACACGCCAAACAAAGCAAAATACACCCTGCATCCGCGCGGCATTACAATGTAGTAAGTCACCCTCCTGTCACAAACCTACGGACCGCCCCCAAGCTAACACGAACGAAGCACTCCATGCATCTCTAGCTAGTTGACGGCGGTGCAGACCCTGCGCACCTCGCCGTCGGTGCTGGTCTTGACCCCGATCCTGCCGAGCTTGGCCATGGCAGCAACGAAGGCGTTGTTAAAGGCGGTGGCGTTGGCGGCGAAGAGCTCGACGGTGGGGCGGGAGCGGCGGTCGGTGAAGAGCACCTGGTCGGAGGCGAGCAGGCCCTTGTTGTATCGGAGGTTGTCGAAGTAGGCGTTGTCGAAGGTCTTGGGAGTGGAGACGTCGAGCATGGCAAAGTTGGTGGGCGTGTAGTTCATCGGGCACACCTTGCGCAGCGACCGCAGGAAGTCGAGGTTCATCGGCGGGTTGTACTTGAGCCGCTGCTTGAAGGTGTAGATCCGGCGCACGAACTTGTCGCAGTGCGTCACCCCGATCGTGTGCGCGCCTGTTTAAAACAGGCACAAAGAGTCAAGTCAAACTTACTTTAAAGGCAGTGCAGTTTTGATCTGAGTATTGGGCCGACTTGTACTATAACTTGGGCCGTAACTTTTTTCTAGTGTAATTCATAGCTACGAACAAATTTGCAGCTGATGTCTGCCTGGGTTCCCTCAAAAAATAAAGTACGTTTGAGTGAATAATGTTTTAGCGATCAAGAACACTGATATTCTTTTGCCAAATTCATGAAAATACACCTAAACTAGTAAGTTAGCATCTCCAAAAACGACTGAATACGAGCATAACCGGTGTCTGTCTCGAACAGTACGTTACCCACTTTGAGTTGAAAACATTTTGAGCAAAACATGTGGTCCTGCCTGCACAGTCAAAAGTTACTGCTACTCCTACTTGCTTCGATTTAGTGCCATGAGGTGGTCCTTGTCGTGTCCAAATCTACAAAGCCTTCCGGTTAGATTTAACTACTACTAATCTTTAGGATCTCACGCAAAACCAAGAACATTCAGACAACAAGCCCTCTGCTCCCACGTACTACTGCAAGTGAGATACTAGTTTATGATGATACTCCTCCCGATTTGGAATCCGGGACAAAAAGAAACGTCAAAAAAAAACGAGAACGGGGCACACCAATGGCCATATATGTGTCAGGAAGCAGCACGTGATTACACAAAATCCCTGCTACTTTGGTCGGGTTTTCGCGTCTAGGAAAACGGGGGTTTTGCCTGCAAAGTTGGTTTTCTACTTACTTTCGAAGCAAGGAAAACCAAGTAGTATTGTTTTTTCGAAACCGTCATCGAAAAGAACAAAGAAATCAGTGAGCCACTGTGTCGTGTGCTTGCTAGCTAGGACGTGTCACGTGAGCCGTGCAGAAGCCACGGAAAAGATGCTTGCACTGCGATCAACCTACTAAATGAATAAACAAAAACGGCGCAACGCTAACGAGGAATGGCTAACCAATCCGCGTATAGGGACGTTGCGGATTATTCGCAAGTTTTCAGCTCAAGCATGTAATTTTTTTCAAAGGATTAGGCTGATCATAATGTAGAGTAAATAAGACTAGTATGCATATGTTATTAGTCTTAGTTACTACCACCATAATGCGAACTAACATAAAGGGAGTATAACATAGATGATGTTATTTATTAGCTATATAGACTCATTTTGTCTAGGAAAGTGTGATATTATAGTAACTAGCTATGTCAGTCTATTTGACTCTTTCCTTATTAATTACGTGTCACATTATTTTTTTCTTAGATGACATGCAAGTTACTAAGTTAGTCCCACTGTGGATAGCCTTAGACACGGGAGGGGATGGTTATTGTCTTATTGATGAAGGTAGCTCGGGTGGTACCTGAGAGCGCGATCATGTCGAACTGCGTGAGGCCGTTGGCGGCGAAGAGCGTGTTGAGCTGGTTGAGGTCGAAGCCTGGGCCGGGGAGGACGTGCTTCACGATGGCCCTGCTGAAGGACCTGCCGTCCAGCCGCCCCAGCTCCACGCCGTAGCTCGGCCCTCCGGTCTGCGCCCAAGGAAAAACAATTAATGTCAGTAAAAAATGTACAGTATTACGATAGTTCGTTTGAGGGAGATGGTAGGAGTTGATGCCCGTTTCCTCCTGTTGCCTCTGAAAGAGTTTTTTGGCCATACCTCGTCATGCTTTGCCTGCAGCCTACTACTGCCTACGACTCTACGGAATGGAAACTTTGTCTGCCTGCTGGGTGGGTTTGCAGATGAGAGGGCATCATGCGTTGCAGGAGGCAGCGTCTTCACGGACCGGTTCTTTTCGGGCCAAAGACGGTCACGGGCAGGATGCAGACGAGAGAGAGCCCGAGCCTAGCCTACACTACACTACAGTGATCGACCCGAAATACGAGTCGGGTTGTGCGAGTATCCTGCCTGCCTTCCTGCAGACCAAGGCCAGCTCCGTCTCATCAAACGTCACTGTCGCCGGAACTCACGCTGCAGACCAAAGCTCTTTGCATCTCAAAAGCAGAGACACAGCTAGCTCTCTGGCGTCCATATCCACACCGGCCGAGCGCGACACGCACGGTCACCGCGAGCACGGCATACACGCACCGGTCACCCCGCCCGGCCGGCCCGGGGTTGCTCATGCGCGCGTCGCGACGCGCCGGGCCGGGCATCCTCCGGCCGCCGCACCCGACACGCATCACGTGTGCTCCGTAACAACGGACCTTTCTGCGCATCGGGAGGGACCGAGAGACCGTGCAAAGCTAAGCTGGCTGGCCGTGGTGATCCACGGCGGGCCGGCAGCGTTGTTGGACCATGGCTGATGGCTAGCCTAGCCTAGGCAGCGGGATGGCGCGGCGCCTAGAAAGTCACTGACAGCCAAGCTGGTCGAACAGTGCACCGGGCCCCCGGCGCTCTGCGAAAGTGGTGCGCGCACTGCACACTCACAGCGAGGAGGCCCGGGTCGACGAGCGTGAGCCAACCAGGACTCCCCGTCGTAGCACTGGGGTCCGTGCGCGCCTCTGGCAAGGGCGCACTACCGGTATGTCTCTACCGTCAGCCGAGCTACGGCCATGCCGTGCGTGCGTGCGACGGGGTGGCTGGAGCACGGCGCTGCGCACACTAGTTCCATCCCGTCGACTGGACGAGCTGGCTAGAGGAATCTGAGTAGCAAGGGTGGACTGGTGGTTGGTTGCATACGTACCAGGGCGACGACGTCGCGCGCGGCCATGGCGAGGATGTCGGCGCAGGAGACCTTGCCGGCGCACCCGGGGAGCGCCTCCACGGCGGCCTTGGCCTTGTTCACCGCCTCCACCGCGTCCGGGGACAGCGTCGCGTCCGCGCCGCTGTGGCTCTCGTCGTCCCCGTTCGACGCCATCAGCATCACCGACGCGTCGCACCCCTGCAACGCAGCGACAGACAGACAGAGCCACCATAAAGTAAGTAAAAGGCAGCAATGCCAATCAAATCAGGCTCGCTCCTGCATTTCTCGGCCGAGACGAGGCAGGGTCCGGCGAAGAAAAGCTAGCTCACCCGCACGAAGCAGTCGTGGAAGAAGAGGCGGAGCGTGCCGGGCGCCACGGCGAAGCTCTGCTGGACGTGCTGCGTGATGACGGCCCGCACCGTGGACTCCGCGCTGGGGCAGCTGCTGCCGTAGTAGTTCTGACGCAGCTGCGCGCTCGCGGCGTCCATGATGCCCGCCAGAGCGACCACCGCCACGAGAGCCGCTCTCCAGAGGAGCTTCGCGCTGCTACCGCCGCCCGCCATTGCCGTTGCCGACCGAACGCGGTCAGCTCAGCTCCGCCGGTGTGGACGCGCGCGTGTGAGCGCGACGGGCACCGTGCGTGACTGACGCCGGTACACACGCACGACACGGTGGCGCGCGTGGTACCAGCTGCCTGCCTAGAGAGTGTGTGTGTCTGTGCGTGGGGGCGCGGGAGCGAGGAGAGAAGTGCGGGGGATGTCGCGTGGATATATAGACCGGACGGACGGGTTCGTTGGTCGTGGTGCGCGGAGGAAATGACGGGAAAAAGGGTGGACTGGCATGGCATGGCGCCGCGGATCAGCAGTGCGATGTGAACGGGAACCCGAGACGGTGGTAGCGCGCGGCAGTGGTTTGCAATCTCGGCGCGGATGATGGATGGGACGGAATCCCTTTCTCCTTTTCCGGTTATCGATGAACTGATCGAACGCTTTTTTTTTTTTAAGTCATGCAGGATCCTCGATCAGCCTTTGGGTGCACGAGCTGAGGCCCTTTTTTTTTTCGTTTGGGTCGCGAAACGGACAGGAAATTTTTGGCCGCGTCCGAGCCGAGGGTAGTGCATCCAACGCGGCCGACCCATTTCTTTTTTCTTTTTAATTAGCAGGCCTGGAAAGGGCTGTTTTCGATTAATAGATAGGGGATGGGGCACAAACGGCCTGTTTACACATAATTATACAAAAAAAAAAACAAAGTAGCTACTGCCTTTTGGATACCTTGTTGAAGGACCTCAAATCATCTAGAACACGCAACAAGTGCAATAGTGCATAATGCAAAAGCAAATCATAGCACTTGCACCAAAGATGTGGTTGAGCCATAAGTAGATACCAATTTAAAAAAAAAATCATCGTAAGATAGGCCCAACCGAGAAAAGAGATCTTTTAAAGAAATATGTTCACACGCTTAGGGATACCAATTGGAAACTAAAACCTATTGAAAATGCCAAAATCTAGTGAGAGCATTTAGCCAATAAAAATCAACATGCTCACCATGGTAAGCATGAGGTAAAAGATATTCAACAAAAACATGAGTGTGTAAAGATACCAATAAACACTAAGACAAGCACTCATGAGGCAAATTTGGAGCCACCAAAGAATTAGATGAAAAACAAGGTGGCTCAAAGGAAATAGGATACCAACTAAAAGATGACCTCTCTCATATGTATAGGTTTCTTATTAGACAAACCATTGAAAATACATCCTCAAAGAAACATATACATACGAAATGGTTCGAGAAAAAGATAACAAGGTATCCAAAAGGAAGTCATAAATATACAAATGAGATTGTTGCTTAAAAGCATAGCACATAGCTCAAATTTATCTCATTGTACATAAATGAACTTCAAATATATCAAATGCATCACACATATCACTAAGGGAACAAGAGGTAGTGGAGATGCTCTGAAATAGGCAACAAGTATCACAAGGAAATAATATCAATGAAGAAAAGGTTTTTGCAAATTCATCACACATATCACAAAGATATATTAA
Organism: Puccinellia tenuiflora; assembly: GCA_012064385.1. Taxonomy (NCBI): domain Eukaryota; kingdom Viridiplantae; phylum Streptophyta; class Magnoliopsida; order Poales; family Poaceae; genus Puccinellia; species Puccinellia tenuiflora. The sequence continues at coordinate 832,179 of QRDG01000295.1, read as the reverse complement.
GTGAAGGAAATAGGCCAAAACCACAACAATTGCATATAAGAGCATTCATGCCAAGAGGTAACCTACACAAGGTTGGAACTAGAAAAGTATGCATGGGATAGATACTTGTTACCGAGATGCATTGATGATGAAGATGATGAGAGTTTGTTTGTCATCAAAGCTGACTCCGACAATCACACGGTGAGAACACCTTCCTTATGAACGAGGCAAGCATACAATGCATCTCCATTGTACCTAAAACACAATTAGAGTACAAAATGGTTCCCAAACTCATTGGGTCCCATAGTAGTTAGATAAACTACAATATATAGGAAACACTCCACATAAATGTGTGCATATAGATATGAAATTGAATTTCATGCACATCTTAGCCGATTTAGGATTCGGTGGAGTATCCCCTATATATTGGAACTAGAAAGACTAGCAAGCTAAAAAAAATATATAAGTTAAAGGATATACATACAAAGTCTTTCAAAATCCAAACGAGATACAATTTGGACAAAAACACCAAGTAAACCAAGAAGAGAGCACACGAGAGTATGACACTAAAGGTTGTCCAAATTATATCAAACTCCAAATCAACACATGATTGAGGAAAAATCAAATCAACAAATGATTGATTCCAAAACACGTCAACACATGAAGTGTGATATCAATAGGAATCAAATCAAACAACACATGATTGAAAAGACACCAATAAAAGTAAGATACCAATTAAAACAAAAAATATCAACTAGGAGAAAAGATACCAAAAAGAGGGTGATACTTGACCGAAATCAAGTATGGTTAAAATAAGGCAAAAGGTATCAAGACTCCCACAATAAATATCAATTGGAACAAATATCTATGGAGGAGACATTAAATTCCAATTAATACCAATTGAAGGTGCCAACACAAGATAAAGAATCAAATGCCAATTGAGAGGATCAATAATTGATAGAAAGAATAGTGTTCTAAATAAAAGGAGTGCTCCCCCAAGATTAATGCATTATCTTAGATATTTGCATTTGAATACAAAATGCATGCACAAGGGATCATTACTCTCCATATTTTATCTAAAACACTAAACACTATCGATTGAAAGATAGGATCCATTCAAAAGGCAAGAAAGGCAATAGATAAAGCAAATCAAAGCAAGAGCCAATGTGAAGATGGTCTACAAATTCCACCACAATTACTAGTATCACTTGTCATGGATAAGGAGTATATAGAGATATTTCTCGGTGGTATAAAGGAATGATGTTCAAGACCACCTTCACAACAAATAAGCATATGGCAAAAGATAGGAATTCAAACACCAATTTTTAAAGAGGTGTGTTGGTAGTTTCAATTATTCGAACCAACCGCCAAAGCCATGGTTAGAATAAAAAGAAACAAATGGTTTCTCACATAGTATATGGGAATGCATATTAGAGAAAAACCACACCAAGCACCCTCACACAAACAAGAACCAAAGGGTAACCACAAAGGAAACATGGAACTTGTTTGAGTAAACATACCACATAGAAAATGGATAATGTACAATATCAACTCTAAGTGGCAACCTCAAATGTTCACATTTTTATGGGATTGTAATATGCACATAGCTTATTACTCCCCCATAATGTGATAATTCATTTTATTTTTAAACAAGAGGCAAATAAACCAAATAGAGAAATTAATGGACATTAGAATTTGAATTTCTCATGAATATGACATACCACATAGTAGCTAGATAATATTGAAATATCAATACTAGGTGATGTGCCTCATGTACACACATTTTTAGGTTTGTGAGGTGCACAAAGCACATCACTCCCCCAAAATGGATAGTCCATTAATATCTCAAAGAGCCAAATGAAATGAACATAAGATCTAAAAAGCTCAACACAAAGTTACACTTACATGATACACAACTAACATACACGACCTTGAGTAACAAGACTAGTAGGAAAGAAGCATATCACATACAAGCACATGCTAGGAACAAAACTAACACATGCAAGGGAGCAAGCAACTTTCAATGAATATATCAAATTTGACCGGCTTTCATCTGAATTGACAGAATTTTGTCTTTTTCAAAGAGGTGGATTGAAACCTTTTGAGAGGCAGATATTTGGTTATTTGTACATAAAATGTGGTCTAATAATTTTAAAAAATGTAGTGCTCCCATTTTGCAACATATTTTTGGTATGTGCTTCACAAAAAAACTCATTTTTTGCACTCCGAAAATAAAAAAAATTATTTTTATGCAAGGAAAATAAAAAACTTTCTTCGGCAACATTGTTCGTGGTTTCAAGATGCACGTTTGTGCGCAATATGAGGTCATTTGAAGAAACTATGCAATGAATGTGGCCATAACATTGGTCATTTGCCCTAAAAAGCCATGAATCTTCGTTCATGATAGCTCATTTCTGTGAACACTTTTTCAAGTTAATTGTCGTATTCCAAGTTTATATTTTTTTCTGGTAACTAGGTCACATGTAATGACTCAATGAGAAGGTTTTCCATTTTTTGAATGTTTTTGAATTCTTTCTACCTGTTTCAAAATACGGTCTAAACTGCGGACATGACCGTTCATAGCTAGGGGTTGAACCTTCCCAAACTCTTGGTGTATCTCTGATGAAATAGCTATTTTGTATCTAAAACTAATTTTTATGAAATTCCACGAGAAAACTACGAGGCACCTGTAGTTCAAATTGACCCGCTTTCAACTGAATCGGCAGAATTTTGTCTTTTCAAAATAGGTGGATTGAGACCTTTTGAGAGGCAGATATTTGGTTATTTGTACATAAAATGTGGTCTAATAATTTTAAAAAATGTAGTGCTCCCATTTTGCAACATATTTTTGGTATGTGCTTCACAAAAAAACTCATTTTTTGCACTCCGAAAATGAAAAAAATTATTTTTATGCAAGGGAAATAAAAACTTTCTTCGGCAACATGTTTGTGGTTTCAAGATGCACGTTTGTGCACAATATGAGGTCATTTGAAAAAACTATGCAATGAATGTGGCCATAACATTGGTCATTTGCCCTAAAAGCCATGAATCTTCGTTCATGATAGCTCATTTCTGTGAACACTTTTTCAAGTTAATTGCCGTATTCCAAGTTTATATTTTTTCTGGTAACTAGGTCACATGTAATGACTCAATGAGAAGGTTTTCCATTTTTTTGAATTTTTTGAATTCTTTATGCCTGTTTCAAAATACGGTCAAAACGGCGGACATGACCGTTCGTAGCTAGGGGTTGAACCTTGCCGAACTCTTGGTGTATCTCTGATGAAATAGCTACTTTTGTATCTAAAACTAATTTTATGAAAATCCACGAGAAAACTACGAGGCACCTGTAGTTCAAATTTGACCCCGTTCTAGCTGAATCGGCATGAATTTGTCTTTTTTACGAGAGATAGATGGAAACTATTTGACACACAACCATTTTGTTATTTGTAAATACATGTGGTCTAGTATTTTCAAATAATGTAACGCACCTATTTTACGACGTATTTTTGGTAGTTGCTTCACAAAATAACCTAGTTTTCGCATTCGGAAACAGAAAAATAAATTTTTCATGAAAGGAAAATGAAAAGTTTCTTCGGCAACATTGTTCACGGTTCCAAGATACATGTTTGTGCCCAATACGGGCATATTTAAGCAAACTATACCATGAATGTGGACATAACATTCGTCATTTGGCCCTAAAGCCATGAATCTTCATAGATGATACCTCATTTCTGAGAACACTTTCTTAAGAAAATTGCCTTATCCCAAGTTTTATGATTTTTGATGGATACTAGGACACATATAATGACACCACGCGAAGGTTTTACATTTATTTGATTTTTTGAATTTCGTATGCCGATTTCAAAATACACTCAACTCGGGGGACATGACCGTTCGTATCTAGGGGTTAAATCTTGCAAAACTTTTGTTACATCTCTGATGAAATAGGTACTTGTGTACCTAAATATGATTTTTGCAAAAAATCATGAGAAAACTCTCGGCGGCGACTCTCGAACCCACTAGACGGTGGCAAATCCCGCAGCGTCCGCCGGGGTGGGGCGGCTCGGTTGCCATGGAATCCCAAAACCGATTTGAACCGGTACATATCGGTCTAAGAACCCCGGAACCTAACAAATAGGAATACAATATTTTGACGTTAAGTTATGGTCTAAGAACCGCTCTATTATCGATTGAAATCCAAAATGCCCTACTTTAAGCTTTTATTAAGTAGTGGTAGATAGAATATATATAATTCTTATTATTACAAAAGACAAAAAGTAGAATGTACATGAACATAAATATTCTTTATACAGTTTATGATTTTTCTACTCAAATAGAGGATGGGAACTAAATAAAAGTAACAACAACCGCTAAATGAACACACTGTGTGATATGCACGGTGGGGTCAAAAAAGGTAGGTCCCACCTGCAGCCACTCTAATGGTAAAAGATGCAGTGAGGAAGAATTTGGACATCTCCGCGCGCGGGGGCGAAATTTCAGATCACGATATAGTCCAACACCTGTCAAACCCTAACCCTAAATCCCCAAATCCCCAACCCTTCTCCACCTCCCTATCCATGCGCCGCCGCACTTCTCCCCCACCTTCTTCACCCCCTCTTTCCACCCGCGTGCTCTGTAGTTGGAGCAAGCATTCCTGGATCCCCACATGGTGCTGCACTGCTGCTCACTGCCGTGGTTCGTGGATGCCAAGGTCGCGCCCGACGACGCCAGACCCGCCGCCAGGCGACCTCCATCGCTTGCCGCCATCGATTCCATCTCTCCTCTCCGCCCGCCACCGCCACCCTGTGGCACCGGCACTTCTCCCCCAAATCCCGCTCCACCCTGCGCCAGATCCGCCCCCAATCGATCGCCATCGACTCCACCTCCACTCCCCTGCGCTCGCCGCCTCCACCTCCATTCCCCACCTCCTTCCCATCAACTCGCCCCGCCTCCCTCACTCCCACCCATCCATCCTCCTCCTCTTTCGTTGCCGGCTGGTCTGGCCGCACAGGACCTCGTGGTCGCAGAATCTAGCGGTGGCGCCCCCACATCACCGCCGCCGGATCTATGGAGGAGAGACCGACGATCCAGGGAAGATACCCCACATCACGTGGTCGTCCTGGATGAACGGCCTCGACGACGGTGGCGGCACGCTTGAGATCCTGTGGTGGACCAATTCACGGGCCGCACGATCTGGTCTCGTGAACCCGGATCGTTGCTTGGAGGACGACAGATGTGGCTGCCTCTCACTCTTCCCCCCTTCTCTCTCTCTCGGTTTCTCTATCTCAATCTCTCTCTCTCTCTTTCTCTCTCTGTGCAGGCACCCCTGGACGCGAGCGTGGAGCCTCACCGTAGCGTGGATGGAACTGACGGGAGGTGGAGCCCTGCTCACCGACGCCAACCCCATCCAGATCATCGTCGACGCCATCATTAACTGGTACTAGCCTATCGATTCCCTTCTCTTCCTCCTTGAGATAGCTAGTATTAGATGCAGTCAGTTGAATGGATGAGGGTAGCAGTAGGATAGTATTTTCTTCAGGTGCTGTGGTGAGATTATAGCACTGTTTGCTTGCTGTTGTACCATGGTACCTATAGCCTAGAGGTTATTACTATTGTTGATCCTGGCCATGAGCTTGATTTGGATTTGCTCACAAGCTTTGTGCACACATGGTCTTTATCATGTTGCCTTTATCACTGTAACTATCTTGATTTGGATTTTCTGTTCATGATTCCAAATTTTATGATCTTTGCTGATGTCAATTTTTTTCTTGCATCAAGTGGTCAGGCTGCCTAGAAAATAATAAGTTACTATTTTATCCCTGTTTCAGTCTGTCAAAGGAGCTGGAGTGCTGGAGTAGTGAAGCTGGTGACGCACGCCAGGTCAGTGCATGATCTATCTCATTAAACTTGTGGTTGACTATTGATTGGTTTCATGGAGTTGTCTAGTAGGTCATGGAGTTGACTCGTTTTTGGTAATATTAAAATTGAATAGTGCACATGCTGGTATTATAATTATAGTAGGTAGTATTGACTTAGTATTGTTCCTTATACTGAAATTGAACTTAGATCTGTATGTAAATGTTTACTTGATCCTAATTTTTTTATACTAACTTCAATGCCCAGATTAGTAGAATCAACCAGTTGCAGTGTTAGTTGTTCACAACATGATTGTAGCTTCTAGTGTTTTATCTGTAAATCTAGAAACATGTTACTTGATGTCTAGACATTCTGATAGATAATTCTGTTAGTTGTTCTTGCACTCAGTAGTTGTGCTCACTGCTCAGTGGTATTAAATATACCCTTTTCTAAATGCCATGGACAGGTACTGTGGCTGGTTGAACGCAGGAACTCAGCGCACGTGATGCGTACCATATCTTCTGCAAGTACTCCCGTTGTACCGTCACGAAGTCAGGTATGTATGCTCTCTCCCTGTCTACTCTGTACTCGAACTCATATGCTAGAGAGCTGTTTTTTACCTGTAGTGTCATGGAGGTATTAATTGCTTGATGTAGTCGTGGAACAGCACAACATCAAGTTCATTTTGTGGAATTTTGGCTATGTCATGGAACAACCTAGACCCAAAACTATGTACCTCTTGTTATATGATTATCACTGTTTTGAAAATGCTATTGCCTGACTTGACATGGTATACATAGCTCTCTGTATATTGTTTTGTATGTTTTATAATCGATAGTTTGCCAGGAATTGCACATTGCTAATTTTTGTGGATATGAATCTCTTATGTCACTTCTTTTTTACATAGTTCTGGAGCAGCATCTTTGCATACTAACCCCCAACTTCTTGCAGATCAGGAGCCTGATGCTTTTCTGGTGTGATGGAGCAAACCTACCCTTGCGACGTTACCAGATTCAGTGTCCAGTTCACCATGCTATTTGTGCTATAAATTTTATGTAATTGTATTCTGTGCTGTATAGAGAAAGTGTTCTGTAGAACAGTGATGGTACCTGATAATGTGTTTGTGATGATCAATCTGGTCTTGAATATGGTAATTTTGGTATGCGATTTGAATCTGGAAGAGTATGTGATGGTGTGTTGATTTGAATACCTGTGATATTTCCTATATTTCAAATTTACTCGGATTCAAATTAAATTCGAAATGTATTTGAATTCCTGTTTATTCCTAATAAACCTGACAATTGTGACCCACCTGAAAACTGGGACCCATCTGACATCTGGAGCTATAAAGGCCACGAAACATGAAATACAAAGGCTGAAATGTTGGGTTTGGCCCATGTCAAAATTCACAGGAAAATAAATAAATAAGGCCCATATAAAACACCAATCTGGGCTGGGCTGATTCTGGTCAATGACCTTCTCGTTTGGTCACAATATTGCCACGTCGGATTGGCCACGTAGGATATGACGTGTCAACGGCTGGCAGCGTATGACCAAAATAATTGGTCATAAATATTATGACCCTCGAATTTGGTCATAGACGGTTATGACCATTTCACTAAAAAGGTCACGATCAACCGTTTTAGTCGCCCGGTATGTGACCCTCGGTTTTTGGTCACAGAGGGGTCATGAATCGAACTTTGTGACCTTTTAGTGACCAAAATGGTGTGTCACCAGTCAGCAAATTTCTTGTAGTAGCTCCATCTATGTTTGAGAAGTGATTTGTTCATGGCATTAGTGAAATAGTTCATTGATTGGTTGCATACAAGTTTTGTTATCTTTTATGATTGTCTTGATGTACAATGTATGAGTGCACGCATATGTTGGGGAATGCATGTAAGGTGATCACCGGTAAGATAATGGAGTGAGGAGGACTTGGGAGGACAAGTAAACCCGAGATCGAATCATGAAGTTACTCTATTGGGGAATATATGGGAGACCCTAGAACTTAAGGCTATGGTGGGACAATTATGTCTTAATAATTCTTGTGCTGCACATTTAATTGGCCATGAGATCCATCATAAGAGTTGTGTAATTTGCTCATTTACTTGGCTACAACTATTTATGGCTCCCCCCTAGAAGAAACAATTAAGACTAAAACATGTGCTTCACTAATTGTGACAACCACACGAATGAAATAACAATTGCCAGAACATTCGCTCCCTTGAGATATTTGCTACTTGAGATCCTTGCTACTTGCTACTTTAAGAAACTTGCATTAGAAAACTTGATCTTAGAAACTTGTTGCTAGATAAACCTACTCCACATCACTTGCTTCCATTAGTTAGTTTCTTTCATACTCAAATTTATTGCTTTGCATAAAAGGCCATATAAGAGGGTTATAGGGCTTTAGAGAATAGATACTTTACCTTCAGCTCCTCGTGGGTTCGACACTCAAATACTTATCGAATTGTGCTATAGTGATTCCTTGCTCTTGGGGATTATCACGCGGCGGCGGGAGGACCCGGCCTCGGCGTCGTGCTTCGTCTTCCGCCCGAAGAAACCCATGGGGACAGAAGTGGCTATGGTTTGTGCCGGCGGCGAGGGAGCATATGGGGACGGAAGTGGAAAATGGGAGTGGGGTGGCGGCGGGGACCGCACGAGTGGATAAAAAGAAGGACTGGGGCGGTTCCTGTCACTGCGAAGTGGGGCCGAGCCCAAGTGTGGACGGATGCGAACGGATGCCGCGTCGCTCCGTTTTCCTGTCCGCGTCGACGCAAACCAGGCTCAAATTTGGGCCGGATTTGGGTCGAAATGGACGAAAAAACGGACGTCGGTCCGTTTGCGTCGGCGCGTTGGGCCCTGGTTTCGACCCATCCGGAGCGAAACGGACCGTTTCGGATGAAATGGGTCGGCGCGTTGGAGATGGCCTGATGAGCACTTGGATTATTTGACCTTTCCTTTGAGGCGACGAAATCATTTCACTTGTTTTTAGTGGCTGTTTGATTTGTAGGATTCAATTCAATAGGATTTTTTTGACGAAATCCATTACACTAGATTTTATAGAAATCTAACTTCTACTCAACATTCATTGAAGAATTCCTTTACTTTTTTTTGGGATGGAATCAAACAAACATTTTATTCATACGAAATCTTGTAGGAAAAAGGGCATCACACGGACAAGTTTTCCCAATACGTGCCAAGTTTCTTGATGAAATGACATTTATGGTGCTCCCTGCGCAATAGTAAAATCAGTCTCTAAAAACATATATTTCTAAATCCTATTTTGGCCACAGGATTATTTATATTTTTGCACAAAGCTTTACACATGTCATTATATCACAAAATTAAACACATATTGAGAAACCATGTATATGTTCGTCGCCATTTTTCTTTAGAGTTTTTGGACAACATTTTTCTATTTTTTTAAAAAAATTGTTCGGACATGAGCATGTGAGGTCGGGAGCCATTGTGGATTTCCACATGACACCGCATTCATGTGGTTTTCCCATTCCCGCGGTTTTCATATCGTGCGATGCATGTACCATTCACGAAATTCACAGAAAATCTAGATGAAGTTTAAATAAAAGTGATTTTGCAAAAGCATATGACAAGGCAAATGTCTTTTCTGCAAGAAATAAACTACGTATGGAAGGATTTGCATCTAAGTGGAGTGAGAGGATTGCGAGGTTCTTTTAGGGTGGAAGTGTAGAGATTACGGTGAATGATAATATCGGTCATCAATTCCATACTTCGAAGGGCTTGATATAAGGAAATCAGATATATACTTTGCATTTCATTATTGTTTTGTCAAAGCAAAGGAGGTTCAGAAAGAGTGACGACACATATTTGGTTGTGAGGTCGGGTCGCTACCTTTCAGATATTTTCGTATTCCTATCCACTACCGTAAAGTGTTGAATAAGGAGCGGAAAAGATTGAAACCGTTTTAAACAGAAACTGAGTTGGTGGTTTTGCAAGATGCTTTCGTATAGAGATCATCTTGTACTAATTAACTCAATTTCAAACGGAAACTGGTTGCTGGTTTGGCAAGAACTTCAAATTATAAACTATACATGAGCGCAAACGACTATACATACAGGATCGAGCGACTAGGAGCTTCGGAGAACAAAAGGCCAAAGATGGACGGTTGTCCTGCATGCACCAACTCTGCTACAGTATGGACAGTGGCGAGCATGCTCTCTCTGCACTGAGCTTCCGGTTGCTTGCGCGCAGAATCAGCACACCTCCAAGCTACCATCCAAAGCGTCCTCACATGCCTCGCGTCCTTGCGTCCAGCACCCATGGCTGGCTGCCTGAAGATCAATCTGCACTCTGCAGCGAGAGAAAACAAGATTCACGGACATGCTGCATCGAATCACGGCCACTTTAGCCACCCTACTAAGCTAGCTAGCAGCCGGCCAGGATAATCTATGACTAACACGTACGCAATGCAATTGTGCGCCTAACAAATAATATCTGGAGTAATTTGTACTAACCATTCCCGCCAAACAAAAAAGAACTTACACTGACCCACTACATCACAATCACATTACTTAACCATTAACCCTTACTCCTGCACTATCTTGGAATATGCAGAAAACGAACAAACATCTGTGGAGCAGTATTTCACAAGACCAACTTGCAGCGCAAGTGGTGCAGAGTGGAGTAGTTTTCTTGGGAAGATTAATCAGGAGCGGCGAATCTGACCAGGAACGCCCCTTGACGGTGTAGAATAGCGACGAGAATCGAACGCCTCGTCGCCTCCTCTGAAGCGCATTGGACGTGTTGTTTTCTGCTACTGTTTTCAGACACACGCATCCCTCTGCTGTCTGCCGCCTCCTCGGTCTGTCGCAACGGAAAAGCAGAACGGAACGGATTTGTTTATTCCAACGAGCAGAATACGAGGGATTTTGGGCGTTTCTGCCGGCATCGTAATGCCCAGTTCTTTTTGCCAGCTAAAAAAAAGCTGCCCCCTCCCCAGCTTATCCTATAAACCATCCGGTTTATTACTTGGAGCTTCTAGTTTAGTTATAGGATGACTAGTTTAGAAATTCCGAGTAATAAGCCGGACGGCTTATAGGATAAGCTGGGGAGGGGGCAGCTTATTTTTTAAGCTGACAAAAGAACTGGGTCAGTCTCTCGCGGTAGCTGGTTACTTTTTTTTTCTGAAATGAGGCAAAAACTCTTTTTTTTTTTAAGTTCAGATGATTCAGAGAAAGCCTATCCGTTTTTTTTTTTAAAAAAAAACAGAGGACGCCGAAGGAACTACACTGGGTACAGCTTGCACAATCGGTGCACGAACTCATCGTCCCTCGCCGCGGGCGTCGTCGAGCTGGGATAACACCTGGCTATCGGCAACGACCTTCATGCTCATGACCGTCTCGTCCGCCTCGTCCATCGACAAGCTCGTCGACAACGGCGCCGACGTCGCCACGACCACGTCGGCAGTGAGCTGTGTGGCGACGGCGCCGCTGTCCTCGAACGCGTCCCTGTTCACATGTGTCTCCTGCAGCTGCAGGCAGTACTCGAGGCTCCAGACAACTTCGCCCATGGTTGGCCGGTCCTTGCAGCAGTCCGCGAGGCACTTCTCCGCGGTCTCAACGAACTTGCGCATCGAGTTCTCGTTCACCTCGCCGGCGATCCTCTCGTCGACGATCTTGTCGAGCTTCCCTTCCCCGTGCATTCTCATCGCCCAGTTGGCGATGTTGATCTCGTCCCGTTCCAGGCTGTGGTCGATCACCGGCCGAGCGCAGAGCACCTCGAACAGCACCACGCCGAAGGAGTACACGTCCGACCGGTCCGTCAGCTGCTGCGTCTTGAAGTAGTCCGGGTCCAGGTACCCGAAGCTCCCCTTCACGACCGTGCTCACGTGCGTCTCCCCGAACGACGGCCCGATCCGCGACAGCCCGAAGTCGGCCACCTTGGCGGTCACGCCGCCGCCGTCGCCTTCTCTCAGGAGGATGTTGGTCGACTTGACGTCCCGGTGGATGACGTTCTCCGAGTGGCCGCTGTGCAGGTAGTGCAGGCCCTGCGCCGCGCCGATGCAGATCTCCAGCCGCTGCTTCCACGACAGAGCGGGCTCGTCGGAGCCGTACAGGTGGCTCCGCAGCGTGCCCTTCTCCATGTACTCGTACACGAGTATCATCTCTGCCTTCTCGTTGCAGTAGCCGATGAGCGACACCAGGTGGCGGTGCCGGATGCTCGACAGCACCAGGATCTCCGTCTCGAACTCCGGGAGCCCCTGCTTGGATGCCCGCATGGCGCGCTTCACGGCCACGGGCGTGCCGCCGTCGTAGGGGAGCACGCCCTTGTACACGTTCCCGAACCCGCCGACGCCGACGAGGTTGCGCTCGTGGAAGTTGTCCGTGGCGGCCTTTATCTCTGCCAGCGGGATGTGCAGCGCCGTGACCCTCTGCATCCTGACGGTCGTGCCCTCGCTGGACCGGTTCGTAGACTCGTCGGGCCAGCCGGGCCTCGCCTCAAGCCTCTGCCTCCTCCGCCGCACCACGAAAAAGCAGAGCACCGCGCAAGCTAGAACTGCGGCGCTGAGCACTGCCGAGAGCGCGATGCTAATGATTTTCTTCGTCCGGCCATGCGACCCTGGCGAGCTAAGCCTCAAATCGCTGGCTGACAGCTTCATGATCTCAAGCCCGTTCAGTATGCCGCCTCCACTGCTCTTCGCCGACCTACCGATGCTCACCGTAAGGTTCCCTTGGCTCGGCGCCCTCGCCGCGTAGTCGAAGTAAAATGCCTGGCTCGGCTGCGTTTCCAACTTCGTTAGGTTGAGATATTGGATCACAAGGGCTTCCGCGATGTAGACGTCGAACACGAGGCCAACTCCAACGACGGAGCTGATCATCTCGTAGTCGCAGAAGTGGAGGCGGACGAGGTACTCGGACCCCGGCTCCGACGGAAACGTCCACGTGACCTCAAAACCGTTGAAGATTAGGCCTGGGTCCGTTACATTGCCCACGCGCTGCGTCTTGTACACGACCTCCGGAGCCACGTTGTTGGTGTATCCGTCCGACGGGATGAAGACGATGGGGCCGGAGGTGGAGTTCACCGCCGAGTGCCCAGCCCCGGCGTCGCCGTCGAGGAAGGGCCCGTCCGGGAACCATGTACGCCACAGCGTGTCGTTGGTCAACTTTGGACCGCCGACGTTGAGGCGGTACACCGTCTCCAGCGGCTGGTGCTGCCACAGGGCCAGGTCGTTGCCCCCGAGTCCGGACGCGCCCACCGGCGTGACAGGGTTGTTCCACAGCAGCTCTGGCGGCGCCTGGAACAGCTCGACGGCGTTGACGAAGGCGAAGGCGCCGTTTTCCGGGATAAATTTGATGGTGAAGTCGCCGTAGCCGACGCACGGGACGAAGAACTCCTTGACGACGCCGTCTGTCGGCGGCGAGAATGAGGACAGCAGGACGTAGGCGTCGAGGACCTCGACGTTGAAGCGCGCGGCGACGAGACTGGCAACGGGCTGGGAGGAGTCTTGGACGAACGGGAAGAAGTGGAGGCGCAGCACGAGGAACGACGACCCCTCCTGCACAGCAGCGGAGGCGGCGTACTCGAAGCGGTAGGAGAAGGCCGAGCTGTCCGCACGCGCCGCGGCGTACAAAGGGGAGGCCGGGGTGGGGCTCCGGGAGCTGGGATACGCGGCAGGGGTGGACGAGGGCGAGAGGTAGGCGGCGTCCGGAACGAAGGTGCGCGCGGGGAAATCCGACGGGAAGGGGATGCTGGAGGTTGCGCCGCATGCAAGGAAGATGGTGAATTCCGGGGAGAATACGGCGAGGACAGCGCGCGGGGGGAACGTGGTGAGGAGGAGGATGACGAGGACGGCCATTGACATTGTCAGTGGAGCCGTGCGGCGTGCGGCGTGCGTGGTGGCGGTACTTGTACGAGATGATCATGGCCCAGCTTGTTTTCCCTCCATAAAATGTGGAGGACGTTCTGCGTTTTTTCATGGCCTCGCGGGTGGTGGTGGAGGGAACGCGGGGGCGACAGGTTCTACAGAAATTTCCTACGGACTCCATTGCTGGACACAGCATGTTCAACCAACCGGCTGACTGCATGTCGTATATCCATAGAATTCCCGCAGCATAGCGGATCGGAGTGTTGACTCGAGCAGGGAGAATGTTGATTTGGACTTGGATGGCCCGAATGTGCTTGGCAGCGCGCGCAGTGGGGCCGAGCGCTCAATTGGTCATACAGAATTCCAATTTGATGCCTCTATTAAGCGATTGATGCAGAGCCACACAGCAGCAGCTCCGTAGTTACTGCTGTCAAGACTGCTTCACATGCCCATGGCCAGCGTGTAGATCCCGTCCTGCCTCCGCTGACTAAATGGATTTTCTAGTGCTTTTCAATGCCCCTTCTCCATCCAAATAACCATTCCTCATTCTATTGTGTCTTTCATGTGGCCCTCCCAAATGCGAAAACATCATCTTTAGTATGTAACAGCATTAAGTATATGTTAATTATAAACAAAATAATTTAGACATTGCGACGACATCATGCGCCCGTGGTGACTTCGTCAATCTCAAAACCCGACCCGCCGGCTCAGTATCTCGGAGGTGCTCATAGGGGCAGGATGTGCGTGCGTGCGTTCATAGGGGTGAGTGTATGCGCGTGTTTGTGAGTGTCTGTGTTGTACTGTGTTTCGCAAAAATAAATAATTATTTGGGCAGAATTATCTGAAAATGTGTAGAAAATATATGTAGGGTTCCACAAAGAGTTATATCATGTGGAAAGGACTAATATTGATCTAGTGACTCCAGATTTCATGGTAAGTAAAAATATATATCAGTGTGTGGGTAACCTATTTTAATCATCTTTAAATCATGGGTGAATTATTACTTCAAGATTTACTAATCATATCAGTGAGACAATGTATGTTCTACACATGGTTATATTGGGTCAATTCACAAAACTTAATTCAGATGGCAAGCAAACTTATAATTCTTATTTGATATTACATTAGTGCGTGCTGAAATATCGATTATATTTTGCAAATATAATCTAGATCGATTCAGAATAAAAAAACAAAGTTGATGCCTACATATAATAATTAAGATATCACTCTATGACGCCTAGATATAGTTAAAGATCTATTCATCATGTTCTGTTATAATGCCAAATCTTCGTGTTAAAGTTGAGATGATGATATAAACATTAATGAATACATGTTAATTCTTGCATGTTAATCATAAGGATCAAGAGATCAATATGTGTGAATTTTCGATTTATTTTTCTATTTTTCCTCGTCATTTACTTTCTCGGTCTACATTAGAATAGGTGATGTTGTAGACATGCTACAATGTTTGTAAGCTGTAACTTTGACTATATTTTTTGGGTATGTTTTATGGCTACGCGCGATCTTTTTAACCGCATATTTCTTACATCAACATGAGACTTCACAATCATAGTATCCTACCACCAAGTTCTTTGCTAATCCATCATCAACACTCATCTTTCTTTTTTCCATAGTTATACCACCGGAATACTCCAGAAGAAATATGCATTCACATGTTGAAATGCACACATATAAACATTTTACAGTTGTCATGGCATGCTCTCTTGAATCTTGAGGGATTATAAATCATAGATAATGAAATAAAGTGCATGTTGAACTACGTTATCATTTTTTGCACACATATATTCCTTATTTTTTCTTTGTAGCAACGGGTATGTAAAGTTGATTGAAACCAATCACAAATGCTACTTATTTTAAGTTTATAGGCCTGTGAAAGAACAAACAATGCCCGGATGTCGCCTAGAGGGGGGGGGGGGGGGTGAATAGGCGATTAAAACTTTTTCTAATTAGGGGCTTGATAATTGCGGAATAAAACTAGGTGTTTAAATTAACAAGCCAACAACCTAATATTCTAGGTTCACCTATGTGCACCAACAACTTATGCTAAGCAATTCAAGCAACAAGATGATAGCAAGATATGAACTTCAAGCACGAAGGCTATCACAATGTAAATTGCATAAGTAAAGCTCGGGTATAGAAATAACCGAGGCACGCGGAGACGAGGATGTATTCCCGAGTTCCTCCTTGTTAAGGGAGTACGTCTCGTTGGAGGGGTGTGAGCTCGCCACAAGAGGCCTACTCAAGATGCCACAAAGGCCTCACCCTATTCTCCGATGAACCTCACCCAAGGGATTGGTTCACCTTCCACTATCGGAATCCTTCGGGGCGGATTCCGGAGCCCTTTACAACTTCTTCTTGGGGCACACACCCACAACTCAATTGGGGCTCCCAAACTCGTGCCGAAGCTTCACAACTCGAAGTCTTCGCGGCACCTCCAACCGTCTAGGGTACACAATGCACCCAAGAGGCAACAAGCTCTTGGGAACACAATGCACCCAAGAGTAACAAGCTCTTCAACGTCGATCTTCACGTATCACCGTGGAGGGAACAACCCGATGCAACAAATGCAAAAGGCAAGAGCACACAAAGTGCTCAAATCCTTCACTTCCAAATTCCAACCAAAGCAACTAATGCTATGGAGGGAATAAGAGAGGAAGAACAAAGGGGATGAACACAAAGCAACCCCAAAATCTAGATCCACAAGTTTCCCTCACTTAGAGGGGATTTTGATTGGTGGAATGGTAGATCTAGATCTCCTCTCTTGAATCCCTAAGTTTGGGCAAGAATCATTGGAGGGATGGAGAGGAATCAAGCTCACAAGATTAGCAACAATGGAGGAGAGAGAAAATGTGAGCAGAAAAACGTGCAACCAGCCCTTGGGGGAAGAAGGGGGCTATTTATAGCCTCCCCCAAAAACTAGCCGTTATGTGCAGAAAACTGCACAGCGGTACTACCGCTGGAGCAGCGGTACTACCGCTACAGGTATCCGGGCGGTACCGCGGGTACCACAACACCCAGCTGCTACGGTACCTCAGAGAGGTACCGCTGCACTCCAGGCGAGCGGTACTACCGGTGGGCGGCCGGTACTACCGCCGGACCCCTTCGATTCAAATCTAAGGGTCACAGCGGTAGAACGTGGCAGCTACCGCCAGGGTACCGGAGGGATAGGCAGTACACAAAAAGGGTCTAGCGGTACCTCGGGCGGTACCACCAGCGGTAGTACCGCTGCCTGAAGACAACGGTACTGCCGCGGTACTACCGCCAGGGGTAGTAGCCGTTGAGCATTAGTAGTCCCACTCCAGGAGGAGCGGTACTGCCGCTGCCACAGCGGTACTACCGCCAGACAGAGAAAAAGTGCAGAAGCCTGAAACTGAATAACTTTTGCGTGGAAGCTCCGAATCAAGTGAATCCAATTTTGTTGGAAAGAGGACGACAAGAGCTTACACTACAAAAAGTCAAAATATTGAAACAAGCAAAGGAGATTGTGCGGAGGGTTGGAAGAGTGAAACCTTCCACACGGAAGAACCGGTAAAATCTCCAAAACCGAAAATGCACAAGCTTTTCATCAAGACTCCGTTTTCAATGATCTTGGGCTTGTTTCGAAGATAATCACAAGCCCTACAAGATCATGCATATACACATCATAGTCTATCATGTGAGGAGGAAAATATAAGGAGAGAGTTTGACCTCTCGTAGAAGGGACAAACCGGTAAAAACCTCCAATACCAAAAACGCAAGAAGATATTCATTAAATCCGTTTTTGGTGAACTAGAGCTTGGTATGGAGATGAACACAAGCTCTAAATTCTCACATGGATAAAAGCCAAATAAGAACCAATAAAGATGATTGCATGGATGCAAAGGATTGAGCTCTCCACGAACGATACGATCACGATACTCGGTCGAGAGCCCCTCTTGATAGTACGGCTATCTATCCTATAGCCCGGTCTCTCACTAAACATAATGAGACCGGTAAAATAGACACCCTATCAAGATCATACCTTTGCCTTGCGCTTAAACCACTTGAGGTCGATGAAGACGATCTTCAACTCCTCAAGACGCACCACCTTTCTTCATTGCGCTTCGCTTGGTGAAGATTCACATGACACTCCCCCATACACCAAGATGGGGAAAGCACTCTTCGGCATATCTTCACTTGGACTTGAGTGTCGTTCAACACAAATCTTTTCTTCCCTTGAGCTTGACTCCAACCAATGGAGACAAGCAAGCTTGGCCTTGATCAACACATGATCTTGACACAAGCTAAAGGACAACCTACACATAGAGCTCAATACAAACATTAGTCCATAGAGATTGTCATTAATTACCAAAACCATGCATGGGATCAACCATGCACTTTCAGCCTGCATCTTCCAACAATGGATTAGTTATGGGCGTGAATTTATTGGAAACCAGCGTAAATATTATGCATAATGGATAATACATAGTGATTACTGTATATATTACCATTTTGAGCCCATCTTTCCTCGACAGTCGCACTTTTTCCCCGAATTATGGTCACTTTTGCATTTAGTCCAGTGACACACATCCATGTTGGTTCCGAATAAATCGACTAACCCTGAAAACATGTCCGTACAATCTCGAAGCTTCATAAAAATGGGGAGACCTACTCCGTCCTGCTAGTCATGCGCATTCCAAAGTCGCCTGTCAGCATGGACTCGGCGAGGACGGAGGCTAGTACACCCTTGGCCCCGGCGAACCCTATTTGCCGCCCATTGCGGCGCGGGAGTCTTGCGCCGCGCACCCCTTAGCCGCAACGGGCCGCCCACCTATGGTTTTTCTTTTCAGCTTTTTTTTCCTTTTTCGGGCTGGCCCATTGATGATTTTCCTTTTTTCATTGTTTTTCATTTCTTTTCTTTTCTTTTCTTTCCTTTTTCTTTTCTGTTTTCTTTTCTTTTTCTTCTATGTTATTTTATATTTCTTTTTCGTTTGCTTTTTTAATTTTATATGATTTCGAAAATAATTTTAACAAATGTTCAGGTTTTTAAAATGTTTAAATTCGAAAATTGTTCATATTAAAATGTTCAAATTGAAAAACGAAAGGAAAACAAAAAATCTTATTTTTTGTTTTCCTTTCATTTTTCTTTTTTGTTTATTTTCATTTCTTTTTTTATCATTTTTATATGATTTTGAAAAGCTTAAATTTGAAAGTGGTTCACATAAAAAATTGTTCAAATTGAAAATTATTTCAAGTAAAAAATGCTCAGAATTTTTGTATATGTTTTGAAATTTGAAAAATTGTTCAAATTGAAAATGTTGAAAATAAAAAATGTTCATATTAAAACAGTTCACATTTAAAAAACTTCAAATTTTGAAAATGTTCAAATATTAAAAATATTTAGTTTTTGAAAATATTTTCTTATTCTTTTTCATTATTTCGTTCAGATTTTGAATTTGTTAAAATTCAAATTTTGTTCGGATTTTGAATTTGTTCAAATAGGAAATTATTCAATTTCAAATTTGTTTAGAGTTTTTTCGTTTCTTTTATTTTCCTTCTCTTTTTTCGTCACATTTATATGATTTTGAAAAATATTCATTTTTAATAAATGTTCAGATTTCAAAATTGTTAAAATTCGAAAGTTGTTCAGATTAAAATATGTTCAATTCTGAAAAATCGTTCAAATTTTGAAAATGTTCAGATATTAAAAATGTTCACATTTATAAAATGTTCAGTTTTATAAAATATTTCTTTTTCATTTTTTCGTTCAAAATTTGAATTTATTCAAATTCGAATTTTGTTCGGATTTTGAATTTGTTCAAATACAAAATTATTCAATTTCGAATTTTTTTAGATTAAAAATTTATTTATATTTCAAATTTGTTCAGATTTCAAATTTGTTCAGTTTTTTGTTTCTTTTACTTTCCTTTTCTTTTTTCGTCACTTTTCCATGATTTTGAAAAATATTCATTTTTAATAAATGTTCAGATTTCAAAAAAAATCATATTCGAAAGTTGGTCAGATTAAAATATGTTCAATTCTGAAAAATGTTGAAATTTTGAAAATGTTTAGATATTAAAAGTGTTCAAATTCGAAAGTTGTTCATGTTGAAAAATTATAAAATTAAAAAATATTCAGATTTTAATAATATTCATTTTATAGAAATGTTTATTTTTATAAAAAATTGAATTTTTAGAAATATTCAGATTTGAAAATCTGTTTAGATTTAGAAATGTTCGTATTTCAAATAGTGTTCAGAACTTATAAACACACGAAAAAACAGAAAAAAGAAAAAAAGGAAAAAGGACAACAAATTAGTCTGCACCCTCTCCTCGACTTGACTCCTCCAGCCCAGCGTGCGTGACCCGACCGACGAACCCTATTTGCCGCCTGTTGCGGCGCGGGAGTCTCGCGCCGCGCACCCCTTAGCCGCCACGGGCCGGCCCACTTATGGTTTTTCTTTTCTGCTTTTTTTTTCCTTTTTCGGGCTGGCCCATTGATGATTTTCCTTTTTCATTCTTTTCATTTCTTTTCTTTCCTTTTTCTTTTCTGTTTTCTTTTCTTTTTCTTCTCTGTTTTTTATATTTCTTTTTCGTTTGCTTTTTTTACTTTCATATGATTTCGAAAATCATTTTAAAAAATGTTCAGGTTTTTTAAATGTTTAAATTCGAAAATTGTTCATATAAAAAATGTTCAAATTGAAAAACGAAAGGAACCTTTCGTTTTTCTTTATCTTTTCTGCTTATTTTTCGTTTCTTTTTTTGTCATTTTTATATGATATTGAAAAGCTTAAATTTGAAAGTGGTTTAGATCAAAAATTGTTCAAATGGAAAATTATTTGAAGTAAAAAATGTTCAAAATTTTTGTATATGTTTTGAAATTTGAAAAATTGTTAAGATTGAAAATGCTGAAAATAAAAAATGTTCATATTAAAACTGTTCACATTTAAAAAACTTCAGATTTTGAAAATGTTCAGATATTAAAAATGTTTAGTTTTTGAAAATATTTCCTTTTTCTTTTTATTTTTTCGTTCAGATTTTGAATTTGTTCAAATTCGAATTTCGTTCGGATTTTGAATTTGCTCAAATACAAAATTATTCAATTTCAAATGTGTTCAGTGTTTTTTCGTTTCTTTTATTTTCCTTCTCTTTTTTCGTCACCTTTATAGGATTTTGAAAAATTTTCAGTTTTAATAAATGTTCAGATTTCAAAATTGTTCAAATTCGAAAGTTGTTCAAATTAAAATATGTTCAATTCTGAAAAATCGTTCAAATTTTGAAAATGTTCAGATATTAAAAATGTTCACATTTAAAAAATGTTCAGTTTTTTAAAATATTTCTTTTTCATTTTTTCGTTTAGAATTTGAATTTGTTCAAATTCGAATTTTGTTCGGATTTTGAATTTGTTCAAATACGAAATTAATCAATTTCGAATTTTTTTAGATTACAAATTTATTTATATTTAAAATTTGTTCAGATTTCAAATTCGTTCAGTTTTTTTGTTTCTTTTACTTTCCTTTTCTTTTTTCATCACTTTTATATGATTTTGAAAAATATTCATTTTTAATAAATGTTCAGATTTAAAAAAAAATCATATTCGAAAGTTGTTCAGATTAAAATATGTTCAATTCTGAAAAATGTTGAAATTTTGAAAATGTTTAGATATTAAAAGTGTTCAAATTCGAAAGTTGTTCATGTTGAAAAATTATAAAATTCAAAATGTTCAGATTTTAAAAATATTCATTTTATAGAAATGTTTATTTCTTTAAAAAGTTGAATTTTTAGAAATATTCAGATTTGAAAATCTGTTTATATTTAGAAATTGTTCGTATTTTAAATAGTGTTCAGAACTTATAAACACAAAAAAAAACAGAAAAAGAAAAACAGAAAAAAGGAAAAATAAAAAAACGATGCAAACTAAGCATGCGGAACGCAAGTAAAAAAAAGCAGGCGGCACTACCACAGAATGGGTTATAGGGAGGTTGGCACTCTGTGGCGCACCGTTAATTCGTGCGCCACAGAAATATGTTTCTGTGGCGCACCGTGCTTGGTGCGCCACAGAAAGTCATATTTCTGTGGCGCACCTGGCCACATGCGCCACAGAAATGTGACTTTCTGTGGCGCACCAAGCACGGTGCGCCACAGAAAGCCAGATTTCTGTGGCGCATGCCCACCCATGCGCCACAGAATTTTTGTGGGTCCCATGTACAATAATTGTGCTAGGATCCATCTGGGGACATTCTGTGGCGCACCGTGGCTGGTGCGCCACAGAAAAGTGACATTCTGTGGCGCACCGTGGCTGGTGCGCCACAGAAAGCTGACTTTCTGTGGCGCACCAAGCTTGGTGCGCCACAGATTTTTTTTTCACAGAATCCTCAAATTCCAAACCAAAAAAAAGTTATGGCCAACAGAAGAATTTTCCCAGCAAAATAAAAAAAAACAAAAAAGGGAAAACAATTCTGTGGCGCACCAATGCCAAGGATGCGCCACAGAATTATTGGGCGGGATTCGAAATTTTGAATCCCGCCCAATAATTCTGTGGCGCATCCTTGGCATTGGTGCGCCACAGAATTATTGGGCGGGATTCGAAATTTGAATCCCGCCCAATAATTCTGTGGCGCACCAATGCCAAGGATGCGCCACAGAATTTCAAACAGACGATTTTTTTCTACAAAATCAAAAAAATTCAAAAATTCAAAAAAAAAGAAAAAAAGAAAAAATTTCGAAAATTCCAAAAAAATTATAACAAAGAAGATTGTTGAAAATTTTGGATTTTTTAAAGTTTTTTTTTAAATAAGTTTTTTGAAAATTTTGGATTTTTTGAATTTTTTAAAGTTTTTTTAAAAAATAAGTTTTTTGAATTTTTTGGATTTTTTAAAGTTCTTTTTTTAAATAAGTTTTTTGAATTTTTTGGATTTTTTGATTTTTTTAAAGTTTTTTAAAAAAATAAGTTTTTTGAAATTTTTGAATTTTTTAAAGTTTTTTTTAAAAATTTAAGTTTTTGAATTTTTTTGGATCTTTTGAAACTTTTGAATCTCCTTTTGAAAGTTTAGAAGTTTTTGAAAAATCTGAAATTTAAAAACACACATTTATAACACATACATAACATATACACATACAAGACTTAAGAGGATTCATATGATATATATATCAATAAGAACTTGAGTAGCACAAGGGTAGGTGAAGTGGGTGGAACTTAGAAGTTAAGCGTTCTAGGGTTGGAGCAATTTGAGGATGGGTGACCTAGCGGGAAGGTATCAGTTCAAAATGTGCAAAAAATCTGAAAAAATTCAAATAATTAGGATTTTTCATATTATTTCATATTTTGATTTTTCTGAATTTTTTTGAAACTTTTTATATTTTTTTTGCATTTTTTGAATTTTTTCAGAATTCTGTGGCGCATCAAATTTCTGTGGCGCACCAAGCAAGGTGCGCCACAGAAAATATTTTTGTGGCGAGAATTCTGTGGCGCACCCAGCAAACCTGGGGGTGCGCCACAGAATTCCAATTTGGTGCGCCACTGATAGCCATTTCTGTGGTAGTGCGGAACAAACCAAAAAAACAGTCACACGGAATAGTAATGGGCCGGCCCACCAAAGGAAAGATACAAGCAGCCGGGTACGCGGCGCGGCGCATTCGCGCCGCTGAAAGCGGCGTATATCAGCACCCCTTGGCGTTGGTGGTCTGCGTGCGGCTGGGAGTACGACTGGCCGGCTGGGAGTTACGATCCAAAAAAAACGAGGAGACAAAATCAGAAACAAGTTGACGATGACGTGGGCGACTTCGTCCTACATCCGAGTTGCGGCGGTAATTAGCAACAATTGCGTGGCAGCTGCCAGTAATACTACGTTTTCGGGATTTCTTTTCCCGAACAAACCCTATGTTATTACAGACCGACATGTCATATATAAAAATAATTGGGCAAGTGGGTATACATGTATGGTTTTTACTTTACTATATTCGCACGGGCAGTACCCTGTAACATCCCAAGATTTTCAATTTTTTGAAAAATCAGAAAAATCAAAAACTTTTTGAAAATTATTATATTTCGATTTCAAAATTCAGAATCATGCATGCATTCATCATCTACACATTTGATTGCATTCAAATTTTCTAAAGTTGGAATTCTATTTCCACTTTAAAAACCCTAATTGAGAAAATGACAAAGGGCCTGTTATGATCTGTATAATAATTTGGTTTCCATGATTTTATTTGATGGCCAAGTATAGTGCCAAAGTGTTCTGTTTAGAATAAGATTTCTAAAAAGTATTTATTCAAATTATTTGGAAAAGATTTGATTTTCATTTTGACTTTGGAAAATATCACCAATTACCATTTAAAATACCTTAGGGTATTTGTGGTAATTTATTTTGTGTAAAAATAAATAAAAATGAGTGTATCATGGTTTATACTACATGATATTACTCATATTATTTTTCTGGATTTTATTCGAGTTCAAAGGAAAATTATAAAACCATATTTTATAAAATGTCATAAAGGTGCCAAATAGGCCTTTATGCATTATTTGAATTTTTCAATATTTGAAATATTATGGAAAAGGTTCCAAAGTATTTAAAATGATTATTTTAATTTAACAAAATTATTCAAATTGGTTTGAACCAATTTGAACTTGTATTTCTAAAGTTATGAAGTGTTCTGTTAATAGAAAAAGGAAAATGTTTTGTCAAAAAAAAAAGAAGAGAAGAGCAGCCCGACCGAGCCAGCCCAACTGGGCCAGCCCAGCAAGCCTCAGCACAGCAAGCCGGCCCACCCGCGCCCCCTTCCCTCCCCTCCCACTGACATGCAGGTCCCGCATGTCAGCATCGTCCCCAACGACGCGGGAGCTCGTCCGTCGCCCCGTCGATTCCCTCGCGTGATTGCGCACTCATGCGACTACTATCGCCCGCACCACCTTGTCCCTCTTAAACCCCTCCCTCTCCTCTCCATTTGCCCCCTCCACTCACCTCCCGAGAGCCCCTAGGCTGCCCACAATCGCGCTCGCGAGTCCGCCGTTGCCGCCGACGACAAGCTTCAATTCCGGTGAAGTCCGGCGTCCCCACGCCGTTTTCCCCCTTCCTTTATTTCTTCATTGCGCACCTTATTGACAAGGTTTGGCAATTTCTCCTGCCCCAGATCGACGTGTTCATCATTGACCGAGCCCGGCCGCCGCCGTCTTCGACTCCGGCGAGCAATTGGAGGAGCACCAGGACGCCACCGACGCCACTCCCTCGCCATCATCCCCGCCTCATTGCTGTGCACGTATTCGTCGTCTTATCCAGGCATGGGAAGCATCAGAGCGCCCTCGCCCTCGATGTCCGAGCCGCCCGCCGCCGCGCCCTCTCCTTTCGGTGACCGCCGCCGCGCCCTCTCCTTCCGGTGACCGCCGCCGCCAGGGTATGAAACCCTAGATTTTCAGCCGTTAGATCGTGATCCGGCGGTTCATTTTAATCCACTTAAACGAACCGGTATCGTCCAATCACAGCACGCCACGTCGCATATTATTTCTCCTGTTTTTCTGTTTTAGACAGATTTTCACCAAATCTTAGAATTTCAATATCTCCTAAACCACAAATCCAAATTTAGTGATTTTGATGTCTATGGATTCAGAAAAATGAGTAGAATTTAATAGTGTAGTTTGTTTTAACTTTTGACACGTGTACAAACTTGTTATTTGCAGAATGGTTATAAAATGAGTTTTACAAATCCAAATTGAGTGTTTCAAATTGCAGAGGCTTTATAATGAAGTCCTCTGTCCAGTAGCATGTTCATTGTTTTTTATTAAAATGTTTTTATGCAGAAACCTTAGAATTTGTGTGTTTGCCCTTTTTAGGTGTTTTGGATTTATTCCTATTAAGTAAATTAATAAAAATTGTTTTGTGGCATCATGCATATAGAACAACCAGAGAACTAAAAGTTATTTTACATTTGTGTTGTGGTAGATTTTTGCATATTCATGCATGGCATAATTTTTGTATTGTCATTTGTGTGAATTTGTATGTTTATTTGGTTGTTTATATTTTTGTTAGATTATTCGGAGAGTCACGAAGACTTTGGTGGTTGCTACTCCTGTTCCTCTTGTTGCCAAGGCAAGTGGCTCCCTTGCATATCTTTGTCCTATTAATTTGATATATCCATGTTGTAGTTTTTACTTAGAAAATTGCATGATAGGTTTATTAGTATTGCTATGCTAAAACTGTTTAGAATAGTACTCCTATACTAGTTGGTCTAGAATCCTATTATTACTTGGTAGAATTATGAAAATGCTATGCTAAGTGATGTTTTGTGAAAAAGTAATATTCTACTAAGTTAAAGAAACTCCTGGGTGGATGTGGTATGTGGATGGAGGTTTATAGTTGAGTGCCTACTCGGGGCCATGTCTATGGTTTTACCCGAGTATGTGCACTTGTGGATGGCAACCCAAGGACAAAGAGACCGATGTTACTCCGAGTTTAGTTAGCTTACCGTGCAACCATAAGTCATATGGGCTCTGGCTTGACTAAGTATGTAGTATGGAACTGGCCCGGCCTGACAGGTGGTGGTAGAGGATGTAGGTGGAGCGCGTCAGGACGGCAGTGGTCGGGAAAGTACTTCGGAAAAGTCTCGTCTTCATCTCCTCCTTTCCTTTTCACTTCAAGAAGGGTCAAGGTCCGAATGGGTTGATGAATTCTTATGGTGAAAGTGCACAACCTCTGCAGAGTGTCAATCTAAATACTTAGCCGTGTCCCCGGTTACGGACAATTCTGAGCTGCTGGACGAGGACGTCAACGGAGGATCTCATCATTCCAATTTGCTAAGTTAAAATATGAAGGGTGAACCAGGGTAGTTGAGAAAATGGTTGTCATATCATACCTGTCTCGTTTAGATGAAAAAGTGTTTTGGAAAGAGATAGAAAAAAATTGGCTTTATGCAAATCAGCCTTCAAACTCCACAAGCCAAATATGCATATAGGTTATTAGAGTTTACCACTATGAGTCCACAAAGTGTCACTTGCCAGATCCATTTATATGGTTCTGACCCACCTTGTTGCAACATTTTTAATGTTGCAGGTTGTTTTGACGATGAGTAAGGATCGTTTAAGGGTTTCGAGTCTGCAACCAACATGTTTCGCCTGTGGCTACATGAAGATGATGGAGACTCCATGCAGAATAATGTTTTCCGCTGTTTACTCTTTCTAGCTAGCTTCGTGCTATGCAAAGTTGTAATCGAATATTTTCCTAAGTCTGGATTTGCCTGTAATAATTGATACATTGTTTTGATATTTCATCCTAAACTGTGTGTGCAAATGAATCGATCCAGGGGTTTGCACTATACACAGGGATCTTGCCTAATTTTAAGTGCAGGTCCGCTGTACAGATGGTATCAGAGCACTGTGTTTCCTGTAGGTTCGAAACCCTAGGTGTGGATAGAAATAGGTTTTGACCTTAGGATAAAAATCTATTTTATTCAGTTTTCTTAAAGAGAAAATATTTTCACTGATCTTTTCTTGTACTCTCCAATACTATTCATCTCTCAAAGCATCTTCCCTTATTTTAGATGACCCATATAGGTGGATACAACTTCGTTTGCACGAGAACAAAGAATATAATCACAAGAAGGTGGGACTCCGTAATCACCAACCTAGTACTGTATACAACATGTTCGATTCAACAAGAAGCAATACATTGAAGGCTATTGAAGATTTTGGAGAACAACACTCATGATTTGCTCAAGAAAGTTGAAGAGTACTTTGGAGCACTCAAGGAAGACATAGATGAGACCACCACTTTAGTTACTTTGTTAGAACAACAATAACGTGATAGTGTATTGATCATATCAGCTTAGATGATATGACAATACTAGGTTGTTTGTTTTTGTTTGAACCATGTTGCTTGATGTTTGCTAGATGTTGTTTGTAAGATGATTTGTCTTGATCTGTTGTGTATGCATGGGTAGGAATACTGTCGATGGATTAGATCAACGGTGAGAATACGGGACTATGTACGCGCGGGCATCATCGATGTGGGTTAGTAGACGAACGACACAGGAGAAAGGATTTATACAGCTTCGGGACCCGGGAAACATCATCCGGTAATATCCCTACGTGCTGTTTGTGGCTAGGTCTTATTCCTCTCATGGTGGAAGTCGCCGATGAGGCGGCTCCTCTTGTCTAGATCTGTCTAGGCTTGTGTTGGGTCTGTCTGGTCTGTCTAGGCCTTGCCTCTTGGTGCGCCTTGCCCCTCCTTATAAAGGTGTAGGAGGCCGGCTTACAGGTAGAGTCCTCTTAGGACTCGGCTAATCTATTACAAGTGGGAAAGTTGAGTCCTTTTCCTACTCTGATTGGAGTCGGCCTGCTGGGCTTCCTCCTGATGGACCTCGTTAGTACTCCTTGCGGGTACCCGTGTCCCATACCCACGACAGTAGCCCCCGAGCTTTCGGGTGACTCGCAGAGTCATGCGGAAGGTCTTGATTTGTCTTCTTGGGACACGGAGTCCATGCCGGGTTGTCTGCCGGCTTGTCGATGTCGATGATGCTGAGTCGTCGTTTGCTGAGTCGTCGATGTAGATGTTGCCGAGTTGTTGACGAAGATGTTATCGAGTTGTCGTTTGCCGAGTTGTTGGTGAAGATGTTGTCGAGTCGTCGATGCCGACTTCTCCGGTCGAGTCGTCGATGTCGACTTCTCCGGTCGAGTTGTCGATGCCGACTTCTCTGGTCGACTTGTTAATGCCGGCTTCTTCTGCTGACTTGTTAATGCCGGCTTCTTCTGCCGACTTGTTTTGAAGTGACTCGGAATTTTTTTTCGAGTCCTTTTGACGAGTTGTGTGACTTTGCTTGAATTTATATACACCGGTATATATGTAGCCCCCGAGTGCCGGGTCGTTTGCCTGCGACGACTCGGGACTCCTTGGTCTATAACTCATGTTCTTGAGCTTTGAACGGTGTAGCCCCCGAGTGCCGGGTTGTTTGCCTGCAGCAACTCGGCACTCCTTTTGAGGTACCTGAAATAAAATTGCGTATGCATTATACTATTCACGATGTATGAAAAGAATTAAATAGATATCACAACGATTTGATTTATTTGTGTTCAAGTGATTAATCGTCCGACTTGTCTAATTAGGCTTTCGCGGCGACTTTTTTTATGCAATATGATTTGCTCTGTCGACAAAGGCCTCTGTGCTTCAGAGTCGATCTGGCTTTGTTCATACGCACTACTTGGTCTATTGCGTTTCGCATCTGACTTAGCAAAGAAACGAACGTCCATCTCCTGAGCCAGGATACCTATGTTTGGACCGCGCATCTGACAGTTTGTCCTCTTTGCCAACCATAACTCAGAAGAATTAATAACCCCCGAGATTGACTCAAAGGTAGCAGATTTATTTTAATTTAATTGACTGAAAAAATAAAATATGAAATTTAAAGATAAAAGGATGACTTAGCTGTTTATTTTCGAAGTTGATGACGCTCGTAAGTTGGCGGACGAAGGACTTGATCGCCGGGTGTCGGCGCTGCTCGTGATATTCTGTGTGTTTGTAATGGATGGAGCTGGCCAGTACGTCATATCTCCTTTTTTTTTAAATCTGAACAAAGCCTGGCTGGATACGTAACCTTGCTTTCCTTATCCAATAGCTCTTGCTTTCCTTGATCCGCGTACGTGTCAAAGAGGTAGTACTAGTTGGAGTTGTAGTCCTCACGTGAGTTTGTAAAGACTTTGGACTCCGAGTGGTCGACGAAGACGGCCACGCGCGACTCAGGCCAACGTGTGAGCTTGCCAGTCGACGCGGAAGCGCGCTTGCTCGAATCTTGCTGACGATGAAGCTGGAATTTCTGGTAACCACGGCTAGTCCTTTGGATAAAGCTTGCCGAAAAATCTTGATGGATCCGCTACATGAGAACGCTGCTTGTGTGAGTCGCCGCTGCGCGCGCGATGGCAATGTTGATGTAGAGCCCCGCGCCCGCCGTGTGGATGAAGAACTCGTCGTCGTCGTCGTTGATGAAGATTGGACCCATCGAGTTGTGAATCCACGCGCACTTAGCCCCACGGTGGGCGCCAACTGTCGTGGGGTTGTCACGGCAAGTTCTTCCTCAGGGAAGATGAGTTCTGTGGCCATCGGTGATCGAATTACGTGGGAACGGTTAATCTCGCCAGGGAACAAGGACTTACCCAGGTTCGGCCCCTCTGATTAGAGGTAAAGACCTACTTCCTGCTTCTATGTTATTGCTCTTTGCTAGATCTCGATTACAAGGACCCGGCTACTACAACTCAGGAGCCGGCGACTTCTCTCTGGTGGCTAGGGATTCTCTAACTTGACTTCGCCTCTCTAACTACGATCCAGGACCCCCCTTATAAAGGTGGCGGGTCCCTAGACTTACAATCTGTATCGGGTTCTACTCATATACGGAGTCCTACTCTAGGCTTTGTCTTCCCAAACTAGAACTCCGGGTTGTACTTGGACTCCTTCTTTAGACGAGCCCCCTTCTCCACACGGGCCTTGGTCGGCTTGTCTCCAGCCCAGCCCATGTGACTCATCTCGTGACTCGGCATTGGTCTTCTTGGTCTTGGCGGGTCTACTTTCCGGGTCCATGGGCCTACCTATAAAGTATCCCCCCATCAAATACTTCTCTTAAATCTTTCTATCTCCACTCATCCATGCTAAACCCAACCAGATGCATCACCAATATGCCAACCGAAGTGACTTACCTATTGGATTGTAACGACCGATAGCCACTCCATGATAAGGTGCAACAAGTGATCCGACAACTCAAGCATAGTATGGAAAGCCTACTGCACCAAGGAGAAGGATCAAAGAAGAAGCTATAGCTTGTGAGCAATCTTTGTGTACGAGTTTACGTAACCCAATAGTTTTGAAGGGTCGATAGTTTAGTTAGGTTGTCTTGCAGTTTGGAAACTTTATGTCAGACAAGTGAGGTTGGCCGAGAGTTAGCTTGCGAGATTCTCCAAACCAAGTACAAGGTAATGAATTGAGTGCGACGTGGAGTAGCTACCATGACGACTACTCATTCGCTTTACTATGAGGAATGGTAAATCTGAGTGACATACCTATAAGAGAGACGACGTTGACAAGCCTGATCAGTAGGAGGATAAATATTATAACCCTATTGCAGGCAAGTGTTGCCAAAACGTAAGATATACTGTGAGGATAAACCCCAGCCCTAGAGAAGAAGAAGTACTCTTGCAAATGGAAGTTTGGACCTACCATGAGAGTTTCGTTAGAAATGGCGTAGTGTTTGCATCGAAGAAAGTCAACCATGAAGATGAAGTCTATCAGGGACAAGGAAAGTTTTTCGATGTTGTGAAGAGACCTACTCATCTTGAATCTTCTAACCAAACCAAAGAGTGACCCTTCAGTATCAAAAATAGTTCAACAACTCCATTATGTGGTCTACAGATCCACCGTGAAGGAAAGTTCTTTTCAAGACATCTAGAGGAGGATTATGCTTCCAAGTTATGCAAAGGGACATCCACCTATTGGAAAGGAAGACTATGGTACAAGGATACAAAGGTATTATTTAAAGATCAATGAATCACCAATTCCTTATGAGGAGCTAGTACATGCTATATAAGTGGATTCAAGAAAATGAAGCACAACTCATGAGTAGAAGATGTAGTTGACACCAGTGAGACATAAAGACAATAGCTCAAGACTACCTACAAAAGTTTCTTTTAAGGGTGGTAGGCCACCTAGTTGTCCAAAACCCGGACAACCGAACCCATCTTTCTTTCTAGTCTCTCCGAATCTCGGGGACGAGATTCCTTTTAAGGGTGGTAGTATGTAACATCCCAAGATTTTCAAATTTTTAAAAAATCAGAAAAATCAAAAACTTTTTTGAAAATTATTATATTTTGATTTCAAATTCAGAATCATGCATGCATTCATCATCTACACGTTTGATTGCATTCAAATTTTCTAAAGTTGGAATTCTATTTCCACTTTAAAAACCCTAATTGAGAAAATGACAAAGGGCCTGTTATGATCTATATAATAATTTGGTTTCCATGATTTTATTTGATGGCCAAGTATAGTGCCAAAGTGTTCTGTTTAGAATAAGATTTCTAAAAAGTATTTATTCAAATTATTTGGAAAAGATTTGATTTTCATTTTGACTTTGGAAAATATCACCAATTACCATTTAAAATGCCTTAGGGTATTTGTGGTAACTTATTTTGTGTAAAAATAAATAAAAATAAGTGTATCATGGTTTATACTACATGATATTACTCATATTATTTTTCTGGATTTTATTCGAGTTCAAAGGAAAATTATAAAACCATATTTTATAAAATGTCATAAAGGTGCCCAATAGGCCTTTATGCATTATTTGAATTTTTCAATATTTGAAATATTATGGAAAAGGTTCCAAAGTATTTAAAATGATTATTTTAATTTAACAAAATTATTCAAATTGGTTTGAACCAATTTGAACTTGTATTTCCAAAGTTATGAAGTGTTCTGTTAATCGAAAAAGGAAAATGTTTTGTCAAAAAAAAGAAGAAGAGAAGAGCAGCCCGGCCGAGCCAGCCCAACTGGGCCAGCCCAGCAAGCCGCAGCACAGCAAGCCAGCCCACCCGCGCCCCCTTCCCTCCCCTCCCACTGACATGCAGGTCCCGCATGTCAGCATCGTCCCCAACGACGCGGGAGCTTGTCCGTCGCCCCGTCGATTCCCTCGCGTGATTGCGCACTCATGCGACTACTAACGCCCGCACCACCTTGTCCCTCTTAAACCCCTCCCTCTCCTCTCCATTTGCCCCCTCCACTCACCTCCCGAGAGCCCCTAGGCTGCCCACAATCGCGCTCGCGAGTCCGCCGTTGCCGCCGCCGACAAGCTTCGATTCCGGTGAAGTCCGGCATCCCCACGCTGTTTCTTTCCTTCCCCTTCCTTTATTTCTTCATTGCGCACCTTATTGACAAGGTTTGGCAATTTCTCCTGCCCCAGATCGACGTGTTCGTCATCGACCGAGCCCGCCCGCCGCCGTCTTCGACTCCGGCGAGCAATTGGAGGAGCACCAGGACGCCCCCGACGCCACCCCCTCGCCATCATCCCCGCCTCGTCCCTGCGCACGTATTCGTCGTCTTATCCAGGCATGGGAAGCATCGGAGCGCCCTCGCCCTCGACGTCCGAGCTGCCCGCCGCCGCGCCCTCTCCTTCCGGTGACCGCCGCCGCCAGGGTATGAAACCCTAGATTTTCAGCCGTTAGATCATGATCCGGCGGTTCGTTTTAATCCAGTTAAACGAACCGGTATCGTCCAATCATAGCACGCCACGTCGCATATTATTTCTCCTGTTTTTCTGTTTTAGACAGATTTTCACCAAATCTTAGAATTTCAATATCTCCTAAACCACAAATCCAAATTTAGTGATTTTGATGTCTATGGATTCAGAAAAATGAGTAGAATTTAATAGTGTAGTTTGTTTTAACTTTTGACACGTGCACAAACTTGTTATTTGCAGAATGGTTAAAATCTTATTTAGGCTATAAAATGAGTTTTACAAATCCAAATTGATTGTTTCAAATTGCAGAGGCTTTATAATGAAGTCCTATGTCCAGTAGCATGTTCATCATTTTTTATTAAAATGTTTTTATGCAGAAACCTTAGAATTTGTGTGTTTGCCCTTTTTAGCTGTTTTGGATTTATTCCTATTAAGTAAATTAATAAAAATTGTTTTGTGGCATCATGCATATAGAACAACCAGAGAACTAAAAGTTATTTTACATTTGTTGTGGCAAATTTTTGCATATTCATGCATGGCATAATTTTTGTATTGTCATTTGTGTGAATTTGTATGTTTATTTGGGTGTTTATATTTTTGTTAGGTTATTCGGAGAGTCACGAAGACTTTGGTGGTTGCTACTCATGTTCCTCTTGTTGCCAAGGCAAGTGGCACCCGTGCATATCTTTGTCCTATTAATTTGATATATGCATGTTGTAGTTTTTACTTAGAAAATTGCATGATAGGTTTATTAGTATTGCTGTGCTAAATCTGTTTAGAATAGTACTCCTATACTAGTTGGTCTAGAATCCTATTATAACTTGGTAGAATTATGGAAATGCTATGCTAAGTGCTGTTTTGTGAAAAAGTAATATTCTACTAAGTTAAAGAAATTCCTGGGTGGATGTGGTATGTGGATGGAGGTTTATAGTTGAGTGGCTACTCGGGGCCATGTCTATGGTTTTAGCCGAGTATGTGCACTTGTGGATGGCCACCCAGGGACAAAGAGACCGATGTTACTCCGAGTTTAGTTAGCTTACCGTGCAACCATAAGTCATATGAGCTCTGTCTTGACTAAGTATGTAGTATGGAACCGGCCCGGCCTGACAGGTGGTGGTAGAGGATGTAGGTGGAGCGTGTCAGGACGGCAGTGGTCGGGAAAGTACTTCGGAAAAGTCTCATCTTCATCTCCTCCTTTCCTTTTCACTTCAAGAAGGGTCAAGGTCCGAATGGGTTGATGAAGTTTTATGGTGAAAGTGCACAACCTCTGCAGAGTGTCAATCTAAGTACTTAGCCGTGTCCCCGATTACGGACAATTCTGAGCTGCTGGACGAGGACGTCAACGGAGGATCTCATCATTCCAATTTGCTAAGTTAAAATATGAAGGGTGAACCAGGGTAGTTGAGACAATGGTTGTCATACCATACCTGTTTCGTTTAGATGAAAAAGTGTTTTGAAAAGAGATAGAAAAAAATTGGCTTTATGCAAATCAGCCTTCAAACTCCACAAACCAAATATGCATATAGGTTATTAGAGTTTTACCACTATGAGTCCACAAAGTGTTACTTGCCAGATCCATTTATATGGTTCTGACCCACCTTGTTGCAACATTTTTAATGTTGCAGGTTGTTTTGATGATGAGTAAGGATCGTTTAAGGGTTTCGAGTCTGCAACCAACATGTTTCGCCTGTGGCTACATGAAGATGATGGAGACTCCATGCAGAATAATGTTTTCCGCTGTTTACTCTTTCTAGCTAGCTTCGTGCTATGCAAAGTTGTAATCGAATATTTCCCTAAGTCTGGATTCGCGTGTAATAATTGATACATTGTTGTGATATTTCATCGTAAACTGTGTGTGCAAATGAATTGATCCAGGAGTTTGCACTATACACAGGGATCTTGCCTAATTTTAAATGCAGGTCCGCTACATACCCGTTGGATACAAACTACCGTTAGCTAAAGTATATTTATCAAACCCTTACCCTATTGGATAAAAACCTTCTGGATATGCAGGTAATGGGTACCCCATTGCTATTCCTAACTTCGCATGAAACACATAATAATAGAGAATGGGGAAGGGTTATTTGGAGGGGTGGAAAATAAAACATGAAAAGTCACCGGAAGATCGATTCAACCAGCGGAACAAATGAGTGTCCACATCAGTGGAGGAATCAAATTGGAATTCTGTACGATTGAAATGAGCGTTTGCCAAACATATTCAAGTCCAAGTCAGCGTCTCCCTGCCTGAGTCAACACTCAACATACCACTCCCTCTCAGCACCTTCCGTTCGTTCCCTTCAGCACAATACCACATTCGAAGATTATCCCCACAACCATCAGCATGAGCATGTTGGCCATGATCATGGCGTACAAGTACCGCCACCCCGCACGCCGCACCGCCGCACGGGCACAGCTAAACTACCGGCGTTGATGGCCGTCCTCGTCATCCTCCTCCTCGCCACGTTCCTCCCACGCACCGCTCTCGCCGCCTTCTCCCCGGAATTCTTTTTCTTCCTCGCATGTGGTGCCGCCTCCAGCGTCCCCTTCCCGTCGGACTCCCCCCCGCGCACGTTCGTCCCGGACTCCGCCTACCTCTCGCCCTCGCTCTCGCCCGCCCCTGCCGCGTACGCCAGCTCCTCGAACCCGGCCTACCCTTTGTACGCCGCCGCGCGTGCCCACAGCTCGGCCTTCTCCTACCGCTTACAGATCCCCGCCTCTGCCGCCGCGCAGGACGCGTCGTCGTTCTTCGTGCTGCGACTCCACTTCTTCCCGTTCGTGCCAGCCTCCTCCGAGCCCGTGGCTAATCTCTACTCCTCGCGCTTCAACGTCTCGGTCCTCGACGCCTACGACCTGCTGTCCTCCTTCTCGCCGCCGACCGACGGCGTCATCAAGGAGTTCTTCGTCCCGCGCGGCGGCTACGGTGACTTCACCATCAAATTCACCCCGGACAACGGCTCCTCCGCCTTCGTCAACGCCGTCGAGCTTTTCCAGGCGCCGCCAGAGCTGCTGTGGAACAACTCGGTGACGCCGGTGGGCGCCGTCCGGAGCAACGACCTGGCTCTATGGAAGCAGCAGCCCCTGGAGACGCTGTACCGCCTCAACGTCGGCGGCCCAAAGCTGAACAAGGAGAACGACACGCTGTGGCGGGCGTGGCTCCCCGACGGGCCCTTCCTCCATGGCGCCGTCGGGCAGTCGGTGTTGAGGTCCACCTCCAGCCCCATCGTCTTCAGCGGATACACACGCGACGTGGCGCCGGACGTCGTGTACAAGACGCAGCGCGCGGCGAACGTGACGGACTTCGAATTGGCGAACGTCAACGTCACGTGGACGTTCCCGGCGGAGCCGGGAGCGAGCTACCTCGTCCGCCTCCACTTCTGTGACTACGAGGTGGTCAGCTCCGTCGTTGGAGTCGGCATCGTGTTCAACGTATACGTCGGGCAGGCCATTGGCACAGCGGACCTTTCGCCGAAGGACCTGGCCGAGGTGAGCCAGTCGAACGTGGCCTTTTACTTCGACTACGCGGCGACGGTACCGAGCGCAGGGAACCTCACGGTGAGCATCGGTAATTCGGCAAAGAGCAGTGGAGGAGGCATACTGAACGGACTGGAGATCATGAAGCTGCCAGCCGGCGATATGAGCTCGCCGGGGTTGCGCGGCCGGACGAAGAGAATCCTGATCATCGTGCTCTCGGCCTTGCTCAGCGCTGCAGTTATTGCTGGCGCGGTGCTCTGCTTTTTCGTGGTGCTGCGGAGGAGGCGGAGGCTTGCGGCAAGGCCCGGCCCCGGCC
Organism: Puccinellia tenuiflora; assembly: GCA_012064385.1. Lineage (NCBI taxonomy): Eukaryota > Viridiplantae > Streptophyta > Magnoliopsida > Poales > Poaceae > Puccinellia > Puccinellia tenuiflora. The sequence continues at coordinate 795,527 of QRDG01000295.1, read as the reverse complement.
AGTGGACGAACCGGTCCAGCGAGGGCACGACTGTCAGGATGCAGAGGGTGAGCACGACGCTGCACATCCCGTTGGCAGACATCAAGGCCGCTACGGACAACTTCCACCAACGCAACATCATCGGCGTCGGCGGGTTCGGGAACGTGTACAAGGGCGTGCTCCCCTACGACGGTGGCACGCCCGTGGCTGTGAAGCGCGCCACGAGGGCATCGAAGCAGGGGCTCCCGGAGTTCCAGGCGGAGATCTTGGTTCTGTCGAGCATCCAGCACCGCCAACTGGTGTCGCTCATCGGCTACTGCAACGAGAAGGCAGAGATGATACTCGTGTACGAGTACATGGAGAAGGGCACGCTGCGGAGCCACCTGTACGGCTCCGACGAGCCCGCTCTGTCGTGGAAGCAGCGTCTGGAGATCTGCATCGGCGCGGCGCGGGGCCTACACTACCTCCACAGCGGCCACTCGGAGAACATCATCCACCGGGACGTCAAGTCGACCAACATCCTCCTGAGAGGCGGCGACGGCGGCGTGATCGCCAAGGTGGCCGACTTCGGGCTGTCGCGGATCGGGCCGTCCTTCGGGGAGACGCACGTGAGCACGGTCGTGAAGGGGAGCTTCGGGTACCTCGACCCGGAGTACTTCAAGACGCAGCAGCTGACGGACCGCTCGGACGTGTACTCCTTCGGCGTGGTGCTGTTCGAGGTGCTCTGCGCTCGGCCGGTGATCGACCACAGCCTGGACCGGGACCAGATCAACATCGCCAACTGGGCTATGAGAATGCACGAGGAAGGGCAGCTCGACAAGATCGTCGACGCGAGGATCGCCGGCGAGGTGAAGGAGAACTCGTTGCGCAAGTTCGTCGAGACCGCGGAGAAGTGCCTCGCGGACTACGGCAAAGACCGGCCGACCATGAGCGACGTTGCGTGGAACCTCGAGTACTGCCTGCAGCTGCAGGAGACGCACGTCAACAGGGACGCGTTCGAGGACAGCGGCGCTGCTGCCACGCAGCTCCCCGCCGACGTGGTCGTGCCTAAGTGGGTGCCGTCGTCGACGAGCTTGTTGATGGACGAGGCGAACGAGACGGTCATGAGTATGAAGGATGATAGCCAGGTGTTCTCACAGCTCGACGCCCGCGGCGAGGGACGATGAGTTCGTGCGCCGATTCGTACCAATGTATCCTTCGGCGTTCTCTGAATCGTCTGAACGCCACGTGCATGTCCCGGGTGGACCGGTCGTTCATTTTACACCAATTGTTGAGCACCCAGTAAATTGAACATATCAGGTGGGACATTGCTCTCCAAAGGGCAACTGGGTAATGGTAGAGGGTACTATCAGTGGCGGAGCGTGACGGTGAAACTAGACGGGGCCAAATTTATCAGCTCATGAGATAGCACGGCCCCATCTGGTAATATGTACACATATATTAATATTTAATAGGCTCAAGGTACTGTTTACAAAGGAAATTATCTTGGGAAGACCGGGCCACAACAAAGGATGGTCTCCAAGACGCGCCGCCCCTGGGTACTATAGTTAGCCAACGCATGTCTCTATTGTTTATTATGTCTTGAAAGTTATATTTTTAGTTGTCCTTTCTACATTTGTTTGTCTAATTCTCTTATAATTCAAAATGTTAAAATTTGGGCCGAAAGAAACCACTTATCATTCAATGATCCATACTACATAGGAAGAAACAAACATCTTGGGTCATTTGGGTTTTTCAACATTCAAAACTATATTTATCCTTACACAAAAATGCCACTACAATTAAAAAGAGACATTCAAGTGATCGACGATTGAACAAACCATAATTCTAGGAATTCTCTAGGTTAAGTTGTTAACAACACAAAGCAAATTCAAATATCACCAATAATATGATAGGATACCCAAGTAAAAATGGTAAGAAATTAGCAACATTGACGAACAAAATAACTACCAGTGACACGCAGTTATCTTCTCACTTGGGAGCTACATCACAAATAAATCAGCATGATAATTTTTCAACTCTAGAATTTTTTATTACATTAAAAATAAATACTAACAACTCTAGGAAACAATAATAAAATATTATTTCTTATAATTAAGCACGACGAAGCATGCAACTGGTTGACATTAAACATATTCTACCTCATTCTCTAGGTTAAAATTATCATTTAAATGAAGTTTTCATGTGGTGTAAGAGAATTGTGGACATGCAGAGAGAAATATCATATCGCTACATCATAAGTAATGTTAAAAGTTTAGAAATTAGAATGCCATCAAAAGTTTAAAAACATAACATGAGTGCATCATTCGAAAAGTATTAATAGGCCAAGCAATGAAGAGTGATGGAAACCAAATGGAAAACTAAGCTTTAAATATAAATAGATTGATTCACCAACAATATATGGCGCCATTGATCAATAAATAAAATTCCTTCTAAGAGGGACGAAGAAAAGGTTGCAATTTTAGATGATTGATATAATATGCACAAATACAAAACTACCTTGGTGCACATACATGACTCCAATGGCAACGATGCCTCTCAAAAAATGAAATGTATTCAATGTAATTCCGAAAATCATGTGAATACTATGAAAAATGTACATGTGAGTTTTGGTAAATAATATGTATTTACTTCAATATTTTTACACCACACTATTTATAGATATGTTTGTGCGTCACTTTTTCTGCCTTATAACTCACGTTTTGTGTGTCTGGTTTACTAGGTAAAGTTAAATCTTGGGATGCGCACATATCTTACAATTTGGGATGGATCAATATATTCCTAGTGAGATCAACACGATAAGTTGAGATTCCCTTTCTATTAATTGACCTCACTATGACTATATGTGTTACTAGTATGTGTACGCCAAACCTTTTAGTCATAATTTTAGAGTTATCAACATATATTGTAAACTTATTGTTTTTTGGTCTTCACCTCATAGACAATAAGCTCAAGATCAAGGCACTGTCTTCTTCGGTTCATGTCAATACATGTTGGACTTGGGAGCTCAAGACATCTCCATCCTTGAATGTACTTAGGGATGATCCCCATAGTAAGCACGGCTATAAAAAGTTTTTTTAAGGGATCGTCTATTTCTTCCTCCTGTAAATCTTATTGAGAAAGATCTTCAAAATCTCCCGAATCGCACGATCCGGTTCGGCATCGATGGTTGAAACCAGGTGCTTGTAAACTCTTGACTCGTACTCCAAAAATATGTCCTATCATATAGGAGGAGGTAAACAAAATTATGAAGAGAATTTATAAGTTCTCTCTTCTTATTGTTTTAAAGAAAAGAAACGACAGTAGTGAACACCAGGTTAAGACGAGATCAAAGGAGTATCTGAATATCTGATTGGGAAGAGTTATACCTGAAGATCAAGCTCCTTGTACACGTTCTTCACTGCCGCAACACATTCCGGGGAAGATTTGCCATAGTTTTCCTGAGAAATCAACATGGTCCATGTTGATATACACAGTCTATTAGTATTCAGTCCTGGTAAGTAAATGTGTAGTCGCACTGAAATCAGTATATCTGAGATATAAAATGGATGGCTTTGTTACGTATAGTATCTTCATTTCGTTCTCATTAGCTAGTTCCATAGCTTGGACGATTAGCCAGGAGCACTTGTAGTCTTCTATGTCAGTTCCAACCTGAACCACAGTGAGACAGTAAGCATCTGAAGCCAGCAACAACCGCAAGGACGAGAGATAGGTGAATCTTGTATACCTTGCCAATAACTTGAGGGTCACCGAAGCAATCTAGATAGTCGTCCTGAAAATATCAAGTGTACTTCAGTCATATATGTCAGTGTGCAAATCGATACAGAGGACACGGGTAATCCTCCTTTTCGAAAAAAATTAAGTTGGTATCCTGAAAATATCAAGTGAGGGAGAGCATGGAACCTGTATCTGAAAGTATACTCCCATCTCAATGAGCACATTCTTTAGCTCGACGTAATCGCTCAGTTTCGCGCCATTCAAGAGCAATGCGCAGGCAACCTATACGAAACGAATCAGATTCAGAACCGGTATCCATTACCAAAATTATAATTCTGGCGTTAAGCAAAGTGTACTACGCAACAAAACTTTGTAAGTACTTCGATGAAGCTCCGGGGAACAGATACTCTGAAGGATCATACAAACTAACTAGGTCGGTAAAACATAAGAAGGCCAAGTTAAGCCTGAACTAGTCAAGAGACAGAGGATATATATGCAGTTTCGGGACCAAACTCACCGGCAGGTAGAAGGAGTAGTAGGATGTCTTGTACTTGACAATGCGGCGATACCTGCAAGGTAGGGATATGTAATTGTTCTTAAAAAAACTTATTGAACTTGTGAACAAAAAGTGCTCTGATCGCACACCCTTGGATTCTGTATCTGGCGAGATCCTTTGCACCGGTGTGAGTCGTGATGAGGTCCAGCATCTGCCCCATGGCAGTCTGCAAGCCGATCTGCCCAAAAAATACAACACCATCCGGCAAACGATGATATTATTTTTCCAGGATGAAAATTCAATACCATCGAAATCTACATATCCTCTGGTTAGTAATTAACCACCTCGTTCCACAGCTCCATGAGCTCCAGGAAGTAGAACTTCTCCTTGAAGTACCTCTTGATGATGGCCTGGACATGGCACTTGAGCAGCACGCCATCGTTTATCGCCGAAAGCCCCACCTGACAGACAACCCAAACAATTTTCGTTACCGGTTTACCTTTCACATGATCGATCTTACCAAAACCATGCCACATGACACCTTTTGATCGATATAGGGAGAATCGAAATATATATATGAAGTACTCACGGTTGGTAACTTGTACCAGCAGAGGTTGTCGCGCCTCGTGTACGCGTTGTCCGTGATGTCGTCCAGCACCAGCGCAGATGCCTGGAGCTGCAGGTCAAGGAAGCAGAAATACTGTCACGCTGATCTTGTAAACGGTTCACACCCTGAACTGAAGGAGATGCTGATATAGTTTACCCATTCGATGCACCAGCCGAGGACGCAGGCGAGGTAGAAGTCCTCATCGTCCACCTCCGTCCCTTCGCGCAGCAGCATGTAGCTGTCGATCACCGACAGCCCCCGGTTCAGTTTACCTTTTTTCAGAGAAAAAAAGCACGAGAGGCCAAGCGTGCATGTCAGAGCTAACTCTATATTCAACTGATCAGTAATCGTGGTTTGTGCGAAGGAGGACGGAAGAGTGTAGTGCTTAATTAGGATTTGCGCATGGATCGGCTGCTCACCTCCGGGTACATTGTAGTCCATCATCTGCATCAGAACAACAGCAATAGTACAGTGGCCGTTAGTACAACTTGTAGTGTCATCACGACTGAAACAACAAAACGAAGACGGAAAGATCGAAACCAAAACGGATGCGATACAAACATAGTAAATCAGCAAAAAAAAAATAGTTTAAGGGTCTCTTTGATTCACAGGATTGTAAAATACAAGAATAGGAAAAACTCAGGATTTTGATAGAAATGCACATGCAAAACATAGAATTGTAAAACATAGGATTTTTTTGATATGGGTTGTTTGAATCGTAGGAATATTGAAACCAGGTTGCCAACCTCTAAGACTTGAGAGCACAAAAAATTCCCGCGTCGTCTCCCCGAGAGAGGCGACCGGGGGCTCCCCACCGTCGTCTCCTCGCCCTTTCTCCTCTTAGCTCCCTCCCGCCGCCCGCCGGCGCTTGTCACCGGGCCTTGCCCGCGTGGTGTCAGCGGCGGCGGGCCATCCCCTCCCCGTGCGCGGCGCCCCGTATCGGGTGGTGGCGGCTGACGGCGGTGTTGGTCGGCCGGTGGCGGTTCCGACTAGAGGCGGCTGGTGGCGGTGGCGTGCCGGCCCCAGGTGGCTCCTCCTGTGTTGGCGCTGCTCTTTGGCGGCGTTGAAGCCCTGCTCATACGAGCTGCCGCCGATGCCCGCATGGCTCAGATCTGGGCCCTTTGGGCCCGATCTGGGTACGGGCGGGTAGGTCGGCTCAGAAGGCGGCGGCTTCTCCTGGAGATGGGGATGGAGGCAACAGTGACGGGGTGGTGGCGATGGAGCCTTCCTGCTACAGCGCGGTGGTGGAGCTTTACGGGCCCGTTTTCGGCCCGGCCGGGCCGATGGCGCTGAACCATGCGCGGCGGCTTACGTGCTGCAAAGTGGCAGCGGACTTTGCGGACCCGATTTGGGTCCAGCTGGACAGCGTGGCCTGGTTGGTCCCTGCGGCGTCCGGTCGCGGCACCCGCCGCTGGCGGTGGAGGACGTCCTCTAGGTGGCCGTGCTGCTACCACTCTTCGATTCTAGGGCTGGCCTGTTGTGCTTCTGTCACCACGTCCGGTCAGCTACCGCATCAGCGGTGGAGGTAGTTCCGTCCCGTGTGCTACAGAGCTGGCGACCGCTGAACCTGCTGCCTCCGTTTTTCTGTTTCTAGGCCCCGCATTGGTTCACAGTGAGACGACGATGGTGGTGTCAAGACCATGCTGGCACATGCAGGTGGGCGGCGTTGTTGAGTGGAAGACTACGGATCGTTTGGGGTAGTGGTTTTTTGGGGGTCGGAGAAATCCTTGTCGACCTACGACATCGACGGGGCGACGCCTACGGGTGTCGTCATTCCTTCTTGAAGGGTGTCGGCTGCACCCCTTCCCCACTTACCCCCGCGTACGGGGGAAACCCTAGGCCATCCCCGGGCAGCACCGTCGTCTTCGTCGCAGTCCTTCTTGAAGGTGTTGTTTGGTACGCGACGATTCGGAACTCTAGAAGCGTGGTGGGACTTTTTGGTTGGCGCAGCGGTGGCGAGCCACCTTAGTTCTGTTGATGATCTGCCGTTGTCGGCATTCTTTTCTTTTTTCTTTCTCTTCTTTTCTCTCTTGGGCTTGACTGTGTTGTGGCCCCAGCAGTTGTATCAGTTGTTTCGGTTGGTTGCTATAGTAATATAGCGGGGCGAAAGCCTATTTCGAGGGAACATTGAAACCACAGTAATCCATCTAATGATCCTCATACACTAATTAGATGGGACCCATCAATGGCACATGCATCTTGCTTTGCCTTGATCCTACGCACAAGAATCAGAAAATGAGGTCTTGGTGGATGTTAAATTTGCTACACTTTTTTTGAAATGGCATCCAAAGGGAAATTTCCCATACATTTCCTTTGCCTCATTCCTACGAATCAAACAATGCTACATAGACAAATTTCTAAGGGATTCCAATCTTTTGTTTTTCCTACGTTTTTTATATGAAGCAAGGTGTCCCAACATGTCTCTGAAATAATTTGTTTTATTGTGAGATTAATTTTGATTGGTTTGTTCTCTAAGGGGTGATTGTAGCCGGCGCACACGTCAAATGTAGCAGTCATGCAACCTGATTAGTGAGAAGATAGTTGTTGCGCTACACGGGCCGATTGACTTCATTTGCCGACCAGACTCGACCTTTTGGACTGTGACATATGATTGTACCTTTTTTTGTCAGTCTCGGTCTAAAAATAAAAGAACCGTGACAGAAATTCCATGCTTTTAATTTCCTATACAGTGATAAATTTTTGGTCTACATAATGTTTTCCTAATATGTTGACTTCAGTTTATCCCTATAAATACTCAGTGAGGACGTTAAAATCTATGATCGTAAAAGGATGTCAGTTTACTAACACAAAAGCGTTGCACCGGTAACGATTATCTACATGCAGGGTCGGTCAAATAAAATTTGGTTCCGGACAAATCAAAATAAATATAATTTGTACAAACTCTTATACTTATATATATATCTTATTTTTAGCATGCCATATTATTTAAATTACAATTTACTATTAGTTGACATAATTTAACCACATAACTGGCAATGTTACCAAATATTATTTGATTTTTTATACTAAATATCTACATTGAACTATATTTTGTAATACAACTGGTTATAGAACTATTTTTTCTAAAATACATAATCTTATAATTTATACATATTTCTGATCAGGATCTTCAAAGAGCAATCTGTCAAATATCTAAACCACGGTTTCTAGTGCATTATTAAGTAAGCATATTGGTAAAACATTTTAGAGTATAAATTAAATCAATTGCATATTCATTACATGGATTTTCATGGTCAAAATTTTAAAAAAATGACAATTTAACTCTACCCCCCAAATAATAAATAACTAAGTGTGCATGTCCTATACTTGGTATTGGAACAATGTTTTTTAGAGTGACTAATCATCACTAAACATAAATAGTGTAGATTCTAATATGTTTATATATGTAAATTTTATTATTTCATATGCTCTTATGAAATGTGCTTGTTATGGCCTGGTGTACAAGCCCCCCCCCCCCCCCCCCCCCCCACCACACCCATCCCGGCAGTTTATGAACTAAAAATATATTGCACAAAGTTAAACACATATCATAAACATGCAGGATTTTTCACTGAAAAGGGAATAAAAGCTAACTAATCTTGTTGTTACTAGTCACATTGATTTGTTCTTACGTGCCAAGAGGTCTGTGGTGTGTCCGTGCTTCCGCAAATTAACTGTTTTATTATGTTAGATACAAACTTCGTCCTAACATTTATTTAATCATTTTAATTCACATCTTTAAACATCATTATATACCGAAGCATATGGATTGAGATTGTATAAATGACATTATTACTTGTAGCATAAATTTATTTAATATGTATTAAACTATTTTTGGGACATATAAAGTGAAAATCATAGTTAAAATTTGCGTTGTTGACTAAAAAATCATTTATGGTTTAAATATTTTACAGAAAAATATTAAATAGATATTATATGTAATGGATAATAGCATAGTGCTTACTATATATATTTCTATTTTGGGTCCGTCTTTTCTTGGGATATTGGGCAGTCGATCTTCTTTCTCAGCCTATGAACCAGTCTTGTCTAAATGCACACTTCTACATTCAGTCCAATGACACACATCTACGCTGATTTGTAATCAACCGAACAAGAACAAATCCTTACAAACTCTAAGCTTCATTGTCAAAAAAAAACTCTAAGCTTCATAGAATGGTAGAGCACTGCTTGGTCCCGCGCATTACGGGCCGCCTATCACGTGTCATGTTTGTTCCTATGGGACCGTTTATCGGTGAAATTTGGCTTTGAAGAATCGTATGTCATGTATGTGGCGTTTTTAGGCGCAGTGGGTCGGCGGATTATCCCTTCACGTCTAGTCTTTTTGCATGTTTGGTGGTGGTCGTGTGCTGTTAGAAGTGGGGTTTGTCGCTGTGCTTCCGCGCCAAGTTCGCCATCATCGGACTGGTGCATTGCTTCTTGATTCTTCGCCATTCCGCCTCCGGTATGTTTTTTCCATCATCCTTTTTTCCGACGTGGGGCTGGAAGTGTTTGCCAGTGGCCTTGGGGAAGATTGGGGATGTGGTTGCGGGGGTAGTAGAGGGTAGATGTTGACTTCTAGGTTTGTGGTCATTGAGCTTGTTTCGTGCTGGATTCCGTTGTTAGTGTGATTTGGTCCGTGCTTGGGGCCTATTTCGATCTCGACTTCTAGCTGTCCCCGTTTTCGCTCGCCGTGGGGACGCATGGTTTGTTGCTTGATTCAATTTATTCCTGGATTTTTCGTGGTTGAAGTTCGGCTGAAGAAAAAATTCAACATAGACAAATGAATAGATCGTAACCCAAATTTAACCCACAATTCCTGATAACAGTATTAAGAAAGCCGCAAATTACAAGAGCGGGTGCGCTCAATTCATGATAAGAGGATTAAGAAAACCGCAAATTGCAAGAGCGGGAGTGCCCTTCTGGCTTCTAGTAGTGTTCTAAAATTCAATCATGACAAAAGAACACTGACATTAACGTACGGATTTAACATTGAAGGTAGTCACGTAGTAGGTACCTTGGCGACCCACTGCCTTGTCTCGTCGGTGAAGTCGAAGTTGAAGGCGCGGTCGTCGAGGAGCTCGCTCTTGAGCCGCTCGTACGCGCGCAGGAACCGCTCCCTCGTCTGCTGCGCCCTGTTCCGCCCCTGCTCCTGCTCCGCCGCCGCTCCGGCACGCCCGTTCAGCCGGAGCAGCTCCCTCAGCTCGTCCTCCAGCCGGGCCGCCCTCCGCACCAGCTCGCCCGGGTTCGGCAGCGCCGCCAGCGAAGCCAGCCCCGCGCTCAGCAGCCCCGACGGCACATGCGACGCGATCGACGCCGCCAAGGCCCCCATGGTCCGACAACTCCTTGCGGTGCTCTGCTCTGGAGGTGAGGTGAATGGCTGGATAGATCACCGGTGAGTCTACCTGTCGATGACTTTTGTGTCAGTCAGTGTGTGTGGATGAGTGACTGGGCGAGTGGTGTTGGCTGCTCGTTGCGATTGCGAGGGAGCGACGACGAGGAAGTTTTTTCGCGGGCGCGCGAGAAGCGTCGGCTACCGAGTGGCGCACGCCGCGCGAGCGGGCGGCGACACACACGCCCGGATATGGATCGGTAGCGACGTGAGTGTTGGCGCGATCACGACGAAGACAAGGGGGGAGGGCCGAGGGGTGTTGTTGATTAAAATGTCTGCATCACGAGAGGAGATGCATGCTGATATATACTTGCACATATAACTAAACTGAGACTCTTTAAGTTCGATTTCTGACAACAACAAATTCTGAAAGCCCTTTGAGGTGGATAACCTTATAATAACGAGGAGGGCGTTTTGGTGCCCGGGCTCATCTGCTCCCGGTTACTGTTCCAAAAAATTTTAAATATGAAAATGCTTCTAAAAATTCTGAAAAAAATTGGACATGAACATATTCAAGTATTCAACACTCGTGTAAATTTTCGACAGAAAATATCAATTTTTGCGTCCTGTGCAAAAAAGACAAATCTGTCTTTTTGAATAGTGGACTGTTCACCCATTTTGTCTGTAGATATTTGTCTTTTTTGCACAGGGAGCAAAAATTCATATTTTCTATCGAAAATTTACACGAGTATTGAATACATGAATATGTTTCCGTACAATTTTTTTCAGATTTTTTTGAAGCGTTTTCAAAATTTAAAAAAATCGGAACAGTAACCGGGAGCATATGAGCCCGGGCACCGTTTTGCATTTCCGTATAATAACTTAGAAATAAATTGAACTAGCATCTACTAGTTAATTACTTGGGTATCTCCAAGCGTGGCGACCTATTTGGTGTATGTTTTTGTCCATTTGGATCGCGCCTCACGGACATAGGGCGGACAGGCTCGTCCGGCCGGTGCACCCAACGGTGCTACCCATTTGGGAATTTATCAGTGTCTTCTTCCTCGTTGTTAGATAGATATGTCACGTACCGTGACATATTCCCTGATCCCCTAAATTGTGGAGAGTTTTTATTATTGTAATCTCCCATTTATGATTAGGATTGTAATATTTGTCTATATATTCACGTAATGGAAAAGGCCCAAGTGTGGTCAATCTTCTCACATGGTATCAGCCTAACAAATCCTAAAACACCCTACGCTTCCGCCCTCCCTACCCTAGCCGCCGCCGGCCGCATCTCCCTCTGCCGCCGCCTCTCTCCCTCCCATGGCGCCCTCCGAACCACCCCAGCCCCACCCCGACGCTCACCTATGGGCGCAGGCCTCCGCCGTCCAAAACATCCGCTCTCTCGTCCCGGTCATCCTCGACTTCAAGGTTCCCTCCTTCCCCAAGTGGCGCACCTTCTTCACCATTGCCGTCACCACCTACACGCTCGAGGACCACCTCACCAAGGAGATCGCGCCGAAGGACCCAACCTGGCTCCGTCTCGACGCCATGGTCCTTCGCTGGCTCTATGGCTCCATGGCCATGGACATCGTCGATCTTGTCATGGCCGACGACACCACCGCCTACAAGGTCTGGCACGCCGTCATCGCGCTCTTCAACGCCAACAAGAAGACGCGCGAGATCTATCTCTCCGAGGAGTTCAGCATCATCAAGCAGGAGGACCGGTCCATCACCGAGTATCTTCACCGCCAGAAGGCGGCCGCCGATGCCCTAGCGGAGGTGGGCGCCCCCGTCTCCAACACCGACCTCGTCACCAACGTCATCAAGGGTCTCCATGAGGACTACGATGGCATCGCCGACCTCGCCCCCATGCTCAAGCCCTACCCCACCTTCCTCGAGTTCCGCGACATGCTCCTCCTCCAGGAGATGAAGAACGCTCGTCGCTCTCCCAAGTCCTCCGCCGCGGCCTTCGTCGCCGCCAAGCCCGGACCCGCCATCCCCGCCACGCCCGCTGGCATCGCCGGCGGCCCCCCTGCTGCCGCTGCTCAACCCTGGAGGCCTCCCGTCAACCCGAGGTACAAGGGTAAAAATCCCAAACCCTACGGCGGTCCTCGTGGCGCTCCTCCGATGCCCACTCCGTTCAATCCCTGGATCGGGGCCATCCAGATGTGGCCTATGCAGCAGCCCGGTGTCGGGCACGGTCTCCTCGGCCCCAACCCTCGCCCCGCCGCTCGTCCTCATGCCTACATGGCGGCGCCTCCTCCCTTGCCGCCAGCGTTCTACACCGCCCCCGGCGACGTCTATGGCGTCCCTCATGGCCAGGTCCACCACGCCGCCTACGGCGCCCCGAACGGCCCTACCGTCTACGCCACGCCTCCGGCCTCGGCGCTAACATGGGACACCTCCGCCCTCTCGCAGCACTTCACCAACATGACGCTGCAGCAACCCACCCCGGAGTGGGTCATGGACAGCGGCGCCACCACTCACCTCTCCAACGACGCCGGTATCCTTTCCTCTCTCTCACCGCACCCGGCTCATCAACATGTTACCGTTGGAGACGGATCCTCCGTTCCCATCTCCACATCTGGGCATGCTTCTCTTCCCTCTCTATATTCGAATCGTCCTCTTCACTTGCAAAACGTCCTTGTTACACCTCGCATCATTAAAAATCTGATTTTTGTTCGCCAGTTTACTACCGATAACAATTGTTCCGTCAAATTTGACCCTTTTGGTTTTTCTGTGAAGGATCTCATCACCCGGCGTGAGCTTTTTCGGTGCAACAGTACGGGGGAGCTTTATTCCTTTCAGCCTTCGGCGCCCCGTGCCCTCACCTCGACCACCATCACTCATGACACTTGGCATCGCCGTCTCGGTCACCCTGGACATGACGCTTATCTTCGCCTTTCACAGCATATTTCTTTACCGTGTAATAAACCAAACCATAGTAGTCTTTGTCATGCATGTCAACTTGGACACCATGTACGCTTGCCTTTTTCCTCCTCCACCAGCAGCACTACTCGCCCTTTTGCTTTAGTTCATTGCGATCTTTGGACGTCTCCTATATTGAGTAATTCCGGCAATAAATATTTCTTATTCATTCTTGATGATTTTACACATTATCTATGGACTGTTCCTCTACGCAAAAAATCTGATGCCTTTGCAGCACTTGCCTCGTTTCGCGCCTTCGCTCACACGCAATTTAATTTACCTCTTGCCTCCATACAGATGGATAATGGTCGTGAGTTCGACAACGCCAAACTCCACTCCCTCACCGCCGCGCACGGCATCCACATCCGCTTCTCCTGCCCATACACCTCCCAACAAAATGGTAAAGCCGAGCGTATTATCCGTACCGTCAATGACATAGTGCGATCCCTCTTGTTTCAGGCTAGCTTACCGCCTCGCTTTTGGGTAGAAGCTCTCCATCACGCCACTCACGTCCTCAATCGCCTCCCCACCAAAACCATTAGCGCCTGTCGGGGATATAAACCCCGGATACCCCTAAGGGGGCCATTTCTTCAAGAACTGCAAGGGCCGGCTACAGCGTGCCGGCTGAAGCCCGCCGGATGAAACAAGCCGTTTAGCCTACCCGGAGGCGGACGGCCGGCTAGAGCAGCCGGCCTCTACCAACCGACCAGTCCGTACTGGTAGGCCCAGATCGTCCAGCTCCTGTCGGACGTTACAGCTACAGTGTAATGATGAAATAGTACCAGCCGGCTCCAGAGTAGTGATGTCATAGGGGCAATTATGTAATCTCCTTGTAACCCAAAACCCTAGACGCTGCCTATATAAGGCGTGCATGGGCCTCCTGCGCGAGGCAGGTTAGACAGACACACAAGCACGGATACGTAGATCATCGTCTACCTCTAGCCGGCTGGACACTTCTAGCCGGCACCACCGCCATACAGCTCCAGGAGCAATCTTGTAGCTCGATCTGTGATCAATCAATAGAAACAAGAAGAGCAGGACGTAGGGGTGTTACCTCCACCAGGAGGGCCCCGAACCTGGGTAATTGACGTGTGTTTGCATGTTGGTTGCCCAATCCCGCGCGAGCATCCGATCGTCGCCTGCCCCATACTCTTTTCCATCCTTGATGGATATGCCGTGCTACCCACCACGACATTTGGCGCCCACCGTGGGGCTCGCGGTGAACGGAGTCACGTTCTGCGCGGGATCCCGGACTGTGGATGGTCGGCGGATCGTCTCCGGCCTCGTGCTCTCCATCGGCTCCGTCGGCTGCGTCCTCGACAACACCAACAGCTTCGCCGACGTGGACGTCGCCAGCGGAGGAGCGATCGTCACTCTTGGCGATTTCCACGTCTACGTCGCCGTCGCCGCTCAGGAGTACCCGGAGGTGGTCTACTCGAGCTTGGCTCCTTCGATCTTCGACGCCAGCACCTGCAACGACGACTCCGCCTTCGGCTACCTCAACTCCGGCGACGCGGACCGCGACGTCGCCAAGCTCAACATCTACGCCGAGGTGCACATGGTCGAGCACGCGGCGGCAGGAGGCCCCGTCACCACCACCGTCCATGAAGCTGGCGAACCTTCGCGCTACCAGCGCAACCTGGAGGCCGACTTCGAGCTGCTAAGCACCCCCATCGCGCCGAGTGCTGATCCAGTCAAGGCGGCGGCTGAACTCGAGAGGATGCGGCAGCAAATCTACGACAAGGCGCTAAACCTCGCGTCGACTCAGCGCCGGCTCAGCGCCACAATTCGCGAGTACAATTCGGCACACGGCTTCGAGCAGGCGGACCGCAACGCGGAGAAGCTGAATGAAGTCAGGCGCAAAGGAGGGGACCTTGGTGGCGCCATGAACCGTGCCGGCCAGGCGCATGAGCTCACCGACCTCAGCTTCCCCGAGTACAGCTGTCCTACGCAAAACATGAGGGCGGCGGAAGCAGCAGCCGCCGAGCTACCCTATCTCCAAGGCGAAGAACTACGTCAACAGATGTGCCGGGTTCGGCAACTCATCAATACGGCCAACCGGCAGCAGCGGGAAACGGAGGCAACGGCGAGCAAGGGGCACCATGAGCCGCCTCCAGGCTACGATGCAGCCGGCAAGTCCAAGCAAGGTGCAGAGGCGTCGTCCACGAGCCGCGGAAGGGCGAAGGACAAGCAACCACGAGTTCATCGCGAGGGGAGCGCGAGCTCGCATCCTCGTGATCACGGCCGCGATCCGGCTGGACGACGTGAAGACGGCAACCGGAGCGAGCCTCGAGCCGGACGGAACGTCAAGGAGCGAGTCGGCCACAAGGTCACCATCGACGAACGCCTGGGGCCGCTAGGACCTGAAACCAGCGACGACGCACGCCACCGCATCGACGTGCTCAAGCTGTCAAGCATCATCGAGGAAGAGGACATCGCTGCTCATCGCTGTTTCGGACCCCGCATCCGGAGCGAGCGATTCCCGAAGGGATTCACTCTCCCCAGGGACACACCCAAGTACAATGGCACCGCGAAGCCGGAAGACTGGCTCGCCGACTACGTCACGGCGGTCAACATCGCAGGCGGCAACAAGCGGGTGGCCGTGCGCTACGTGCCGCTCATGCTCCAGGGATCGGCACGGACTTGGCTCAACAGCCTTCCGAAGGAGAGCGTCAACAGCTGGCTGGACTTCGAGGAGGTGTTCAACCGCAATTTCACCGGCACCTACTTGCGCCCTGGCAACGCACAGCTGCTCGCGCTGTGCAAGCAGAAGGACGGCGAGTCGGACCGAGCTTACCTCACCCGGTGGACAAGCCTTCGCAACTCCTGCGAGGGGGTACTCGAGCTCCAGGCCGTCCAGTACTTCATCCAAGGGTGCCGAGATCAGACGCTGCTCAAGCACCGGCTCCTGAGGAAGAGCCCGAAGACCATGGCAGAGCTCATGGCAATCGCCGACGAGTACGCCACTGCCGACGCGGGTATGACCAACCCGATCCGACTCGACGAAGCCGGACGAATCATCACGACGGAGCCGGCTGCACGCCGCAGCCGGACGGAGAACCAAGACGGAGGAAAATCGACCCGGCGTGACTCCGACGCGGCCGGCAAGCGCAAGACTGCGGACGACCGTGTCGAGTCCAAGGTCGTCGCCACGACCGAGGGAAGGCCGGCAGGAGGCTTCGACAACCGCCGCATGAGAACGAGCGGCGACATGCGCAGGACGAGGGCGAGGAACAACTACGACTACATGCTCGATCAACCATGCCGGAACCATGGCGACCGGCCAGCGAACCACACCGTCAGGCAATGCACCCTCGGACGCCCGAGGCCGCCACCGTACGAGCGGCGAAACCCGCCTCCGCCTCGGGATGAAGCCAGACGGGACGATCGAGGACGCGACGACAGGCGACGCGAAGACAGGGATCGCGATGATCGCCAGCGCGAAGAAGAAAGGGAGCGCCTTCCGGATCCGCCTCCAAGGGGTCCAGACGGCTACCAGAATCCGGATGCCGCCTACATCGTATTCGTCAGCGAGCGCGACGACAAGCGAAGCCGGCGCGAACGGTTCAAGGAAGTAAACGCGGTGGTTCCACCCGTCCCCCAGTACCTCAACTGGTCGCAGGAGCCGATCACGTGGGATCGCCGCGACCACCCGGAACTGATGCCCAACCCAGGCGGCTATGCTCTGGTCCTAGATCCCATGATCATCTCCCCCACCAAGCGCGCTTGCACCTTCTCGCGCGTCCTTATCGACGGAGGCAGCAGCATCAACATCCTCTACCGCGACACGCTGGAGAAGCTGGGCGTCTCCGAGTCCAGCTTGACGACAAGCCGGACGGTCTTCCACGGCATCGTGCCGGGGCGAGCCGGATCGTCCATGGGCCTCATCCGGCTGGACGTCCTATTCGGCACCAAGAACAACCACCGTCGTGAGACCATCTCCTTCGAGGTGGTCAACCACTCCAGCGCCTACCACGCCATCCTCGGGCGGCCGGCGCTCGCCAAGTTCATGGCGGTACCCCACTATGCCTACCTCAAGATGAAACTGCCAGGCCCACGCGGGATCATCACCGTCGCCGGAGACTATAAACGCTCCATCGCATGCGCCTCCGACAGCGCAAAGGTGGCCGAGACCATGGTCTGCAATGAGGAGATGAAGCAATTCAAGCGAAAGGCTAGCGAGGAGAAGCTGGAGATTCCGGAGTCGGCCAAGCCGGCTGGCGAGTCGAACTTTCAGGCGGCCCGGGACACGAAGAAGATCTACTTCGACGACAGCGACAAGACCAAGTTCGTCTCCGTGGGGGTGAGCCTGGACCCCAAATAGGAAAGCGCGCTCGTCGAGTTCCTCCGTGAGAACCGGGACATCTTCGCGTGGTCCCCCAAGGACATGCCTGGTGTGCCGAGGGAACTCGCCGAGCACTCTCTTCACGTCCGGCCAGACGTCAAGCCGGTAAAACAGTCCCTGCGACGCTTCGCGGAAGGAAGAAGACAACTCATAGGAGAAGAGATAGCCCGGCTACTCGCGGCCGGGTTCATCAAAGAAGTGCAACACACCGAGTGGCTAGCCAATCCGGTGATGGTGGAAAAGAAGAACAAGAAATGGCGGATGTGTATCGACTACACCCACCTCAACAAGGCTTGCCCTAAAGACCCCTTTGCATTGCCGCGCATCGACCAAGTGATCGACTCCACGGCCGGCTGCGACCTCCTCTCCCTCCTCGACGCCTACTCCGGCTACCACCAAATTCCGCTGAACCCGGACGACCAGCTCAAGACCGCCTTCATCACCCCATACGGCCCGTACTGCTACACCACCATGCCGTTCGGCTTGAAGAACGCGGGAGCAACATACCAGCGCTGCATGCAGAAGTGCCTGCACGACCAAATCGGTCGCAACGCGCACGCCTACGTCGACGACGTCGTCATCAAGACCAAGGAGAAGCACACCCTCCTCCTCGACCTCAAAGAAACCTTCGACAACCTTCGCCGCTTCCAGATGAAGCTCAACCCGGAGAAATGCGTGTTCGGCGTTCCAGCCGGACAGCTACTCGGCTACCTTGTGTCGGCACGAGGGATCGAAGCCAACCCGGAGAAAATCGCCGCCATCGACAACATGCGACAGCCGAGAAGCGTCAAGGACATCCAGAAGTTTGCCGGGTGCCTAGCTTCCCTCAGCCGTTTCATCAGCCGGCTCGGGGAGAAGGCTCTCCCGCTCTACCACTTACTGAAGAAAACGGACAAGTTCGTCTGGAGCGACGCGGCCGACGCCGCCTTCAAGGAACTCAAGCGGGCGATGACCACCACCCCAGTCTTAGCACCGCCGACTCCAAAGGAGCCCATGCTCATGTACATCGCCGCCTCCAACCGAGTCGTCAGTGTAGTCCTAGTGGTGGAACGAGACGAACCCGGCAAGCAGCGGCCGGTTCAGCGGCCAGTCTACTACCTCAGCGAGGTGCTCTCGCAGTCGAAGCAAAACTACCCGCATTACCAGAAGCTCGTCTACGGCGTGTACATGGCAACGAAGAAGCTGAAGCATTACTTTCAAGAGCACCCTATCAAAGTGATAAGTGACGTGCCGCTTGCCGAGATCATAGGCAACAAAGGTGCAACCGGCAGAGTCGCGAAATGGGCGATCAACCTGACGGCGCACGGAGTCGAGTACGACAAGAGAACAGCGATCAAGTCGCAGGAGCTGGCGGATTTTCTCGCCGACTGGACGGAGACGGACCACGTACCGCCGCCACCCCAACTCTGGCGAGCATTGGCTCATGCACTTTGACGGTTCCAAAAACTACTGGGGACTCGGCGCTGGAGTCGTCCTCACCTCGCCCAAGGGGGGCCGACTCGAATACGTGCTCCAGATCCACTTCACGGCGTCCAACAACGTAGCCGAGTACGAAGCTCTCGCACACGGCCTCAAGCTCGCCAAGGCTATGAACATCAAGCGAATCCTCTGCTATGGCGACTCCGACTTGGTGGTCCAGCAGACCACTGGTCATTGGGACGCCAAGGACCCCAACATGGCCGCCTACCGCTTCTTCGTCCAGCAGCTCGCGGGATACTTCGAGGGATGCGAATTCCATCACATCCACCGCACCAACAACGAGGCGGCCGACACCCTGGCGAACATTGGCTCTCTTCGCAAGGAAATCCCACCCGGCGTCGCCCTCGAGAAGCTCTACAAACCATCCATCACGCCGTGTCCCGGCTCCGATTCCATCCGGATGCCGCCTGACACGGAGTCGGCTGGGCCGGCTCCAGGCGAGACGGAGCCTGTCGAGGTCCTCGTCATCGAAGCGGCTCCGCCATGGACCCAACCCTTCCTCGCCTACCTCGCCAACAGCGAGCTCCCGGCGGACGAGCTCATCGCCAGGCAAATCAAACGCCGGGCAAGTGCTTACACCATCATCAACAACGAGCTGTACAAGCGCAGCGTATCCGGAATGTTCCAACGCTGCGTGAGCCAAGAAGAAGGAAACAGGATCCTCAAGGAGATTCATCAAGGCGAATGCGGCCATCACGCATCTTCAAGGGCAATTGTGGCTAAGGCGTTCAGGCACGGGTTCTACTGGCCGACTGCGCTAGCGGACGCAAACCAATTGGTCCGACTCTGCAACGGCTGCCAGCGATTCGCAACGCAGAAGCACACGCCGGCTTCGGCACTCAAGACAATTCCCATCACCTGGCCGTTTGCCGTCTGGGGGCTCGACATGGTTGGACCACTGAGGAGATCCAGTGGAGGCATGACACACCTGCTGGTAGCGGTCGACAAGTTCACGAAATGGATCGAAGCCAAGCCGATCAAGAAGCTGGATGGACCAACAGCGGTCAAGTTCTTCAAAAGCATCATCTACCGCTTCGGCTACCCCAACAGCATCATCACGGACAACGGGACAAACTTCGTCAAGGGAGAATTCGCCAAGTTCTGCGGCAGGACCGGCATCCGGCTCGACGTGGCCTCCGTCGCGCACCCACAGTCAAACGGACAAGTCGAGCGAGCAAACGGCCTCATCTTAGCCGGCATCAAGCCTCGCCTGCTCGAACCGCTCGAGCGGGCAGCCGGCGCGTGGGAAGAAGAGCTGCCTTCTGTTCTCTGGAGCCTAAGGACGACGCCGAATCGCTCAACCGGCTTCACCCCCTTCTTCCTCGTCCACGGAGCTGAAGCAGTCATGCCAACGGACATTGAGCACGACGCACCCCGGATCGTGCTGTACACGGAAGCGCAAGCTAAGCAAGCCTACGAAGACGGCATGGACCTGCTTGAGGAAGCACGCCAGCTTGCCGAATCAAGGTCGGCGATGTACCAGCAACAGCTACGCAACTACCACAGTCGGCGCATCAAGAATGTCCGCTTTCGTGAAGGCGACCTCGTGCTCCGGCTCATCCAAGACACCAAAAACATGCACAAGTTGTCATCGCCATGGGAAGGACCATTCATCGTCAGCAAAGCGCTCATCAACGATGCCTACTACCTCATCGACGCCCGCGAGCACAAGAAGGACACGATGGACAAGGAAGGCGATGAAACGGAAAGGCCATGGAACGCGGCACTCTTGCGTCGATTCTACACTTGAGAAAGAACAATGTATGTATCACCTATGCTATCAATAAAAGAAACGAGGATGATGAGCACATGAGCAGTTTTTTGCAACTTTTTCTGCATTTTCTATCCGGCTTTTCCGGCAGCCGGCAAGATTGCCTTTAGCGGCCGTGTAGCGTGGCTAACCCCTAAACGGCTAACTCTTCGAATCCGGTTAAGGCCGGCAAGAGAACAAGCTGGAGGGGGCCAGTAACGTGAAAAACGCGTAAAGGGAAGTATTGCCGGCTGAAATAATGTTCTTCTGCAAACTCGGCCAAGCCGGCAGTCGGCAACCACTTCTCCGACTACGGATGACTAACTGCACAATGCTAAACGGCTAACTCTTCGAATCCGGTTAAGGCCGGCAAGAGAATAAGCTGGAGGCGGAGTGTATGCGAAAGACGTAAGAAGTAGAAGTCGTTACCGGCTGAGAAAACTCTGGCCTAACAAACCGGACCCTAGCGTTGAAGTAGTGTGTATGATCCCGCTAGACGGTGAAGTGCACACGAACGGCGACGGGAAAGGCTACAGGCGAGTGTAAAGTTGACATAAACACAGTAAAAGTATATTTCATGATCATAACAGCAAACTAATCGCTTCGACATTTTCATTTCACGCGTGAAAACGCCGCCAACCGGCTTCGAGAGCCCAAGCCGGACACAGGCACGACAAA